>JBBDGP010000059.1:0-165000 GCA_037952835.1 Lithobates septentrionalis
ACTGTGTTGCCTGTGCCCTGTGTCATGCAGCCTGTGCCCCCTGTGACATCTATTGTGTGCCCCCTGTACCATCAAGAATGTGTTGCCAATGCCATGCAACCTGTGTTGTCTGTGCCCCCGGTGACATCCATTGTGAGCCCCCAGTGACATGAAGCCTGTGTGGTCTGTGCCTCCCTGTGACATCCATTGTGTGCCCCCTGTGCCATGCAGACTGTTTTCTGTGCCCCCTCCTGTGACATCCATTGTGTGCCCCCTGTGCCATGCAGACTGTGTTTTCTGTGCCCCCTTCTGTAACATCCATTGTGTGCCCCCTGTGCCATGCAGACTGTTTTCTGTGCCCCCTCCTGTGACATCCATTGTGTGCCCCCTCTGCCATGCAGACTGTGTTTTCTGTGCCCCCTCCCGTGATATCCATTGTGTGCCCCCTGTGCCATCAAGACTGTGTTGCCTGTGCCGGCAAGACTGTGTTGCCTGTGCCATCAAGACTGTCTGTGCCCTCCGTGACATCCATAGTGTGCCCCCTGTGACATGCAGCCTGTGTTGTCTGTGCCCCCTGTGACATCCATCGTGTGCCGCCTGTGCCATCAAGACTGTGTTGCCTGTGCCATCAAGACTGTCTGTGCCCTCCGTGACATCCATAGTGTGCCCCCTGTGACATGCAGCCTGTGTTGTCTGTGCCCCCTCCCATGACATCCATTGTTTGCCCCCTGTGCCATGCAGTCTGTGTTGTCTGTGCCCCCCTGTGACATCCATTGTGTGCCCCGTGACATCAAGACTGTGTTTAATTTAAATATTATAAGTACACTAAGGAGTGAGGAAACAACCAAAAAATAATTAGGACTTCCCCCCCACCGCTGGCTACACACGGATAGATCACCACCCCCCAGATTGACCACCCACAAAACAAAATACTGACACCTCAGATTGACCCCCATCCAACTGAAAGACCAGACTGAGCCACCGCCACTAATACACATCACCCCCAAAATAAAGACAATGATAACTGCTTGCTAGCAGCTTGCTTTTCCACCTCTATGGCAGTTGGTGGGTTAAAATTGTGTCCTCCCACAATAGTAATAATGCAGGCCGTGAAAATAGGGATCACCCCTCTTATAATGCAGGCCGTGAAAATAGGGATCACCCCTCTTATAATGCAGGCCGTGAAAATAGGGATCTCTCCTCTTATAATGCAGGCCGTAAAAATAGGGATCACCCCTCTTATAATGCAGGCCGTAAAAATAGGGATCACCCCTCTAGTAATACAGGCCGCCTGTGACATCCAGCCAGCCTGTGGCAACCATCGTGTGCCCCCTGTTACATGCAGCCCCCCCTGTGAAATCCAGCCTGTGGCCCCCCATGACATGAAGACTGCCCCCCCCCCCAGTGACATCCAGACTGCCCCCCCCCCAGTGACATCCACACTGCCCCCCCCCCCAGTGACATCCACACTGCCCCCCCCCCCAGTGACATCCAGACTGCCCCCCCCAGTGACATCCAGACTGCCCCCCCCCCCAGTGACATCCAGACTGCCCCCCCCCCAGTGACATCCAGACTACCCCCCCCCCCCAGTGACATCCAGACTACCCCCCCCCCCAGTGACATCCAGACTGGCCCCCCCGTGACATCCAGACTGGCCCCCCCCCACAGTGACATCCAGACTGGCCCCCCCCCACAGTGACATCCAGACTGGCCCCCCCCCACAGTGACATCCAGACTGGCCCCCCCCCACAGTGACATCCAGACTGGCCCCCCCCCACAGTGACATCCAGACTGGCCCCCCCCCACAGTGACATCCAGACTGGCCCCCCACAGTGACATCCAGACTGGCCCCCCACAGTGACATCCAGACTGGCCCCCCACAGTGACATCCAGACTGGCCCCCCACAGTGACATCCAGACTGGCCCCCCACAGTGACATCCAGACTGGCCCCCCACAGTGACATCCAGACTGGCCCCCCACAGTGACATCCAGACTGGCCCCCCACAGTGACATCCAGACTGGCCCCCCACAGTGACATCCAGACTGGCCCCCCCCAGTGACATCCAGACTGGCCCCCCCCAGTGACATCCAGACTGGCCCCCCCCAGTGACATCCAGACTGGCCCCCCCCAGTGACATCCAGACTGCCCCCCCCCAGTGACATCCAGACTGCCCCCCCCCCCAGTGACATCCAGACTGCCCCCCCCCCCAGTGACATCCAGACTGGCCCCCCCCCAGTGACATCCAGACTGCCCCCCCCCCAGTGACATCCAGACTGGCCCCCCCCCAGTGACATCCAGACTGGCCCCCCCCCCAGTGACATCCAGACTGGCCCCCCCCCCCAGTGACATCCAGACTGGCCCCCCCCCCAGTGACATCCAGACTGCCCCCCCCCAGTGACATCCAGACTGCCCCCCCCCAGTGACATCCAGACTGCCCCCCCCCCAGTGACATCCAGACTGCCCCCCCCCCCCAGTGACATCCAGACTGGCCCCCCCCCCGGTGACATCCAGACTGGCCCCCCCGGTGACATCCAGACTGGCCCCCCCCCCCGGTGACATCCAGACTGGCCCCCCCCCCCCCGGTGACATCCAGACTGGCCCCCCCAGTGACATCCAGACTGGCCCCCCCAGTGACATCCAGACTGGCCCCCCCAGTGACATCCAGACTGGCCCCCCCCCAGTGACATCCAGACTGGCCCCCCCCCAGTGACATCCAGACTGGCCCCCCCCAGTGACATCCAGACTGGCCCCCCCCCAGTGACATCCAGACTGGCCCCCCCCCCAGTGACATCCAGACTGGCCCTCCCAGTGACATCAAGACTGCCCCCCGTGACACCTAAGCAAGAGGCACCAATAACGAAACACTGCCATGAAGACCAAGGAACTCTCCAAACAAGTAAGGGACAATGTTGTTGAGAAGTACAAATCAGGGTTAGGTTATAAAAAAAAATATCCAAAATCTTTGATGATCCCTAGGAGCACCATCAAATCTATCATAACCAAATGGAAAGAACATGGCACAACAGCAAACCTGCCAAGAGACGGCCACACACCAAAACTCACGGACCGGGCAAGGAGGGCATTAATCAGAGAGGCAGCACAGAGACCTAAGGTAACCCTGGAGGAGCTGCAGAGTTCCACAGCAGAGACTGGAGTATCCGTACATAGGACGACAATAAGCCGTACGCTCCATAGAGTTGGGTTTTATGGCAGAGTGGCCAGAAGAAAGCCATTATTTTCAGCAAAAAACAAAATGGCACGTTTTGAGTTTGCGAAAAGGCATGTGGGAGACTCCCAAAATGTATGGAGGAAGGTGCTCTGGTCTGATGAGCCTAAAATTGAACTTTTTGGCCATCAAAGAAAACGCTATGTCTGGCACAAACTCAACACATCACATCACCCAAAGAACACCATCCCCACCGTGAAACATGGTGGTGGCAGCATCATGCTGTGGGGATGTTTTTCAGCAGTCAGGACTGGGAAACTGCTCAGAGTTGAAGGAAAGATGGATGGTGTTAAATACAGGGATATTCTTGAGCAAAACCTGTACCACTCTGTGTGATTTGAGGCTAGGACAGAGGTTCACCTTCCAGCAGGACAATGACCCCAAACACACTGCTAAAGCAACACTTGAGTGGTTTAAGGGGAAACATAAAAGTGTTGGAATGGCTTAGTCAAAGCCCAGACCTCAATCCAATAGAAAATCTGTGGTCAGACTTAAAGATTGCTGTTTACAAGCACAAACCATCCAACTTGAAGGAGCTGGAGCAGTTTTGCAAGGAGGAATGGGCAAATATCCCAGTGGTAAGATGTGGCAAGCTCATAGAGACTTATCCAAAGCGACATGGAGCTGTGATAGCCGCAAAAGGTGGCTCTTCAAAGTATTGACTTTAGGGGGGTGAAAAGTTATGCACATTGACTTTTTCTGTCCTATTTGTTTTTTGCTTCACAATAAAAAAATAATCCTTAAAGTTGTGGGCATGTTCTGTAAATGAGATGATGCAAATCCTCAAACAATCCATGTTAATTCCAGGTTGTGAGGCAACAAAACACGAAAAATGCCAAGGGGGGATACTTTTGCAAGGCACTGTAGGGCCAGTTGAATGTGACCAACTACCACTAGATATACCGTGACCTGGATAAAGGAGAACCTTCACAGATAATGCAGGTTATTTGTGCCCCATTGGGGAGATTTCTCTCTACTTCCCATCATGTAGACAGAATCTGCAGCAGTCTAGTGTCTGCTGTGTTTAACTATACTGAGCCCTGGCAAAGAGAGATTAAACCCCCAAAGCATGTTGGCCGTTTATGATACAAGTATCAGAATAAAAGCTTAACTCCAGATTTAGGGCCAATCCGCCCCCCCCCCCCCCCCCCGATCAAAAAAAAAAAAAAAATTCCTTTACTACCCAACGTGGCCACTGTCAGCTATGTAGAAACTGTATGTAGTATCAGCTACAGAACACATTGTCGTGATCCGGGAGCAGTATAGGAATTTCCTTGTATTTTTAGGAATCAATACAAGGCTTCCTCTGATTGGAGTAGTGGGCAGATCCCATCAATATCTCCACCAAACAGAGGAAGACTTGTATTCACTGATAAAAACACAAGGCTTCCATGAAAGGCTGAGAAGCACTCAACTTGATTCTGGGGAGTTTCCATGTTGCTGCCCGAACACAGCACTGTATACTGAATGTAGCTAACGTTACATGAAGTACATATAGAGCTGACAGCAGGTGCATCCCTTTGTAAAAGAAGAAGTCAAAATTATTATTATTTAGTTATTGCGTTGTGCAAGTGCAAAACAGATTCCAAGGGCGCCAAGCTAGACATCGATCTCAACTGTACAATCCAGTATCAACATGAAGGACATTGATGGTTACAGAAGGCAATTCACAGTGGTAAGATTATTATATATCAGCCTCTATCTGAGGTCCAAATTGTCCTGGCAGAACGTTTGGTGTCCACATATTGTGACCCGTCTGGTCAGCTCACCTTGGGACAATGAGACATGAGGACAACATACCCAATTCAAAAACCAGGCTCCTTCACCACTGATCCCATCCGGTGGCTCACACTAAGGGTGCTGGCTGGGGAAAGCCTGTCCCAATGTACTGAATCTAGCAAGGGGAATGTCCTGAATGCCGCACACCAACATGCGTGACAGTCACCAGGTAAAATCAGCCTCAGCCCAGCTCCGTTCAGGCCATGTTCTGACATGTTTTGCCTCGCTCACGTGGCTTAGTCATGGAGGTCCTCCATGACTAAGCCCCATGGGCAGGGTGAAATCCATCAGTGGCATGGACTGTATGAAGCTGGGCTGAGGCTGCTTTTACCTAGCGACTGTCGGGCATGTTGGCGTGCAGCATTCAGGACATTCCTCTTGATGGGGACAACGTACCCTCTGAGGGAATTCAAGAGCCTGGGGGTAGGAGGGTTGCAAAGTTATGAGGAAAGGCCAAGAGAATTGGGTGATAAGGGGGGCTGGGGAAAGTAGAAAGGGCGGTGGGCTTTCCACGCCCATTCTCCCTCCCCCGTACACAGGATGCTGTAGTTGGACACCAGGAACAAGGCCCTCACATCAAGGGAAAGGGAAGAAAGTGCCGGAACTGGAGTTAGGCTCTAGAAGCAGAATACATTAACCCCAGGTGTAAAACCTTTCCCTACTTGAGCAAAGAGCCAAACTTCAGCAACCACTGTAGATAAGCATTCCCTTTACGCTGTTGGAGACCTGACAGGGAACACATACAGGTTTACAAGATCCAGCACTGCACCTTTCTTCTAGTTCCAGCTTAAGAGTCAGGGGTCATCTGAAGACAGCCACAGTTGGTTCCTTGTCCACAGCCTGACCACACACAGCCTCCCAGAGCCTCAAAGAGCATAACAGAAGCTCAATAGAAGAACAACTTCTGGGTTCCATTGCTTGCAAAGTTATGCAAACTAAATAGCTAAAAGATGGCAGAAAATCTGACAAGTTTCAGACCTTGGGTGCCTGGTGATTCTCAAGCTGTAGAGTTGGCTAGATAGGGAGCAGAATGAAGCCTGCACAAACTGAACTATAAAATGTAAATGTTCAGAATCTGAATGAGACCAGTTCTCTTTAAAGAAAGCACAGCTGGAATTTGTAATCATTAAATATGGCTTCCCCCATACACATTTACAATTAAAAACAGCAACAAAGTAATGCAAACATTAACACAGATAGATGAGCTAATTCATCATAAACTTATCATATTAATATAAACTAAAAAAAAAATGATTTAAATAAATGAGAGGCATCTAATTGGTTGCTATAAGCAACACAGACCCTTTCCTTCCTCCAGTTGTTATACATGAGGTTGGGTGTATTGCGGAGTCCATTGTTTGAACATGGTTAGACTAGGATAATGGATACTTACTATGGCAAAACGATTATTTAGGTCACCAAGGAAGGAAATGTCCAAGGGAATCATTATCTATGCCACTTCCTGAAGTCCTGTTTGAGGTAGAACCAGTGAAACCAATCCTTAAGGAGCTGGAATTGGCAGATCTGCTTCCTGAAGCTGCTGACCCAGTACCAATACTCTTGTAGCAAGAGATCAAAAAGTTCACTAGAAGCAGAGTGGCCGTCATTGTTCCCGCTGTTCTCCACTGCGTCCGCCTGTAGAAAGACACAGAGCAGATTTGTGGTAAGTTTATTCTCTTTATTAGCTTCTTCTGAGAGAAAGAACTGAGTGTTGAGGACATTCATTGTGCTAAAGACCTGGACAACTAAATAGGTTTTTAATTTTAGTAGATCAATAATGCATTACAATTTCACTAAACCCCTTAGATTTTAGTCGATTAAAACACAACTAAAACAATTCAGATGACTAAAATACAACTAAAAACTAAAATGGCATTTTAGTCAAAAACATTATGACTAAAACTAAATCAAAACTTCATCTCCCTCTTTGACGTACCACCCTACTGGACCTGTACCATACAGCTCATTCTCTTCAAATCTGTATTATAGCACATGATACATTGATAACCCAAAAGATCTGCTGTATTGCCACATTGTAACAGTCTTTATAATTGACTAGTGACTTCTGGCTTTTACCTACGTGAATAATATGTATAATAATTGTGCTGAACAAAAGACATAATGTTTGTGCATTAGAAAATTGTATAACTATGTTTTGTTTATGTTTTTTTGGGAAATAAAAACGTTTTAATTAAAAAAAAAAAAAAAATAAAAACTAAATCAAAACTTGACGTTAAAAATAACACTGGTTACAGGGTGACAAAACTCTATCCCTGTCTCCTAATGGTGCTCCTGTATTGTCACATGGGCTGTCGATGGAGACTACAAGTGGCCATTTTAACGCACAAAATACAAGCATGGTCCACATCAAGAAACCCACTGAGAAATGCCTTTCAGCCATGGCTGGAGTGCATGTAGATAGAAAGGAGCTACAAAGAGGGTGCAGGAGCTCAGCCGCATTGGGATGCAACAAAGGAAGAAAAAAAAACCCCTAAACCATCAATAAGGACAAAACATAACTCACGCATCTGATATCAGACTGGTTCTCTGCGTTGGCTCCCTCTTGAGGCGTTGCCGGTTTTGGCAATATCTCCTGAAGAGGGACCAATTGCAGTGGAGAGCTGCTTCTAGAGTGACTGAAGAGGTGTGGATCTTCAGTCTGAGATTTCTGTTGTCCCTCAGCACACAAGGGGGGTAAGGCTCGAGAAGTTGGGTCCACAAAGTATGTAGGGATTTTGGACGAAACATTCTGAGGGACGCTGGGCATTCCAGTATATGGATAAGCTGGTGGGCAGAGGTACTGAGAAGGGAAGAAAGGATGAGGGTTCATGGGTGGGTATATGTTGTAGTTTGGGAGGAAAACAGCCATGAGGGTACCCATGTACAGGGAGGGGAATCCTGGGAAGATCTGCGTGTTGTAGGAAATGTTGGATTGCGGTATTGAGGGGGAAACCTCTATTAGGGATACAATGGCAATAAAAACATATTAGTCGAGTGGCGTAGGCTAGAACTTGTCTTAGCATTTGGACCCCATCAGAGTTTCCCCGTATTTCCTGACCCTGTGACTGTGGTGTCACCAGGACAGGAAGTGAAGGAATATCTCCTGAACAGGAAACAGACACAAAAAAAATAAAAGTAAAATACCACCACAACCTTTGCAGAGATTCTAAGCATTCCCTACTAGAGTCAAATGAAAGAAAATAGGATTTTTATAACAGCTTACCTGTAAAATCCTTTTCTTGGAGTACATCACGGGACACAGAGCCATAATAACTAAATGGGTTATATTCCACCTTCAGATGATTGGACACTGGCAAACCCAAGAAAGGAAGTTCCCCTCTATATAACCCCTCCCATACAGGGAGTACCACAGTTTTTGTAGCAAAGCAATAAGTATCCCAACAAGAGGGGAGGGAGCTCTGAGTCCCGTGATGTACTCCAAGAAAAGGATTTTACAGCTAAGTTGTTATAAAAATCCAATTTTCTTTTTCATACATCACAGGACATAAATGGGATGTCCCAGAGCAATGCCAACTTGAGGGGAGGGAGACACAGATCAAAGCAGACCAGACGTGGGGACCTATACTGCTGCCTGCAGCACACTGCACCCAAAAGTGGCATCCTCATGCCCTCTCACATCCACCTGATAGAATCTAGTGAATGTATGGGCCGAAGACCAAGTTGCGGCTTTGCAGACCTGAGCCATGGAGGCCTGGTGATGCACCGCCTAAGCAGCACTTACTGCTCTGGTAGAGTGCGCTCTCACATGAAAAGGAGGAATCTCCCTCTTTAAACCATAAGCCTGAACAAAAACTTGTCGAATCCACTTAGAGATAGTAGATTTTGACGCTGCTTGGCCCTTCCTGGGACCCTCTGGCAGCACAAACAGAACATCAGTTTTTCGTATCTGAGCTGTTGCTTTGGCAACAATTATTATTATAATTACAATTACGGGAGGATTTGTGGTTATGCATGACAGCCACATGGCATTTTATCACTTTCATACAACTCTGTAATTATAATTGTTGCCATTGTACTGTTTGATTGTTGTCACTTTTTGTTATAGAATGCCAAGATAAGAGTACAGGTATTACCAACTGTCCCTGAGGAAGCCTATTTAGGCAAAACATGTAGGACTTCATATACCTGCTCACATGACCTGCCATCATGCCATAGGCGGGTTTGTGTGATACAATTGCTCAGTTGGCTTTTTACCTTTATGTGCATTTTTTGTATTGCTCACACCCTTGATATGTATGTTCATATATCTCTTTTTAATTATATGTGAATAAACTATTGTTATTTTATCATACGGTATTTCAGTTATTGGCTGGCACCACGATAATCCCTTAACCCTCTCTCTGCTCACTGTATTTATGAGGACCACTTGTTTTCTCTCCTCCTTGATCCTGCGAAGAAGTCACGGTAGAAGCTGAACCGGAGGGAACGCATAGATCAGTGAAAACTGATCCCTAGGGATTACTAACGCATCTGTCCTGCATGCAAATGGGTCCCTTGTTCTTGACACAAAGGTGTCAAACTTCTTGTTGAATCTGGAGGCCAATAGATCTATGTCCGGGGTACCCCACTTTTGGCATATGTCCAGAAAGATGTCTGGATGGAGGGACCATTCCCCTGGGAACAGCTGCTGGTGGCTTAAATAGCCCGCCTGCCAATTCTCCACTTCTGGAACGAAGACCGCTGATAGGCAGGGTACATGCCTCTATGCCCAAACCAGAATATGGTTCACTTCTCTCTGGGCGGCAAGACTTCTGATACCCCCTTGGTGATTGATATATGCCACTGCTGTGGCATTGTCGGATTGTATTCTGACAGGACAATCTGTAACCTGTGCGTCCAGGCCCTCAGGCCCAAACTTACTTCCCAAATCTCTAGTATATTGACGGGCAAGGTCTTTTTGGCTTCGGACCATTTCCCCTGGACAGTAGCCTCTTCTAGGACTGCTCCCCAGCCCAAAAAGCTGGCATCCGTTGTCAGAACTTTTCAGGCAACTGGGATGAAGGATTTTCCCTTCTGCAAATTTTTGGTTACTAACCACCAACTGAGGCTCCGGCGCACCTCTGGTGTCAGATACATTGTCAAGTCCAAAGCTTGGATCCTTTTGTTCCAGGCAGACAAGATGCCGTTTTGCAACGGCCTTGAATGAAACTGGGCATAAGGAACAGCCTCAAATGAGGCTACCATCTTCCCTAATAGTCTCATGCAAAGGCGAACGGAAGGATTTTTCCTTGCCTTGGCTACCTGAACCAGGTCTCTTATAGAATTGACTTTTGACTGGGGGAGAAATACTCTTTTTTGGGCTGTGTCTATGACCAAACCCCAGGTATTCTAGCCTTTTCACTGGCTATAAGGATGATTGCTCTAAGTTGAGAACCCAGCCCAGGTGTTCGAGATATTTTACTGTGCTGAAAACACTCTGGTTCAAACGTGCCACTGAGTGATCTACTAGTAGCAAGTCGTCCAGATATGCCATTACTGCTATGCCCTGGGCCCTTAACCTTGGTCAGGAGTGGGGCCAGAACTTTTGTAAATGCCCTGGGTGCATTGGCTAGACCGAAGGGTAGAGCCACAAATTGAAAGTGATGTTGTTCTACTGCAAAGTGCAGGAACCTTTGGTGAGCGGGAAATACAGTGCCTTGCGAAAGTATTCGGCCCCCTTGAACTTTTCAACCTTTTGCCACATTTCAGGCTTCAAACATAAAGATATAAAATTTTTATTTTTTGTGAAGAATCACCAACAAGTGGGACACAATTGTGAAGTGGAACGAAATCTATTGGATTGTTGAAACTTTTTTAACTAATAAAAAAATGAAAAGTGGGGCGTGCAAAATTATTCGGCCCCCTTGCGTTAATACTTTGTAGAGCCACCTTTTGCTGCGATTACAGCTGCAAGTCGCTTGGGGTATGTCTCTATCAGTTTTGCACATCGAGAGACTGAAATTCTTGCCCATTCTTCCTTGCAAAACAGCTCGAGCTCAGTGAGGTTGGATGGAGAGCGTTTTCAGCTCTTTCCACAAATTCTCGATTGGATTCAGGGCTGGACTTTGACTTGGCCATTCTAACACCTGGATACGTTTATTTTTGAACCATTCCTTTGTAGATTTTGCTGTATGTTTGGGATCATTGTCTTGTTGGAAGATAAATCTCCGTCCCAGTTTCAGGTCTTTTGCAGACTCCAACAGGTTTTCATCCAGAATGGTCCTGTATTTGGCTGCATCCATCTTCCCCTCAATTTTAACCATCTTCCCTGTCCCTGCTGAAGAAAAGCAGGCCCAAACCATGATGCTGCCACCACCATGTTTGACAGTGGGGATGGTGTGTTGAGGGTGATGAGCTGTGTTGCTTTTACGCCAAACATATCGTTTTGCATTGTGGCCAAAAAGTTCGATTTTGGTTTCATCGGACCAGAGCACCTTCTTCCACATGTTTGGTGTGTCTCCCAGGTGGCTTGTGGCAAACTTTAGACGAGACTTTTTATGGATATCTTTGAGAAATGGCTTTCTTCTTGCCACTCTTCCATAAAGGCCAGATTTGTGCAGTGTACGACTGATTGTTGTCCTGTGGACAGACTCTCCCACCTCAGCTGTAGTTCTCTGCAGTTCATCCAGAGTGATCATGGGCCTCTTGGCTACATCTCAGATCAGTCTTCTCCTTGTCTGAGCTGAAAGTTTAGAGGGACAGCCAGGTCTTGGTAGATTTGCAGTGGTCTGATACTCCTTCCATTTCAAAATGATCGCTTGCACAGTGCTCCTTGGGATGTTTAAAGCTTGGGAAATCTTTTTGTATCCAAATCCGGCTTTAAACTTCTCCACAACAGTATTACGGACCTGCCTGGTGTGTTCCTTGGTCTTTATGATGCTCTCTGCGCTTTCAACAGAACCCTGAGACTATCACAGAGCAGGTGCATTTATACAGAGACTTGATTACACACAGGTGGATTCTATTTATCACCATCAGTCATTTAGGACAACATTGGATCATTCAGAGATCCTCGCTGAACTTCTGGAGTGAGTTTTCTGCACTGAAAGTAAAGGGGGCCGAATAATTTTGCACGCACCACTTTTCAGTTTTTTATTTGCTAAAAAAGTTTAAAATGTCCAATAGATTTCGTTCCACTTCACAATTGTGTCCCACTTGTTGGTGATTCTTCACAAAAAATTAAAATTTTATATCTTTATGTTTGAAGCCTGAAATGTGGCAAAAGGTTGAAAAGTTCAAGGGGGCCGAATACTTTTGCAAGGCACTGTATAGGCACATGCAGGTACGCATCTTTCATGTCTATTGAAGCTAGAAGTTCTCCCCCTTATAGGGCGGAAAACACTGAGCGTATCGACTCCATGCGAAAGGAGCAGATGTTTAGAAATTGATTTAGATCCTTGAGATCTAGAATGGGTCTGACATCTCAGTATGGTTTTGGAACCGCAAAGAGGTTTGACTAAAACCCCGCACCCTGCTTTCCTGAGGGAATCTCCATGATTACCTCTTGGGATAACAAGTGGTCTAATGCTAGGAATAAGGGCCTTCTTTTTACCGGGTCCTTGGGAACGCTCGATCTTAGAAAACGCGAAGGCGGAAGTTCACGAAATTCCAGCTTGTAACCCAGAGATACTGTTGAGATGACCCATCTGTCCTGAATCTCTTCCTGTCAAGCCCTTGAGAATTGCAGAAGCCTTCCCCCCGCGCCCCTTCATAAAGAGGCCTTGGGGCTCTGTTTTGCAGACTTCTGTCCCCAGGGTTTCTTCTGTCCCTGAGCTTGGCCTTGGGATTTACCTCTTGCACCTGGCTGAGGAGGCCGTCGCCACTGCCTGGAGGCTGTTGCCCCCGAGGAAAGAGAACGCTTAAAAGAAGAAGAAAATTTATTCTTTCTTTTAACTGGAAAAAGGGTTCGCCATGAAAAGGAAAACCAGCCAGGAGCTTCTTGCATGGTGCTTCAGCTGACCAATGCTTTAGCCACAGAATCCTGTGCATATGAACTAGCAGAAGAGCAAGGCGAGATGCTTGCTGAATAGAATCATAAAAAGCATCCACCGCAAAACATAAGGCCTTGGGTAGGCCTGCTAAAACTTTGGCCTGCTGAACAGGAACAACTTTTATGATCTGTTATCATTGTTATCATCCTGCCCCTATTGATTCCTTGGTAGCCTCACCTGTGTTTACCTTTTGTGTCATTTTCACCAGTTTCAATCCTACATGCCATGTTTCTCATCCTGTTACCAGGTTGTATCAATATTATGGTCAACCTTTCCCAATGGTGGTCCAACCCAATTGTGGGTGGGTGGCTGTGGCTGGCCGGTGGGCCGTCCGGCCTTTGCCTGCCCGGGAGCTGCGATGGGCACTGCCGGCCTCTGGGCCCCCCCCCCTCCTCCCTTGCCCGCCTCCCCTGGCGGGCTTGTGTGTGGGGGCGGGGCTTGCCGCCACTGCCCATCGACGTCACGTCACCAGCGGTGGACGTGCGCCGCGCCTCCTGGCGCCGCCGCGCCTTTCACGCTGTGGTTGCTATGCTCGCAGGCTTGGTGGGTTGGTCTCAGCGGCCGCCGACCATTGGTCGGCTTCCCGCCCTGGCTCCTCCCACTTTTGGCCGTGCGGACGTGATGTTGGCGGGCCTCCTCGCGGCGGCGCCTATATATGGGCGTCTTGTTCACCTGGGGCGGTGCGGCGCTCGAGGTACACTACAGCTACACTTTAGCATAGTGGTGGTCGCTCCACACCACCCTGTCACATAGGTAAGGCCACTCCTTACCCTGTTTGCGCACATGTCATCCTCTAGCTTCCCCTTCCTCTTTCCCCCACTCCATTCCTCACTTTACCCATTCACTCACTCACCCTTACATCACGCTCACTTCCCCTCCTCTCCTTTCCCCCCCCCCCCTCCCTTCCCTCCCCCCTTACCTTCACTCTCCCCACCTTCCTCCCCCCCCTCCCCCCCGCTGCACACACACTCCCTGCATTATCACTCATCTTCCACTCTCAACTCTAGGGTGCCTCGTGGCTCTGCATCGCCCTGGGGGGGGATTGCCTGTTTTGGTCGCCGCGGCGGGGGGGCCCGCCTCAGCTCCCGACCTGGCACTAGTCCCGGATGGTTGCCGTACCTGGCCATTCACCATTTACCCACAATTGCCGTGAGTACTATTCAATTTTTTGGGGGATTTTTTAGCCCTCTGTACCCATTGTTATCTTGGCCCTTGATTTTATTATCATTTTTATTTCCAGAAACATGACATGTCTGCTCCTGATGAGTGGTCTTGAACCACGAAACGCGTCGAGCTACCGGTTGTCACTTACTGTCCCAACCCATGCTATACAGAGTTTTACCCCTTAACAGGAATTTGAGGCCAGCTATCAGGCAGGCATTACCTTGTTTTAACCATTTACGCATTCTGACACCTGGTGATCCCTGGTCTATCTTCAATAATATTACTTATACCCATGTTGTTACCCATGTTACCTGTATACCTTTTATATCCTTGATAACTATACTAATGGTCCTTATGTTGATCTCTGGTTATCATTGCTAACATTTTACCAAGTGTTATATTGATATTGTCTGATACCATTGTTTGTATTAACATGCAAATAAAGAATTTTATTGACCCACCGTTTGTGTCGGCTTGCAAACCATTGGCTTCATATAAAGTCCCACCTCCTCCC
The DNA here is from genome assembly GCA_037952835.1 of Lithobates septentrionalis. Taxonomy (NCBI): domain Eukaryota; kingdom Metazoa; phylum Chordata; class Amphibia; order Anura; family Ranidae; genus Lithobates; species Lithobates septentrionalis. The sequence continues at coordinate 14,656 of JBBDGP010000059.1, forward strand.
CCCTCACCCACTGGCTTTTGCTTGCGGGTTTTCTAGATATTGTGTGATAGGGATGGAAACGTGCGACCTCTACCCGGCGCAGTTTCATACAAAGTCCCACTTCCCCTCCCCCTTGCTGTTTAACTTTTATGATCTGCTTCATTTTATCGTTTAGGGACTGACACATGCCAATCGCTGCCACCACAGGCTGAGCTACAACGCCAGAAGTAGTTTTAAGTAAGGATTCCAGCTTTTTCTACGCTGGATCTCTAAACACCTGAACATTGTCTACTGGACAGATTAGACTCTTATTCACACAAGAGATAGCAGCTTCTACCGCTGGCACACTCCATCTCTTGGTGAATTTCTCCTCCATTTGGATAAAGCAAGGAAAACTTCTTTGGAGGAGAAAAAAAGCTTATCTGGATGCTCCAAATCAGCATAAATAAATTTTTCCAGCAATGGGTGGACTGGGAAAGTGAATAAAGCCTGCGGGGACCTCTGAGGGTCCGGAGCGGAGGAGGGGGACCTACCCCGCTTTTTACCGCTCTGTAAAGATGCTGCGATATAAGCAGCTAACCTCCCTTCTAAACCCCCTAACGCTGATGCAAAAACGTCCTCAGTGATGTATGCAGGGGCTGCGATGTTGGGAGAGGCTGTGATGCCTGACAGGGCTAATGTCTCATCCTGGCTGGCCACCTCAGGTCTTTCAGAGGAGGACGGTACTGTGGATGCATGACCCAGATCCTCAGAACCTGATGGCGACATCTTTGCACCCCTTTTTCCTGCCCCTGAACCCCCTTTTCGGGAAGGCATAGTCCTAAGCACAAAAGCAGAGGTACTAAAAACAATTGCATCCACTGCTGAGCCACTAGTCCAGCAACTAAATGCTGCTAATACTACACAGTCTGATGCTGAGTAGGTGTCTTACAAGGTATGCCTGTATCCAACACACAAAGCTTACCTGCCCCCAACATGCTGCTGTGTCCCTCCGTTACCAGAGCTACTAGCATCTGAGGCTTTTTAACATCTAGCCTTGCGCCTGCGCTGTGTGTCGATGTGCACACTGGTATCCACGTGCACATCGGGCGGCAAACCACGCCTCCCTCCCTTCCTCCCCGCTATCCCAGCCTAGCTGCTAATATAAGGAAGTGTCCCCTGCACGTGCGATAGCAGTTGGCGGGCGAGGGGGGGGCAGAAGGAATGAACCCGGGGGATCGCCGGGGGACTGCCGTAGGACCTGCAGGCGGCGAGGGACCCCCCCCCTTCCTGATTTGTGGCAGGAGCTTCTTCTTAGCACATCTTTAACCATGACCAACACCTTAGACACTGGCGAAAAAACTGAGGTACTCCCTGTATGGGAGAGGTTATATAGAGGGGGACTTTCTGTCTTGGGTGTGCCAGTGTCCATTCACCTGAAGGTGGAATATAACCCATTTAGTTATTATTGTGGCTCTGTGTCCCATGATGTACGAAAAAGAAAAACATTTTGGCTAGAGGCATACTTTAAAAAATGTAGCCCTTGTGTATAGTAACTCAGAAAATTCCCTTTGTCTTTACCAACCAGTCAAAGGTAAACCATTGTTTTCCTGACCAGGGGAAGAATCTGACTGGTTACAATAAGCAAAAAATTAAATAAATAAAAATTACTTCTAGGTTAAAAATTTAGGAGAAAAATAATAATAATTCAGATGGCCAGTTTGCATCCAAATCTGAGGTAATGAAAAATGCAACTAAAGCAACATGCAATATGACAGTTGTATTGTAATTAGATTTAACTTTGTAAAATAATTTTGTTTAAATTTGTTAAACTAGTCAATAAAAATATTTTCTCAACACTGTAGTCAAAGATCCAATTAAGGTTTTTAAAAGTATTGGACTCTAAAATGCAACAGTGTCTTGCAAAGACTTACAAAAGAAGTTATTCAGGTAGTCGTAGCTCATATGCGTAAATATTAGCAGACAAAAAAATAAAATAAAAAAAGCTAGTTGTAAGCTTTGTAGCTATTGCCTTCTTTTGTGGCAAATCATTCAAAAAGAATTGAAAAAATACTTCCAACTTTGCCAAATGTTTGATTTTGGTTCTACTGAAGTTGTACGTCATAAGCTCCCCGTACAGAGCTAACACATCAGAGCCACCAGCATGATTTGAAAAAGACCTTCATCCTCTACCTAGAGTAATCTGTTTCCACTATATACTTCAGTGGCTGGAGATGTGCTGGTATGTGTTCAGAAAAGCCAGCGAGCATTTGGCTTACCGGTATTTCCAGGAATCTTCCAAGACAGCTTACTTAAGAGACGATTGGCTCCGTCCTCTACAGGAAACACAAATTGAAGAGTTTAAAATGCCCCTCAGTTGTTTTGAAGATAAAGAAACCTCATGAACGTGCACGAGGGAAAAAAAAAAAAAAAACACCATCTTCCGAAAAACCACTAAAAACGTGAGATCTGCACCCACATACCTACAAAAAACACAACTGAGGGTAGGAATATAGATGCTGTCCTGGAAGATTCATGAAAATACCATTACTTGAGTGGTTAAGCAAGATTACATACCTTATGGGGGGACCACAGTTCGCAAAAACTTTCCTTCCAAAGGAGAGATCCTGGCTGGAGAGCACCTGGACTCTATAGCGCTTGACAAATGCGTGAGGAAAAACTACACTGCAGGCCTTGGATATTTCTTCACATGATGATCCTGCTCTCAGTCTATAATGTGGCTAGTGACCTAGTAGAGTGAGCTCTAATATTTGTAGGAGGTACTTGACCTGAAAATCTGTATGCCCAAAGAATTGCCTCTAATCCATCTGGTGATGGAACTCTTGGATGCTTTTGAACCCCTCCTGAATCCGCTAAAAAGAATCACTGAGAGGAATTCCTAAATTTCCTTGGCAGCTCCAAATAAAGAAGCAAACATCTTCTTACATCAAAAAAGTTAAACCTTTCTTCCTCTTTTTAGTAGAGTTGCAAAAACATGGCAAAACTACTTTGTGAGATCTGTGAAAACCATAAAAGGGATCCTTGCTATAGAGGGATTCTAAGTCAGAAATCCTTCTTCCTGAAGTGAAAGCCAATAGGAAGGTTATCTTGAGTGTAACCCACTTCAAATTAGCCTCTCCTAAGGGTTCAAAATGTTCCTTGGTAAGGACGTTGAGAACCAAAGATACAGTATCTAACAAGAGTACACCCCTCACATTTTTGTAAATATTTTATTATATCTTTTCATGTGACATCACTGAAGAAATTACACTTTGCTACAATGTAGTGAGTGTACAGCTTGTATAACAGTGTAAATTTACTGTCCCCTCAAAATAACTCAACACAGCCATTAATGTCTAAACTGCAGGCAACAAAAGTGAGTACACCCCTAATTGAAAATGTCCAAATTTGACCCAATTAACCATTTTCCCTTCCCAGTGTGGAACTGTAGAATTTTTTGTCTACGCCACTCTGAAGTCCAACATGCAAGGAAGATCAAAGGAAACAGTTCCCCTCTTTCTTTGCCAGGCTTCAAAGGTTTTACAAACATTACCATAAAATTTCTTAGTGACTAGTTTATGGCTTCCAAGAATGGTATCAATTACCTTGTCCGAACAGCATTTTAGCTGAAGGATGGGTCTTTCAGCCTCCAAACCATCAAATGGAAATTTGAGGGTTTGGATGTCAAACCGTTCTGTGAACCAGGAGATGCTTTCGAATTGGTAGTGTCCAGGGAAGAGCTATCAACAGCGCTTTCAATGCTGAGAACCAACTTCTTCTGGGCCACCAGGGCGTCATTAGGCTTACATTTGCTCAATCCCATAAAATCTCTGATTACCAGCGGCAACAGAGCAAAAAGCGGGAAGGCATACGCTAGGCTGAACGTCCATGGAAATGTAACGCATCCATCCCCTCCATTTCCCCTTCCAGCAAAAAAGAAGGCTGCAACTTTCCTATTCTGTCTGGACGCAAATAGATCTATAACAGGAATCCCCCAGTTTAGGGTGATTTCCACGAAGACCTCCGTGTTCAGTTCCCAATTATTGTTGTGGATATTTACAGGGCTCAGATAATCAAATCAGAACATTTGCTGTGCCCTTGATGTGAACCACTGCAATTGAGATGGCTTTCTATGCCCAACTTAAAATCTGCTGAGCCAGAGACAAAAGGCTGTCTGAGTGGGTGCCACCCTGTTTGTTGAGATATGCCATAACTGTGATATGGTCTGAAGACCAGAACATCCGTCGCTCTGATTTTTGGTTTCCAAAGCCTCTAGCGCTCTTCCTACTGCTAAGAGTTCTCTGAAATTGGACGACTGAGCTGCTTCTTCCCGTTGCCAACTCCCCTGAGCATGCCAGTCTTCTGAGTGGGCTCCCCAACCCCAAAGACTGGCATCGGTAGTAACTTTTATTGGCGAGAACTGGACCCAAGGTTACTCTGTCTTTAAAGGCTGAGGATGTTCCCACCAGGATAGATCCAGATTATCTCCACCTGGGATGGGAATCATCAGATTCAAGGAACTTTTGTTGCGGTTCCAGGACCTGAGAAGAAAAGCCTGAAAGGGTCTGGTGTGCAACTGAGCCCACAGTATCCCTGGGATAGCTGCCCTGTCATTAGCCCTAAAAGCTGCAGAACCTGGAGTATAATTGCTTATTGGAATAATCTGAATGTCTGAACCGAGAAAAAAAATTCTCATTTTTTCTGCGGTCAACAAAAGATTTCTCACCGTATACATATATTCCTTGCAAAATTTTCTGAATACCAGAAACCTATTCAGTAAGCTTAGATTGAGAATATGCAATTTTCCCGAAGGCTTCTGGACTAGGAGAACGTGAGAATAGAAGCCCTGCGACCATTGATCCTCCGGAACAAGATTCCTAGCAACACATGTGGAGGATAACGCAGCTAATGCAAAAGCTGAGAAATCCCATGCCTACCGCAGCAGATTTTAGGCTTTCCTGTCCATATGATCCCCAATTACTCCTGCATCCTCAAACGAGAGATCCAAACTTTTTTCAAACCTGAGAGAGAGGAGGGTCTAATTTTGGAAACTTAAAAAAAAAACAGCTCCTTCTTCTAAGGCCTCATGCACACAGGATGTTTTTACTGCCTCTTAAAGGCTTCAGGCAGTTTTTTTCCTGCTTCCAATTGCCTCCATGTGCACACAGACTTTCAGCAGCGTTTAGTGGCAGGGGCTTTGCCAGTGCAGCAGCGTTTCGGCAGAAAAAACGCTTTAATCACAAACATAGCACCTGCACTGCCCTACGTGTTTTGTCACGTGACACGATATGTTTGAATTCCCGGAAGTGCGCGTGCTATGTTTATGTATGGCCGGCGAGGAATATACTGTATAGCACTATGATGGCCACTTTGATGTAAGTGCATATTTTATTACAATAAATTCAATAGTAAGGTTTTACACTATTGGAGCTTTTCTTTTCATGCCTTGATGATAAACTTTATGTCGAGCTGACAACTATCCTTTAACCATCTGCCTATGAAGAGAACCCTTGGAACTTCTTTCTGATGATCCAAGCCGGGCTGTTCAGTTCTAAGCTCTGATGACCTTTCTTTAATTAGAGGGTCATACACAGTCGGTAAGCTTGCACTTTTTCCATAAGAGGTGCCGGTTTCACAGAATATACCATTTTGTGGGTAATGGATGCTCATCACATATATAGGTTTACATGAACACATAAAGGGGTTGTAAAGGTTCATTTTTTTCTTTTTAAAAATAACAAACATGTCATACTTACCTCCACTGTGCAGCTCGTTCTGCAGAGTGGCCCCGATCCTCCTCTTCTGGAGTACCACGGCGGCTCTCTCTGCTCCTCCCCGCAATAGCCAACTCAGGAAACTCTCTCCCGAGGGGGTTACCTTGCGGGCGCGCTCCCGTCTCATACACTCTGCGTCCATAGACACAGAGTGTATGTCTTGGTCCCGTCCCCCGGCGGCCGTGTCATTGGATTTGATTGACAGCAGCGCAAGCCAATGGCTGCGCTGTTATCAATCTACCCAATCAGCGCTGAGACTCCGTGGAGAAGAGGATGCTGGGGACGAGCCGAACAGGTGAACGGGCTTAGGTAATTAAAACAGGGGGCTGGGGGGATGGTCATTGCCTTTACAACCCCTTTAAGGACTTTCCTTTTTGCACGTGGACTTTTTTGCATTCTTAATTAACTTTTCGGAGGATATTATAGTTTTGGTATTTGCACTGTATATTATTGTGTTTGTATCTTAGGAGTGTGACTCTTTGTACTAGAATTAAAAGTGGAAGGGCCTAATCCTGCCAGAAAAGTACTAAAGGATTGGAAAGAGGAAACCATCTCCTTCATGGAGGACATTAAATCTTTCATACACGCAACAGACTCAGAGCCTGTTACAAGTGAGATACGGTTATCACACAATAGTTTGTTATAGGTGTCAAGTTAGCTTAGTTCTGCATTTCCCACATCTTTTTTTAATGGGCTTGTCATACATACAATCACATATACACAATCCTGTACCCTCAGTTGTCAGTTTGCAAGAAAAAAAAAAAAAAAAAAAAAAAAAAAACATTTCCAGTTTGTCAAACACAAACTCAACAACCTTTCCCGCCTTACCCAGAGCTAGACTGCAGAGGCCACATACCTTGGGAGCTTCAGGATTGGAGGTGGATGCTTCCGCTAGTCTTGCTTGTGAGGGAGCTCCATCCCCTCCAGGGGTCCCGTTGGCATCCACAGCGCCTAGCACCCTTTTACGCCAAGCTGCCCAATTTAGTTGCAACCTTGCACCGTCACTGAGACCTGAAGTGGACAGTAGCAAGGCCACAACCCCAAACCCCCTGGTCCTGTAGCAGTGGTCGCCCATTCTGCAAGCATCTTGTTAGTGGGTCTGCGGCCGAGAATATAACTCCTTGCGACCGGAAGTGCACCATTCGATGCCATTTTGGTACGCCCAAAGCTACAGGATGCCCAGAAAGGACCACATGTCCCGGAAATGACACCCCACCGCCATCCTAAGACTCCCGGGACACCTGCTCTAAGAAACACCCCTGAGGCCTGAACTGACAGACGAGCTGCTGTAGTCACCTCTATCCCATATTGAGGAGAGTACAATATCAAAATAAGGGGAACCCTTCTGACATTAGTAGACAAGATGGGCACACCTGGCCTGAGTGCGAAGAAAAGCCACAAGTTATCAGAACCAGGGTAACAAAACAAATATTGCGCTGTGCACTTACGGAGAGCCTGGAAAGAGGAAACAACTGAGGTACAAGAGAGAGAGGAGCGGCCTTTTAAACTCTCTCTGCTTTGTTCTTTCTGTAGAGGGGGGAGCCAATCATCTCTCAAAGTAAGCTGTTCTGGAAGATAAGGGAGGAAAAACAGTTAAGAAAAGGAGAAGGAACAATGAAAAATAAAAAGGACAGAAAAAGATCAGTTGACAGAACAAGCTGGCTGGCATAGGTTATCATCAGAAAAAAAAAGATAAGCAGATGAATCCTCCAAGATATGGAAAGATGAGAAGCACCTTACTCAGGCTGTGGAACATGCACAATGGTACTGCTGTAGCTACACTGGCTGGTGACGGACACAACACTCATGGCCTTGATGGACAGTGTGAGATCGGTCAGCGGAGCTCCCACAACGACGGCTGTTGTCTGAGCGTCGGTTCTAACCATGGACTCCGCTGATAACTGGCTTGTAGGCGTGGCTAGCTCAGGAACATCTTGCAACGATACAAGAAATTCGAGGACAGTTTTGAAGTGGATATTATCAAAGGTTTCTTAAGGTAATTAATCAACTCCATAGAGAATGGTCTACCAGAAAAGCTCTGCAAACTGAAAGTAATGAGTTGTCACAGTAAACTTGGCAAAATAAAAAAATTATCCATTCTTGGAGCGATTTCAATGAAAACCTTGCCTCCTTTATCTGCACGACATCTTTCATAAAGTGACTCTACGTGCTCAGATGATTCCACTGCAGTGTAATGAATTAACTAGCACAGAAAAATGACATTTCTACATTGCTCCGCAGGTCCAAGATAATGTGGTGTCAGTCTACCCAAAATAAAATATTTCTGTTCCGGGTGGATGCAGATCCGGGTGGATCCACTGACTTCTTATAAAATGTTTCAAGCTCCACCCACAAACACAACAAGGGTATAAAACTTTGCATGTTGGAGAAGGCGATTCTTTTTTTGACTTGGTAATGTCACATGGTGGAGTTGGAAGTCCCTGGCAGACATATTTAAAGGGTAACTCTACTTTTGGGGAAAAAAAATAATAAAAAATACACATAAAAATAATAGTATAGCATATACAATTGCGACACAAGTCAGATTGCAATTGAAAGTTATTAACCACCTGCCGACCACAAGGCGGCAAAGTGGCTCTCCTGTGCCATATAACATACCTAGTAGGTGATCCAGCACTTCCGGGTAGGGGGCCACGCACACCGCCACAGCAGAAGCTGATCAGTGATTGTTGGCCAATGGATGACCAGCGGCACCTGCTGATTGCCGAGAAGAGAGACAGGATGGAGCTCTGCATATGTAAACAATACAGATTTCTGTCCTGTCAGCGGGGATCTGCTGGATTTTGTTTCCCTGCACAGCAAGTTCCTCCACCACAAACTCGCTCATCCATGTCTTTATGGACCTTGCTTTGTGCACTGGTCCAAATCATTTGGTGGAGGGGGCATTATGGTGTGGGGTTGTTTTTCAGGGGTTGGGCTTGGCCCCTTAGTTCCAGTGAAGGGACCTTTTAATGCTTCAGCATACCAAGACATTTTGGACATTTTCATGCTCCCAACTTTGTGGGAACAGTTTGGGGACGGCCCCTTCCTGTTCCAACATGACTGCGCACCAGTGCACAAAGCAAGGTCCGTAAAGACATGGATGAGCGAGTTTGGGGTGGAGGACCTTAACTGGCATGCACAGAGTCCTGATCTCAACCCAATAGAACACCTTTGGGATGAATTAGAGCGGAGTCTGTCAGCCAGGCCTTTTCGCCCAACATCAGTCCCTGATGTGCTTCTGGAAGAATAGACCCCTCCTAAACCTTGTGAACAGCCTTCCCAGAAGAGTTGAAGCTGTTATAGCTGCAATGGATGGGCAACTAAATATTGAACCCTACAGACTAACACTGGGATGCTGTTAAAGTTTATGTGTGTGTAAAGGCAGATGTCCCAATACTTTTGACAATATAGTATACATCCTAAAAGGAGAACTCTAGGGGACACCTGGTTAAAAAGCTTCCTGTCTAGCTTTTGGGTGCTCCACAAAACTAAACTATGTTCCAAAAGTTTAAGCCTGAAGGAGGAAATGAGCCCCATCACATCCTAAAGCCTCGAACACACAAGGAGAATATCAGACGAATGATTAACAGCTTTTTTTTTTTTTTTTTTTACATGCTAGTCTCATATCGAAAAAGAAGAGGTTACCACAGTTAGGAAAAATCTCATACAACAGAACATAGCTTTGGAAGTGATGTAATGTGTTGTGTTGTAAAGTATTCTGTAGTTTCTGAGCATGCCTTGTCTTTGTCTTCTGATTTTCAGAGGAATACTGTACTGATTTTGCATGTACTGTCATGATCAGCTCTCAAAAGCGATCTACCAATGATCAGATTATAGTACAATCGCTTTTAAAGCAGTATTTTTCGTCTACTTTATTCTGATCATGTGCACTAGGCATTGGACCTGTTCATAATCCTGTCTAGTCATCTCTCACAATCTAGTTTACCCCCCTCCAACCCTTTCCACTTCTGCATTACTTTCCCCCTACCACCATCATGAATCTAACTAATGAAAAACAATCAGATGTGTGCACATGCATGAAATGCTAACATTTCGGGAGCGGGGAGATAAAAGTTTACAGGGGTGGATATGTTTGATTTACTTTTATTTTTCCTAATGTCTACTCTGCTTTAGAAAGTATTCACCTTGCAAACATTCTGTAATACAATTTTACCTAATGGAGGACAAAACTGATAAAAAACGTCAAAGTTTCCCTTCACATAACTATGACCTATATGATGGGCCTCAAGGCCCACCAAGACTGGCATCACCTAGGCTTAGAATCTAGAAACAGAGGGGTTAAGAGTCAATCTTCCAGTCTGGGGCGCCCACTTGGAAGAGCAATGAAATTTAGGGGACCTGCAGGAGCAAGAGAAGTTTAAAGCAGATCTGGCAACTAAAACTGCAGGGTCCGCTTGTTGTATTAAGGCTTAATTGCCGCATCGCAAAACTCTGGGAGCAAAATAAAGAAAATAAAAAAAAGGAAAAAAACGTAATTTACTTACCCTAATCCGGTTTCTGACTGCAAGCACCTAGGCAGGGGTGATGTCAGAATCCTTTTGGCAACATCCCAGGGATGCTCAAATCTCGAGAGAAGAGAAGATGCTGCTGCCTTGTGCTATACCATCATTTTGCAAGATTTAGGGTACTCAGCATTCCCTGGGATATCGCCTGAAAGGGTGCAGACATAACCCCTTGCTAAACAGAAGCTGAGGAAGGATGGGTATTCTGATTTTTTTAAGTGGATTATGGGGGTGACAGGATCTTTTCTAATTATTTGGACCATACATATAGTGCTCAGTTGGCTTAAAGTAAACTGGCACGAAAACAAACATGGAAACCACCAATGTCAACTTGTTTTCTAAGTCGGGCATATTGGGCTTCTATACTCTTGTCTAATGAGTCAATAAACAAGGTTATCCATAGCAAAATCATTTTTCTTCCTTTTTTTAAATCCTGAATAGAGTAGGTCAGCTTTAGAACCCCTCCGTCAGGTTTCATGGCATGTCCTTGTCTGGAGAGATTCACTCTTACCAATTTGTCCTGGAGAATTTGGTCACTGGGAAAGAAATAGACAGGAGATCCAGAATTATCACGTCACCAGGATTGGAGGTAAGGGGTATATCTAGAGATGTTACATTTCTGGATATTTTTAAGCCATGGGGGGGAAAAGAAAATCAACGTGGAGTAGTCTTACAACCCGAAAGTTATTTTATGGGAATGTGAAATGCAGTGTATATAAAAGTAGAGTACAGCTTATTCAGTAAATAAACTAAACTTGCTTTTTAAAATTGTATTTTTTAATTTATTTATAAAAAATTGTATACAAACCGGCAGGTGAATCAAGCCTGTCTTTTAGTTGCACAAAGCCACGGGTTTTCATTATACACTATTACGACATTCTGGACACTGGTATCCCAACAACATCATCAGTTATTAAGGAGGATGTCTGTTATCTCCACGGCATCCTTGTTTGACCCTCCCCCTTGCCTCTCTCTCCTCAGCCAACAGAGAAATTGAGGGAGAAGAGAAACATTGGAATACTAGTCAGTACCAGTGCGCAAAAAAGGTGTATTTGCTTTGGAAGAATAAATCAACTGTAAATTTGGATGTCCTACATGTGTGGATGTTTTTTTTTGTTTTTTAAACTCTTTATTACAAATTTGACTTACAAATTATTTGACATAATTTACATTTATCTTTTATTTTTCCTTTCTTCCAAAATACCAAAATATTAACATGTATATCTATTTTCATACCCATTCACTCTTACAACATGTGTGGATGTTGCTGCATTATGTAAAACTATTAAAATATTTTTTTTTTACATTTTAGAATGGGGTACCTCGAGACTGTCCACATTTTTAAAGGGTGCCTTGAATGAAAAAAGGTTTAGACACTGAGCTAGATGTTGGTCTCAGCATCTTACTGAGAGGAGGAAAAAAAAAAAAGAAAAAACTATTTACTAAGCAAATTATTGGTGAACATTATGCTGTGATGGTGGAGAAGATTCATAGGAATCATTTAAAAGGTTATAAAGATAAACTAACCTGACAGACAAATTTCCCCCCTTACCTGTCAATTAGCCTGGGAGGAAATAAACTATCATCTATTGCAGGGATATGCAATTTGCGGACCTCCAGCTGTTGCAGAACTACAAGTCCCATGAGGCATAGCAAGACTGACACTCACAAGCATGACACCCAGAGGCAGAGGCATGATGGGACTTGTAGTTTTGCAACAGCTGGAGGTCCACTAATTGCATATCCCTGTATCCTCTATTGTATCCCCACACTCAACCAACTGTAGGAGGTACACCAGATTGTGCCCACAAGCAAACTAAAAACTTTAGTCTTTCCCCTGCAGTCCTCCCTAGTGGCACATTGCTCGTTTGAGAACTGCAGTGAGAAGTAGTGTTACTTGAACTGTATTCCAGGACGTGCTCATCTTCTGCTGAGAGAACTTGCAAAAATGTAGGACTACATGTTATATAGTTTGAATACCATGACATACTGAATATTTCTTATTGTAAAACAACATATTCCACGCTTTAAGAAGAAAGAAAATAGCTAATAAAAAACCCACACGGTTTGAAAAAAAAATAATAAAAAAAATTTTTAAAAAAAGGGGACCCCCCCCCCAATTTTTCATTTTTTTTCCAGGCCTTCACATCTCTAGGTATATCTTTTAGTAAGGACATCTATTAGAAATCCTTGTTTTTGGAGAGATTTCTTCTTGTTTGATGATGCAGGAATGTAAATAAAAAGGAAACGTCCATATTGGGACAGAGACAGCAATGAAAAAATATATGACAGAAGTTTTAACAACTCTCTAGTCTATCCAAAACTAAAAAAAAAAAAAAAAAAAAATAGATTTCATGTGTTACATCAGCAAAATTGTCCCTGTCTATTTCTAGAACTATTGTAGTCATGAAAGGTGTCAGATAAATGAGATTTCTGAGTTGTTTCAGCCTGCTTCATAACACATACTTCATACAAGATATTATTTTTCATATAAGACAAATTCACGTTACTCATTACGCCAACTCACATTATCACTAAAATCATGAATCCCCTTACCTTCGAAAACCTCCAGGTCGTTCTGTCCGGAGAGGACCTGCTTGCCATCTTCTGATGAAGAGGAGGTGGTGTTGGTGGACGACTCGCACTTCCTCTTTAGCGCAGGGATGTTATAACTCTCCAGGTACCTGTAGCAGAGAGGACAATATATCTGAAACACAGGAGCCATTTTATCCGAAACCACAACGTTAGATAAGGATAACCCATAGGACATCCTGGTGTATGCATGCCTAGTCACAAAGCGTGATTTTAATCCTTAAAAGTAGCTGTAAACCCTAACTGGATGAATAACCTGTAAATGCAAACAACTGCCATGTTTTTTATTTTTTTATACAAGTCTTTTGCATCTCAATGAAGCTAATCACTGTCAGTCTTTTTTCAGCCACTTTGTGTCTACATGCACTCGCTCCAGTGTTGGCTATACAAAATATTGCCCAGGATTGGCTTCCTGATTCTGATAATGGTGGTCTGTGACTGAGCAAGGCGTGTTGGCAGTGTCTATACCAGGGGTAGGCAACCTCGGCCCTCCAGCTGTGGTGAAACTACAAGTCCCATGAGACATTGAAAGACCCTGACAATCACAAGCACGACTCCTAGAGATAGAGGCATGATGTGATTTGCAGTTTCACCACAGCTGGAGTGCCGAGGTTGCCTACCCCTGGTCTATACTATAGAGTAGTCTATACAATTTGTCACCCCATCACAGGAAGTACCTCAACAAGGACAGCTACAGCATGACCAGATATTATTCTAATGAAAGCTGCAGATTTAGGTGAGGCAAGACAACAAGGAGGAGAAATCCACATTGCCTCCAGGATAGCCAAGATCGATGTCCGCTTAACAGAGCATGCCAGCCTTTTGGGGTACAGGGGTACACTGCAAACACACAGAGCAGTGTCACTGTGCTCTGTAAGAGTCTGAGCAAAGCTTAAAGCACACCTTTGTCCAGACTATGGACATTAAACCATCTACATCAGGGTTTCTCTAACAAGGGTTCCATAGAACCCTAGGGTTCCTCCAGAGGTTGCTAGGGGTTCCTTGAGCAATAGGCAATTTTTGCCTCTCACTGACACCATTGATCTTTTAAGCCATCTGTATAGGGGGGGGGGGGGGGGGGGGTCGTCGTTCTTCCCAATGATCACAAATGTAGGAAGCATTCTTCCCACTGACCATCACACAAATGTATCATGAGTTGTAGATATAGTAACTTTAATAAGGGTTCTCGGAGATTGGAAAGTTATTTTAAGGGTTCCTCCGTGCTGAAAAGGGCTGATCTACATATCTAGAGAGCTTTCAAATGAGTCACCCCTGACCTGTCTAGCTGTCACTATTCTTTTAGATACATAGATGGATGAGGGTGCATTTAAAAGTATTTTTACTGCTTGTTCAGAATATGAGTGCATGACCTTAGCACAAGTTCACTTTAAAGCAGAGCTCCAGGCTCTTGCAGAAAATAAAAAACGTCAGTAGGTACAAATACTGTTGCTGCTGACTTTTATTAGGACACTTACCTGCCCAGGTATTCACACCCGAGCCGATTTTGCAATCAGCTACTAGGTGCTGCCACCACCATCTGCACTAAGGGAAACCAGCAGTTCCCTATTGTGCATGCACAAAGTGTGCTGTGCTAATTAGGCCGGCTGTGGAGGAAGGAGGGGGGAACTCAGCTGGAAGTGGGAGCGGGTACCCGTCAATCCCCCCTCCTCACCAGAAGGTGCCAATTGTGGCAGTAGGGGGGGGGGGGCAGATAAGCAGAGCTTCCCCTTTTGGGTGGAGTTCCACTTTAAGATACCAGTTGAGTGGAAGGCACTACCTCTAACTTAAGCCCCATACACACCATTAGATTTTCTGCAGATTTTTGTCTTCAGATTTATCAAAACCATATAATATATGAGGTCAAACCTTAAGAATTTCAATTTGTATGCAATCGGGCAGGCCATTGCACTACATGGTTTTGGTAAATCTAAAGGAAATCAGACAAGAGTTGTATAGTGTGTATGGGGTCTAATGCCGTGTACACACGGGCGGACTTTTCGGCATCAAAGGTCCGACGGCCTTTCCGACGGACTTTCGAATGAACGGACTTGCCTCCACACGGTCACAAAAAGTCAGACAGATTCGTACGTGATGACGTACGACCGGACTAAAATAAGGAAGTTGATAGCCAGTAGCCAATAGCTGCCCTAGCGTCGTTTTTCATCCGTCGGACTTGCATACAGATGAGCGGATTTTTCAACCGGTTTCGAGTCCGTCGGAAAGATTTGAAAGATGTTTCAAATCTAAAGTTCGTCTGATCTTCGCCCGAAAAAGTCCGCTGCAGGTCCGATGAAGCGCACACACGGTCCGATTGTCTGACGGATTCGTTCCGTCGGACCAGTGCGGTCGAAAAGTCCGCCCGTGTGTACACGGCATTAGTAAGAGTGTCAGACCCCAGTTCTACTGCATGGTGGAGGGCGATAGACTTTTTGCTATGGCTGCGTGTTGCATTGCAATCTCAATGAGAAGGAGTAAAAATCTGTTCAATTAGTTTTAATGCACAAAAATGCTATTGGAAGCCTTCTATTTTAGGGGATCACGTGGGCTTGAAATCATGAGATATGTTAAATAAACATAGGTATTGACTTAATATACAACATGGAAAACACCTTACCTAATAATACTGTCCACACAGTTGATTTGCTGGTATAAAAGGTATGTGCTGCCCCTTCCTGGAGGCTTCACAGGATGATGCTGCAGGTCCCACCACGTTTTCCCGAGGTCGTACAAAGGCATTCGGATTTTGCTGTAAAGAAAAAACAAACAGAATATGTACAGTATTTATTACCCTTTAACCACTTCGTGCCCCGGAAGATTTTACCCCCTTCCTGACCAGAGCACCTTTTACAATTTGGCACTGCGTCACTTTAACTGACAATTGCGCAGTCGTGCGACGCTGTACCCAAACAAAATTGATGTCCTTTTTTTCCCCACAAATAGAACTTTCAAATGCTGGTATTTGATCACTTCTGCGTTTATTTTTTGCACTATAAAACAAAAAAAAAGCGAAAATTTTGAAAAAAAAAAAAAGGTTTTACTTTTTGCTATAGTAAATATCCCCAAAAAGGTTTTTAACCACTTTACAACCGGTCCATAGCCGAATGACGGCAGCAGGGCGGTTGCTTAACTCTGGGATCACGTCATATGGTGTCTTCCCAGAGTTCCCCTCTCGCGCGCCCCCTGGGGCACGCACCTGAACACATCCGTGATCCCAGTAAATGGCCGCTGATCGCGGCCATTTATCATGTGATCGCTCCGTCAAATGACGGAGCGATCACATGTAAACAAACTGGCGTCATCTGATGACGCCGGTTCCTCTCCTCCCCTCCTGTGTACCGATCGGTACACTAAGAGCGGAAAGAGGGATGGATGGATGGCTGCAGCGCTGTGGGCTGGTTGTGTAGTGCCCACAGCGCTAACCAGTGACATTCAGCCATCCATCCATGCTCAGCCATCCCTAATGCCCTGCAATGCCCCAGAACACTGAGCAAAACTCTGCAATGCCCCAGAACACTGTGCCATACTCTGCAATGCCCCAGAACACTGTGCCATACTCTGCAATGCCCCAGAACACTGTGCCATACTCTGCAATGCCCCAGAACACTGTGCCATACTCTGCAATGCCCCAGAACACTGTGCCATACTCTGCAATGCCCCAGAACACTGTGCCATACTCTGCAATGCCCCAGAACACTGTGCCATACTCTGCAATGCCCCAGAACACTGTGCCATACTCTGCAATGCCCCAGAACACTGTGCCATACTCTGCAATGCCCCAGAACACTGTGCCATACTCTGCAATGCCCCAGAACACTGTGCCATACTCTGCAATGCCCCAGAACACTGTGCCATACTCTGCAATGCCCCAGAACACTGTGCCATACTCTGCAATGCCCCAGAACACTGTGCCATACTCTGCAATGCCCCAGAACACTGTGCCATACTCTGCAATGCCCCAGAACACTGTGCCATACTCTGCAATGCCCCGCCATGCTCTGAAATACCCCGCCATGCTCTGAAATACCCCGCCATGCTCTGAAATACCCCGCCATGCTCTGAAATACCCCGCCATGCTCTGAAATACCCCGCCATGCTCTGAAATACCCCGCCATGCTCTGAAATAGCCTGCCATGCTCTGAAATAGCCTGCCATGCTCTGAAATAGCCTGCCATGCTCTGAAATAGCCTGCCATGCTCAGCCATAGCCTGCCATGCTCAGCCATAGCCTGCCATGCTCAGCCATAGCCTGCCATGCTCAGCCATAGCCTGCCATGCTCAGCCATAGCCTGCCATGCTCAGCCATACTCGGCTGTACTCGGCCCCTGTATGTGGCCAGGCTGTGGAAGTCTCACACATGTGGTATCGCCGTACTCAGGAGGAGTACAAGAATCTATTTTGGGGTGTCATTTTTGGTATGTATATGCTATGTGTTAGAAATATTGTATAAATGGACAACTTTGTGTTAAAAAAAAAAAAAAAAAGCGTTTTAACCACTTCCCGCCCGCCGGCTGTCATACGACGTTCTTGACTTTGTGCGGGGATATCTAAATGATGGATTCAGCTACAGGCATCATTCAGATATCAGCTTTTTTAGCCGGCGATTCCCTACACCATAAGAATGATCATAGCGGCTGTTCCACTGCTTGATCGTTCTTACGGGAGGCAAGAGGGGACGTCCCCCCCTCCCTCCCCCCTCCGGTGCTTCTACAGACTCACCGCTACGATCGAAGCCAGGATCTTTTTTTTATTTCAGGCTTCCCAGCCTAGAGGTGAGATGTGGGGTCTTATTGACCCCATATCTCACTGTAAAGAGGACCTGTCATGCCATATTCCTATTACAAGGAATGTTTACATTCCTTGTAATAGGAATAAAAGAGGTCAAAATTGTTTTTTTTTTAAAAAGGCATCAAACTAAAATAAAGTAAAATGAGCAATAAAAAAAAAAAAAGGTTTAAAGCGCCCCTGTCCGTGTGCTCGCATGCAGAAGCGAACGCATACGTAAGTCCTGCTCACATATGAAAACGGTGTTCAAACCACACATGTGAGGTATCGGTGCGATCGGTAGAGCAAGAGCAATAATTTTGGCCCTAGACCTCCTCTGTAACTCAAAACATGTAACCAGTAAAAATTTTTAAAGCGTCACCTAATCAGGATTTTTGAGTAGCAAAGTTTGGCGCCATTCCACAAGCGCGTGCAATTTTGAAAGGTGACATGTTGGGTATCTATTTACTCGTTGTAACTTCATCTTTCACATTATGCAAAAACATTGGGCTAACTTTGCTGTTTTGTTTTTTTTTAAAGCACAAAACTGTTTTTTTGCCAAAAAAAGCGCCCAAAAAATTGCTGCGCAAATACCGTGCGAGATAAAAAGTTGCAATGACCGCCATTGTATTCTCTAGGGTCCTTGCTAAATGTTTTGGGGTTCAATGTAATTTTCTAGCGAATAAATGATGATTTTTACATGTAGGAGAGAAATGTCAGAATTGGCCTGGGTGCTCCAGAACGCCTGAAGGTGCTCCCCTGCATGTTGGGCCTCTGTATGTGGCCACGCTGTGTAAAAGTCTCATACGTGTGGTATCACCATACTCGGGAGTAATAGCAGAATGTGTTTTGGAGTGTAATTTGTGGTATGCATATGCAGTGTGTGAGAAATAACCTGCTAATATGACAATTTTGTGAAAAAAAAGTAAAAAAAAAAAAAAAAAGTAAAAAACTTGATTTTGCAAAGAATTGTGGGAAAAAATGACAACTTCAAAAAACTCACCATGCATCTTTCTAAATACCTTGGAATGTCTTCTTTCCAAAAAGGGGTCATTTGGGGGGTATTTGTACTTTTCTGGCATGTTAGGGTCTCAAGAAATTAGATAGGCCGTCAGTAATTCAGGTGTGATCAATTTTCAGATATTGGCACCATAGCTTTTGGACTCTATAACTTTCGCAAAGACCAAATAATATCCACCGATTTGGGTTCTTTTTACCAAAGATATGTAGCGGTATAAATTTTGGCCAAAATATATGAAGAAAAATTACTAATTTGCAAAATTTTATAACAGAAACTGGGAAAAATGCATTTTTTTTTTACAGATTTTTCGTTTTTTTTTCTTTTATAGCGCAAAAAAATAAAGAACCCAGCGGTGAATAAATACCACCAAAAGAAAGCTCTATTTGTGTGAAAAAAAGAGAAGAAGATCCGAGCCACAGAGAGGAGGATAAGAAGTACCAACCAACAGTACCAGCACCTGCCAGCATTACCAGCACCTGTCAGCAGTACCAGCACCTGTCAGCAGTACCAGCACCTGTCAGCAGTACCAGCACCTGTCAGCAGTACCAGCACCTGTCAGCAGTACCAGCACCTGTCAGCAGTACCAGCACCTGCCAGCAGTACCAGCACCTGCCAGCATTACCAGCACCTGTCAGCAGTACCAGCACCTGTCAGCAGTACCAGCACCTGTCAGCAGTATCAGCACCTGTCAGCAGTACCAGCACCTGTCAGCAGTACCAGCACCTGTCAGCAGTACCCACCGGCAATACCAGCCAGCTGCAGGAATCCTGAGGAAGAAGTGAAGTTTGAGGTCAGTTGAGGAGCAGTTATAAGCTGTGCATCAGTGTGAAAGCAGCCTTAAGCCCCTTTCACATGATCGGTCCGATCGGGTCCGCCTGTCTGTTTTTCAGGTGGACTCAAACAGACTCTCCATTCACCTGTATAGAGCGGCAGATGTAAATGGACTCATGTCCGTTTACACCCGCCTATATGCAATCCGATCTCCTTAAAAAAAAAACAGAAGGGGATCTGTCCCCTTCTGTCTGGGTGGATCGGAGGGCCCTTAGGGTAGAGCGGGTTGCATCCGTGTCTGCTCTACATAAGCAGAGTGGACACAGACCTGCCATCCCCCCTTTACGCTCATTGTGGCCAGCGACCAGTTACCAAGTCGATAAAGTGGCCCTCGCTCCTCAAAAGGTTGCACACCCCTGCCCTAATGCAATAGGCTGCCCAGACCGTGCCACAGTGTCACTCTACATGGACTGCAGTGGAATGCAGCAACATCAAAACTTAATTCAGTGAATCAGAATTTAATGATCAATCAGCTGCTGCATTTGCAGGGTTCTAATGTGGCAGGGTCTGCATCCCTTTAGATGTGGTTTCACCAAATATGGACATTTTTGTTGCAGGGGATGCCCAGAAATGTGACTTATCTTACTGCAGACTTCTGGGAAAACCAGTTAGCCAATCACACAAGCAGGAAATTACATTTTGGGGTAGGGGGTGTTCTGTATACCAGGAGGTGTACAGAACACCTCTAGGTTGTCATTTTGTATTTTAGGGCCAGTTCACACCATAGAAAAGCAGCCTGGATGTTTTCCAGATGCTTTTCTGCATGCGCGTTTTTTAACGCGTTTGATACATTTTTTGAGCTTTATATCGGTGAATGTTTCCTCTCACTGTGCCATATCCTAACAATCTAGACCAAACTAAATACCCCTGGGGTGGACATTAAGGGCACTAATTGCATAACAAGGTATGTACTATAAAAATATGTAAAAACAACCAAATACATTGAAAAATGTAATGAATACAAAACTGTATCAAATTGCACCATAAATAATAAGTATGATCCGCCTTTTTGATGCATTTCAGAGTAAAATCATCTCCTTCAGGGGTGTGGGAGGAATAGATCATCCCTCAAACACCCCTGAAGAAGGAGATGCTTTTACTCTGAAACGCGTTGGGTAAAGGAGGCTCATACTTCTATTTATTTATGATGCAATTTGATACAGTTTTGTATTCATTCCATTTTTCATGGATTTCGTTGTTTTTACATATCTGTTAATAAACAATATTGTTTTATAGTACATACCATGTTAACGCAATTAGTGCCCTTAATGTCCACCCCAGGGGTATTTAGTTTTGTCTTGATACGTTTTTGATGCAGTCCAGTGTATTTTTTTCCCCTCTTTTCTTAACCTTAAATAAGGACGTGTGTTACAATGCATTTTTGGTGCGTTTAGGTTACGTTCCAACGCATTTTTTATGCGTTTTACAGCGTTCCAGTACAGGAAAAATGTAGCATGTTCTTTTTTTTCTGGAACTGCAAGCACTGGTATGAACTGTGTCATTGAAAACCATATAACCTACTTTCCATGAGTTTTTGAAGCAGGAAAAAAAAAAACGCATTGAACTGCATATGGTGTGAACTGACCCTTACAGAAAACTACATCGGCTGCAGATTGAAAAGGAAAGATCATTTTTAATAACTTTCAATTACAATATGACTTGTGTAGCAAATTGTATATTTTTTTATGTTATTTTTTTTTTTGCCAACTCGAAAGATGAATTATCCTTTAACCACTTGACCTACGGAAGATTTACCCCCCCCCCCTTCATGACCAGGCCATTTTTTGCAATAAGGCACTGCGTTTAAATACCTGACAATTGCGCGGTCGTGCGACAATGTACCCAAATAACATTTATGTCCTTTTTTCCCCACAAATAGAGCTTTCTTTTGGTAGTATTTGATCACCTCTGTTTTCGTTGTGCTATAAAACACAGACAGACAATTAAAAAAAAAAAAAAAGTTTTACTTTCTGCTATAAAAAAAAAACATCCAATAAAAAAAAAAAAAAAATAAATCTAATTTCTTTATTAATTCAGGCCAATATGTATTCTGTTACATCTTTTTGGTAAACAAAAAAATCCCAATATGTGTATATTGATTAGTTTGTGCAATTTTTTGGAAAATGGAGATTACATTTTTTTTTTGCCTGGCTCCTCCCACAGCTCTGCTATCTCTCCTTGTGCAGGGTACCTAGTCTTATCTCTGCCCACTACTGTCGCTTTCTGCAGGGAACCTGTGATAGGTGGAGCTTCCCCAGCTCTGCACAGGCACTGTGATGATGTCACTGCTGCTTTTACAAAGCAAAATCTGAGTTTGCAAAAGGTATTTGATGCACACAGAGTGGATTCATACCCTTTTTGGCTATTGAGGAATATATTTAAATGAAAGTTTTTGTGCCTGGAGGTCTTCTTTAACCACTAGAGGACCATCCTCCGCAGTTATACTGTAGGAGATTGGCTTCACCTGGGCAAATCTCCATAGCTGTATGTCAGCCACTTTAGGACCTTTAGGGGGCGAGCACGATCGCTCCTGAGAGAGACAGAACGGGGATCTGTCAATGTAAATGTACAAATCCCCGCTCTGACAGGAGAGTAGAGAGATTGTCTGTTCCTAGTGTTCCTCTAGTCAGTCCCATCCCCCCCCAGTTAGAAACACACAAGGGAACACACTTAACCCCTTGATCGCCCCCTAGTGTTAACCCCTTCCCTGCCAGTGACATTTATATAGTAATCAGTGGATATTTTTTTGCTCTATAGATTTCAATGGTCCCAAAAAAGTGTCAAAAGTGTCAGATGTGTTTGCTGCAATGTTGCAGTCCCGCTAAAATATGCAGATTGCCGTCATTACTGGTAGAAAAAAAAAATGTAATAAAAATACCATAAATTCTTCCCCTATTTTGTAGGCCACATAACTTTTGCACAAACCAATCAATATACGCTTATTGCAATTTTTTTTTACCAAAAATATGTAGAAGAATACATATCGGCCTAAACTGTGGAAGAAATTTGTTTTCTTATATTTTTGGGGGATATTTATTGTAGCAAAATGTAAAAAAATACATATTTTTTTTTTAAATTGTCGCTCTTTGTAAATTGTTGCTTTTTTTGTTTATAGCGCAAAAAATAAAAACCGCAGAGGTGATCAAATAGCACCAAAAGAAAGCTCTATTTGTGGGGGAAAAAAAAGCACGTAAAATTTAGTTTGGGTACAATGTCGCACGACCGTGTTATTGTCAGTTAAAGCAAAATCTGTGCCAAAAAATGGCCAAATCTTCTGGGGCTAAAGTGGTTAATTAAAATTACTGTATTTAATTCCAATCTGTTTTTTTATGCTTCTGATGTTTTTTTTTTTTAAAAGGTGTTGCTTCAAAAGGGGGGTAGTCTTACACGGCGAGTATAGCCCAAAATCAAACAAAATGTTTTCACTGGAAAAATAGGGGGTCGTCTTATACGCCCAGTCGCTCTATACGCCGGCAAATACGGGTAGGATAAGAAAAACCAAAATGTGCTCTATTGTTTCTGGGCTGTACTACGAGTACAAACATCAAATATCACCCATATGTGATATCGCTGCGATCTTCAGAAGCAGCAGAATTTATTTTGGTACTCTTGGGTACTCTTTGGTGGTAAATTATGGAAATAGCAAGAAATAAGGTTAAAAAAGTAAACCCTGATGGATTTTTTCCCCTGCAAGTAAAAGCATAATGGGCTTATATGCATTACATACTAACCCATTATGTTGCACTTACCTGCAAAGGAAGCCCACAATATCACCGATGTCCCCAATGTGTGGAAGCCTGAAATCAAAAAAAGAAAAAGAAAAAAAAAAAAAGGTCTCGGCTTTCCAGCCAAGGCGACGCCGTTTATTTGAATGCAGGGGCCGGGCGTGACATCTTAACATTACGCCAGCCTCTGACGAACATAGAGACTCCAGCGACCATCTCTATACCTATGACTATGGTAAACAGCGGTGAGTTGATAGAAGCATTGGAGGGCGGCGGAAGGGGACGTCCCCTCTCACCTCTTGTAAGAACAATCAAGTGGCAGAACAGCCACTATGATCGTTCTTATGGTGTAGGGAATTGCCAGCTGAAAAAGATGATATCTGAATGATGCCTGTAGCTGCACCCCTCATTCAGATATCCCCGCTCAAAGTCAATGATGTCATATGACGGCCGGGAGGTGGCTAAATTAAAAAAAATAATAAATAATAAAAAATATATTGAGATATATATATATATATATATATATATATATATATATATATATATATATATATACACCCTGTATATACTCGAGTAGAAGTCAAGATTTTCAGCCCTTTTTTTGGGCTGAAAGTGCCCTTGACTTATACTCGAGTCACCGCCGTCTGCCTACATGATCAGAGGCACATATACACAGGACACATATGCACAAGACACATATGCACAAGACACATATGCACAAGACACATATGCACAAGACACATATGCACAAGACACATATGCACAAGACACATATGCACAAGACACATATGCACAAGACACATATGCACAAGACACATATGCACAAGACACATATGCACAAGACACATATGCACAAGACACATATGCACAAGACACATATGCACAAGACACATATGCACAAGACACATATGCACAGGACACATATGCACAGGACACATGCACAGGACACATGCACAGGACACATGCACAGGACACATGCACAGGACACATGCACATGCTCAGGTCAATAAGTTTTTCCCATTTTTTTGTGGTAAATTAGGGCCTCGACTTATACTCAGATTGACCTATACTCGAGTATATATGGTATATATATATATATTGTGATTAAAAAAAGAAATAAGGAGAAATCTGTTACCATTTACCACCAAAAGAATTTCAGGACAATGTGTCCTGGAAAAAAGAAAGAAAGAAACGCAGTATAATCCACCTGGATACATATGTCAGAGTGGCAAAATTGTATTCGGTCGTTACCAGTCACCAAGAGGTTAATAAACAAAATCTAGCTGGGTGGTGTTGTATCTCCCTAGACTGTATTGATCATTTTCAGGAAAAGGTTTACTCAGCCTTTCATTCACAGACAAAGTGACAGTTTTGGCCAACTGCCAAATCTATTTAGCTCAGGTCAGTGTTGCCTAGCAACCTAACTGCCACTGATGACATCATAGCTGAGCTTAAGTAAACCGCCACAGTGCTGGCACTGTCAGTCTAAGATAGACACTGGTACAGAACACAACTGTGTGATCTGCTCTAGGAATTCTCATTCATACGAAGCAAAATATTCAGATATCTGTCTGATTAGATAACGAAATTAATATATTAGTGTTTGCTTGTCACATTTCTATATTTTTAGTGACACATTTAGAAAATGAGCCTTTTGAAAGCGTTTGCCGTTTTCTTCTTCCTATACCTTGCATGTGGTGTAGAACATGCTATTGCGTTGCCAATATACTATAGCCATAAGTATGGTATAGCTGGTCTTAAACTGGTGTTCCCATGTGTGGTCAGCACTGATGATGTCTCTGGTGCAAGCAATGTTGGGATCGAGTGGGGAATGACTCCGGAAGGAGGCGGTCCCTACGAACAAATCGTGTACCTTGATGTTGCACAACTAAAGGAGAAGCAAAGTAAAAGGTATTACCCGGCTCTGATCAACATAGATAAAGTGGATTGTTCCTTTTTCATGAGCTCGATGCGACTAAGAGACAGAGGAATCTACGAGGCTCGCTTCATCGTGGACAACGTCCCACTTCCACCATTCAAGAAGGTCATCGTTCACGTGACTGGTAAGTGTTAGAGGATTTGGTTTATTGTTTATTCTATGGGGGTCTTCTGCTGTGGGGGGGTGTCTTCTCCTGCTGTGGGGGGGTCTTCTGAGGACCAGGACCAGGCAGGTACAGCTCAGAGGACTTGCGGGCTTCTGGGTAATCTGTTAACCCTTTCCCTGCCAGTTCTCTCCCCATACAAGGTAAAAGCACATCTTATACTAAAAATCATGCACACAGGAGACATCTGGTCATTACAACCCGATGTATTGTATCTCACCATCACTTCTCACACTATACAAATATATTGCATTTAAAGCGGAGCTCCACCCACTTTTACAACTCCTCTTCATCCCTCACTGATCTGTGCACTGGAAATGAATTGGATATTTTTATATTTTTTTCCCAGCACTTACTGTGTTAATTTTAGTATTTGTTTTTCCCTTCCTCCTCTCGGCCAATCGCCGTCATTTGCGGTTTGCAATGCCTCCTGGGAGATGTGTGTCATCAATGGGCATCGCGTTATTTGTGAACCGGAAATGATACGATGCACATCCAGCGCCATGTTTATAAAGGGTAACGGCTTTTGTTGCCATGGTTACCAAAGCTTCTTATTCACAGTGATGGGCGGTGGGGGAGGGGCGGCTGGAGAATCTCAGCTCTGATTACATACAGAGCCCGGGGGAGAGCACAGACACACCAATCATTTATAATAGAGGAATATGATGGGGCAGTTTTGATAAGGCAATGAGGGGGGCAGTTTTGATAAGGCAATATGAGGGGGGCAGTTTTGATAAGGCAATATGAGGGGGGCAGTTTTGAGGGAGCAGTTTTGAGGGGGCAATATCATGGGGGCAGTTTTGATGGGGCAAGTTTTGATGGGGGGCAGTTTGAGGGGGCAAATTTGAGGGGGGCATTTTTGATGGGGCAAAATGTTGGGGGCAATTGTGATGGGGCAATTTAAATAGGGGCCATTTTGAGGGGGGCAATTTTAATAGGGGCAATTTTAATGGGAGCCGTATTGAGGGGGCAGTTTGATGGGGCAATATGATGGGGGCAGTTTTGATGGTAGAAGTTTTTATGGGGCAGCTCCTGCAAAAGGTAATTACTTTTAAAAAGATGCTAATTGTAAATTATATCCCTTGTTTCTGTGCAGATATATACACATACCCTGTTTCCCTGAAAATAAGACCTAGCGTGATTGTCAGCGATGGCTGCAATATAAGACCTACCCCCCAAATAAGCCCTACCCTGTTTCCCCGAAAATAAGCCCTACCCTGAAAACAAGACCTACAAGTACTTTAACTAAGGCTTATTTGTGGGATAGCGCGTATATTTCAGCCATCACCGTCAATCACGCTAGGTCTTATTTTCTGGGAAACAGGGTACATACATAACAAGATATAGAGATAGAGATTATAATTATATACACACACACACACATACAGTCAGGTCTATAAATATTGGGACATCAACAATTCTAATCTTTTTGGCTCTATACACCACAATGAATTTGAAATGAGTCGAACAAGATGTGCCTTAACTGCACTTTCAGCTTTAATTTGAGGTTATTTACAACCAAATCAGGTGAATGGTGTAGGAATTACAACAGTTTGTATAAGTGCCTCCCACTTTTAAAGGGACCAAAAGTAATGGGACAGATAAACAATCATCCATCAAACTTTCACTTAATACTTGGTTGCAAATCCTTTGCAGTCAATTACAGCCTGAAGTCTGGAACACATAGACATCACCAGATGCTGGGTTTCATCGCTGGTGATGCTCTGCCAGGCCTTTACTGCAACTGTCTTCAGTTCTTGCTTGTTCTTGGGGCATTTTCCCTTCAGTTTTGTCTTCAGCAAGTGAAATGCATGCTCAAATGGATTCAGGTCAGGTGATTGACTTGGCCATTGCATAACATTTCACTTCTTTCTCTTAAAAAAAACTCTTTGGTTGCTTTCGCAGTATGCTTCGGGTCATTGTCCATCTGCACTGTGAAGCGCCGTCCAATGAGTTCTGAAGCATTTTTTTTTTTTTTTATAATCTTTATTTCAGTTTTCAAAAAAGGAAAAAAACATAGAACAAGACATGTCCAACAGAGTACAATATGACGAAATCACTGACCCACCAGGGTCAGACATGTACAGTTTAATCAGTTGAACAAAGCTAGGAAGAAAAACGAAAGCAAAAAAAAAAAAACGCAATAGAAAATATATAACGTCCAGCGGTTTTTGTGTGGGATTGACTGAGACAAATTTCTTCAGCTAGTTCATTAGCTACAGCACCCAGGTAGCAATGGTGTGGGCATATTTATTGGATGAGTGGGGGATATGGCACATTTAATCCCCCCAGGGAACAGCTCCCTTCTCAGGGAAAACCTAGGGAGGACCGCATACAGAAACCCATTAAGGGTAAGGTCCCCTTCCTGTGGCCAAGGGGGAGGGAGGGGGGCCAAATGGCCTCCTACTAACCTCACTCCGCCCTCCACACACTGGGGAGTACCAGGGAGCCACTCCACCCATCCAATCGTGCCTTTAAGTGTCTCCTTAGAAATAGGAGACTTATCTCATGAGTGCTGTAGCTTAACCGCTTGCTATCCGCGCTATAGCCGAATGACGGCTACAGCGCGGACCTGTATTCCCGGGAGGCCGTCATATGACGGCCTCCGCTGTGCACGTGCCCTGCGCGCGCCCTACAGGGCGCGCGTGGAGCGCGCTGTGATCACCGAGTCACTGAGACTCGGGTGATCACCGATCCGTGTAAGGGGCCGGTCCCGGCCCCTTACCATGTGATCAGCTGTCAGCCAATGACAGCTGATCACATGATCAAAACAAAAGCTCGGTAATCGTTTTTTTTTTCTCCTCGCGCTGACAGTGCGAGGAGAAAAAAAAGCCGATCACCGGCTCAGCAGCAAGGGACATCGGTCCCAAAGAGGAGGAGGCAATAATGCCTCAATTGTGCCACCAGTACCCCCTGCCAGTGCCACCTTACATTACCACATCAGTGCCCACAGTGCCCACCAGTGCCACGTATCAATGCCCATAAGTGCCACCTATCAATGCCTACAGGTGCCACCTATCAATGCCCACCATTGCCACCTAACAATGCCCACCAGTGGTGCCAATCAGTGCCACCTAGCAGTGTACAAGATCAGTGCCCATTATTGCCACCAATCAGTGCCCATCACTGCCACCCATCAGTGCCCATCACTGCCACCTATCAGTGCCCATTGGTGCCGCCTCATCAGCGTACATCAATGAAGGAGAAAAATTACCCTTTTAAAAAATTTTATAACAAAATATAAAAAAAAAAAAAAATTTTTTTTTAAAAATTCGGTCTTTTTAAATTTTTTTAACAAAAAATAAAAAGCGCAGAGGTGATCAAATACCACCAAAAGAAAGCTCTATTTGTGGGGAAAAAATGATAAAAATTTCATTTGGGTACAGTGTTGTATGACCGTGCAATTGTCATTCAAAGTGCGTCAGCGCTGAAAGCTGAAAATTGGTCTGGATAGGAGGGGGGTTTAAGTGCCCGGTAAGCAAGTGGTTAAGTATATGCGTCAGTCATTCTTGCACCAGTATATCCCTTAAACTGTAAACCAGTTGTACTATAGCGTAAAATTAATTTCAACTGTCAGATGGTAAACGTAAAAGCATTGGGGGAGAGTAAAGAGAGGAGAGAGAAGAAAGAAGAAGGGGAGGAAACAGGGGAAGGGAGTGATCCAGACGTACCTGTCATCCAGAAAGTGGCTGTAGACAAGTCACCTCCAAGCACACCGCCTTTGGTAATTAAAAAAAAAAAAAAAAAAAAAAAAAAAAAAAAAAAAAGGGAAAATCGAACCGCACCAAAATGCCTCCCAGGACCTCTATGTGTTTAGGTGGATGAACCTCCGTCAACTAGGGTCTGGACAACCTATGAGTTCGGAGGGTTGGGTCTGCCAATTCTAATAGGGCAACATCTAAACTGGAGGGTATGTCTCTAGAGTCTGTGGTGTATTCAATCCAGGGTGTCCAAATGCCGAGGAACCGGTCTCGGTGTCCTCTACATGTCGCTAACCATTCCTCTGCCTCTCGGACTGCACTCACCCCACTGATCCATTCCTCTCTTGTGGGGACTCTGGGTTGCCTCCAATAAGTTGGGAGCAGCTGCCTTGCCACATTCACAAGGTGAGGCAGTATATTTCTTTTATATTGGTTGATTGAGATCGGAGGAATATTCCTGTTATTGCTTTTATCTGCTCTTTTATGTCAGTCCAAAAGGGTACAATGCTAGGACAATCCCACCATATGTGAGTAAGCGTGCCCCTAAGTCCACAGCCTCGCCAGCAGAGCTCTGACCTGGCTGGATAAATGCGGGCTAAATCGTCTGGTACCCGGTACCAGCGAGACATTATCTTAAAGTTTGTCTCTTGTACTATGGAGGACGAATGGGTAAGATGGTACAGGTGGGACAGTTGCGAGTCGGTAAATTCTGTCCCCAGGTCTCGTTCCCATTTTCGGATGTAAGCAGGTTTGGGCAATTGGACAGCCGATCGTGTGGTAGGGGGGGGATGGGTGTATAGTTCCTAGCACCTAGAACCAGTTTGTAACTCCAATTATACCCCTATTGGTGGTACAGAGTAGCATCAACCCTATAAAGTGCAGAAAACCTAATGTGCAGTAGTGCAATCTTCAGTGAGACATTTCATACCTCATACATGTGGTCACATTAAAAATATATATAAAGCCAAACTAAACATTCATAAATCACACATGTGACCACCCTTGGGTGAAAAAGGGGGGTTAAAGTGCTAAACCCCTAATTATATATTAGATCTTCACCACCAAGCCAGCGTAAAT
Source organism: Lithobates septentrionalis (assembly GCA_037952835.1). NCBI lineage: Eukaryota > Metazoa > Chordata > Amphibia > Anura > Ranidae > Lithobates > Lithobates septentrionalis. The sequence goes on from JBBDGP010000059.1 coordinate 44,723, forward strand.
AGTGGCTTGTTCGCAAAAACCACACATACACCTTAAAGTATGCCAGTGAACATAATCCTAGATGTGCAAATCAATAATTTTCCATATGTCCCATAAACTCAGTCCAGATGTGTGCAAATCAATTATTAATAAGTAATAAATAATTATAGTCCATATAGTAATCAAAAAATCTTCAACTCCAATGTTCAGAATTTCCAAAAGCTGTGACTGAAGTGCTCTCAGATGATATTAGTAACTTGTTGTGCTCCCCCTCATGGGTCCCCACTCACCGAATCCCGCAACCCCAAAAAGGGGCAAACAGCATAGGGTATCACGGCCACAAACTCCTCTCCTCCACGATCATCTGGGGTATCCGGATTGATCTCCGCTCACTGTGTTGTATTTACGGTATGCTCTCAATGGTTCCCTCATGGAAAAAGGAATAAAATGTTCCCATAGTGTTGTAAAGTAAAAGATGTTTTATTCCACAAATCTCCAAATGATTACACCGTATGGATAATTAAAATGACTGAACGAACAACAGCCAGAAAAATTAAAAGTTAAAAACTAAAGACTAAATAATAAAGTAAAAGTAATCCAGTGCTAATAGTCAAAAAAAAACCCCGGGTGCATAGCTAATACTAAGTGGAACGTGCCTTAAACCAGGCTGATGTGGATACAGCAGCGTGGGCTGGTAGCAAGGTGTTTGCGCTCCACCTGCGTTCCAAACAGAGTCCGCACCCGGAAGTGACGTAGCGTGCGTGGCGCCGTCGTACGCATTTCGTCATTGACGTCCTCAGGTGTATGTATGGTTTTTGCGAACAAGCCACTATTTACGCTGGCTTGGTGGTGAAGATCTAATATATAATTAGGGGTTTAGCACTTTAACCCCCCTTTTTCACCCAAGGGTGGTCACATGTGTGATTTATGAATGTTTAGTTTGGCTTTATATATAATTTTTAATGTGACCACATGTATGAGGTATGAAATGTCTCACTGAAGATTGCACTACTGCACATTAGGTTTTCTGCACTTTATAGGGTTGATGGTACTCTGTACCACCAATAGGGGTATAATTGGAGTTACAAACTGGTTCTAGGTGCTAGGAACTATACACCCATCCCCCCCTACCACACTATCCCATTATCCTAAGGGAGCGCCATACCCCAGTATATATTTTAAACATGTTGCGGAGTTTCCTTAGGGAGGCTTCTTTAGGGGGGCTGCATACCTTATATCTTGTCCTAAGCGCAGCGGTTTTATATATATTCAATTGGACAGCCGAGCCCAATAGCTTGTATAGTTCTGACACCATATGGGTGACGGGTTCTTCCTGCACAAAAAGTTGTTCAAACAAGCTCAGGGATAGAGGATCTCTAATTATGTGACCGTGTCTCTCGAAAAAATGGTGTAGTTGTCTATACCTCCAAAAATTCATTTGTGAGCCTCGATTATTAACCTGCAGGGCTTCGAAGCTCAAGAGTTTACCGTCTTTCATAAATTTGCCACAACTGGCGTCTCCATCAGCCACCAAGGGCTCGAAAAAAGGCCACTTGCTCACCCGGGGGGAAACCATAGGAATCCACCCAAAAGGAGCAAATGGGGACATAGGAGGTGCGAGTTTGAGGAGTGGATTGATCCGGTCCCAAACTGAGAGCACCTGTGCCGTCAGCGAGGAGGTCGTTTCGGACAGCCCTCTGTGTTCCCTCGGCAACCATGGGATATAGGATAAATTCCTGCCTGCCAGGCATTTCTCTAGGGAAACCCAGAGCTTTGAGTGGGTGTGGAAACGCCAGTTGAGTATCCTCTGGAGGACAATTGCTCTATAATACTGTCTTATGTCGGGAAGCCCTAAGCCGCCTTCAGATTTTGGGCGTCCAAGCATCCTTCGAGCCAATCTAGGTTTCTGTGCGTGCCATATGAACTCAGACAACATGCTAGACACCCTGTCGAAGAAAAGTCTAGGTAGGGTAACATCTGTAGGATAAAGAGTATGCGGATGGATGGAAACCACCGCCAGAACAGCTCAGTCCAGCAAGGCCCCCTGGGAGCAGTATGCAAATATAACTGGCCAAGGGGTGATAATTCACTAGATGTAATATGGACAAAGGCTAATGGTAACAACAGACCAGTGTGCGGGCTGAATGGGTGTCTTCCACCCGGGTTCAATCAAAAAAAAAAAAAAAATATTTATGCATTTATGATGCCCTCTGATATATGCGCATCCTTGCAGACATTTTCCAGACACAATTTTAAGGGGCTAAGTGGAGACCGTAGTGAGAAATACCCCTATCCAGACCGTGCTGATCCTCCGGATGTTCCCCTATTGTGCCCTTTGTTTTGGTCCACCTCCTCAGCTCCCGAGCTGGATGCATCACACTGCTGCCATCTTGATATCCAGCGTTTGGCGATTTATCTCAGACTTTCGGTATGAGGTCTCTGCTTCAGGCCTCTCTTGCCAATCATTCCACCTGCCCCCATTTATGAACAACATATATTTATTGATCTTATTACTTACATTGCAGATACAACATTTCATGCATCCGCCCCTGAAGAAGCGAGCAGGGTCTCGCGAAATGCATAGGGCTTTATTGATGCTTGTTTTATGCCGGTACATGCTGGGTATTATTGATGTCTGCATTATGTTTACATACTTCCCTGTCCACATGTATGTACATTTTATCCTCTTATTCTGTATGTGTATTTACTGACCCAGCAACTTTCAAGTTTTATTGTTGCTCATTGATGTATAACATTTGTAATAAATCTTTGTATATTTACGTTCATCTGTGTTGTGTACATTGGCTATTATGCCTGGTAACTCACAATCATTGTTGTTACCGCTCCGTTACATAACATTTTGAAATGAATAAATTGATTTTGTCTCAGTGTTCGCTGTGGACATTGGCTAAACCTCTCTCACCTCATCTAAAGTCCCAGGGCTATTTTTCTTGGTTTTTTTTGTGCACTATTAGGGATGGAGGTGTCAGAGGGGTCACACCAGACCTTAATCTTCCTTTTTTTTATGTGGGGTACGTGAGCCAACAAGGAGGGGGAGGTGAGAGGGTATCACCACGTCCGTCTACCGCATCTAATGGTGTGTGAGGTAGGGAGGAAATCTCAGGTGAATTATGTTGGGCAATGTCCTAGATAAGGTGAGCCAGGCAAAGTCTAGAGCAAATAATGAGTGTGCATCTAGTATGCATCGGTTAAACTCAGCCAGTTAATTTTCCAACACCGAAGTCAGGGATTTTAGATTAATACGGTGGGAATGGACCAGAATCGTCTCCAGCTTCTCAAGGAGTATCAAGCCTGGGTGTTAAGATGGTTGTTCAGGGGAAAAAAAAAATGGAGCTTGTATGATAAAACAGGCCGAGGCAAGCCATCAGTCCCTCAAAGTTGCCGGGCTGGTGAGGAGTCATGGGGTTTGGTGTCGTCGGTCTCTTCTGCGATTCCTACGGGGAGCTGGTATCCATGGTTGGGGAAGCGGGAGTTTGAGTGCCGGAAAGTCCGAAGCACCTCGCCAGTCTGGAAAGTCCACAGGATCCCAGGGAGGACAGAAAATGTGGCAGGCCGTCTTTGTTGCGTAAGGTAACGGTTTTGCCGTCCTTGGTTACTTGGAGGAACGGGAAGCCCCAGCGGTATGATAGGCCTCCATCTTGTATGGCTTCTAGAACAGGACGAAGTGCCCTACGCTGCATAAGAGTGCGTCTGGAAATGTCCTGGTAGAATGCAAGCTGGGCACCACCAAAATCAAAATAGGGCTTACCTCACATTTTCTGCATTATGCGATCTTTTAGCGTGCATTTGTGTAGCTTACATATAACGTCTCGGGGGTTGTTCACGTCTTGAGACGGGGGCCTAAGAGCCCGATGCGCCCGGTCTATCTCAATAGCAGCTGTGTGTGGGAGACCCAGTATTTCTCTGAAGATGCCTTCCAGGGTTGGGACAATATCTTTAGCTCCAGTCGCTTCAGGCAGACCTCTAATCCTAATGTTAGCCCTACGGCTGCGATTTTCCATATCATCTAATTGGCAGAGCAGGGCCTCAATCTGATGGTCTTGTGTAGTGCACTTGTCTTGCAGCATGGTGATAACAGGGGGAGTGTCATCAAGTCTTTGTTCCAAGGATTCTATTCTGCCCCCCAGGTGTGAGGTGTCTGCCTTCAACTGTGCTATGTCTTCCTTAAGGGCCTTCTCTACCCTGTCTGCAAACCTTTCCAGGTCATCTTTAGTGGGGAGAGACCAAATATGGCGTCTGATATCCATGTCCTCCAGGGGGTCTGGGGCTTCAGGGCCTGTCTATGGAAGCGGAGGAGCTCGGGGAAGGAGGGGGGAGCAAATCACTCACCGATCCCGGGGATGGTATAGGGGATCCGGTGGTCTGTGGTAGCTGAGCGGCAGCGTTCTGTGCCTTGCTAGATTTCAGGGCCCTCCCTGCGGGCGCCATCTTTGAAGCCTCATGGCTCTGTGCACGGGTCCCAGACAGGAACGAATCCAGCTGCCCCTGCCTGGATCGGTCGTTCCGCTGTGGGTATGAGGATGTCCGGTGCCTCTGGGACATGTCAGGAGTCGGCTGGCTGTAGTATTTCCTGCGATGGCGATGATCAGGTGCGGCGGCGGGACGGAGCTGCAGCAACACACGTCCTCACTCTTCCATTGCCAGGACACGCCCCCTCTGCAGCATTTTGATGAACATGAGCAGATAATATTGCCCGGAACACTTCAGAATTCATCCTGCTGCTTTTGTCAGTCACATCATCAATAAATATAAGAGAACCAGTTCCATTGGCAGCCATACATGCCCACGCCATGACACTACCACCACCATGCTTCACTGATGAGGTGGTATGCTTTGGATCATTAGCAGTTCCTTTCCTTCTCCATACTCTTCTCTTCCCATCACTCTGGTACAAGTTGATCTTGGTCTAATCTGTCTATAGGATGTTGTTCCAGAACTGTAAAGGCTTTTTTAGATGTTGTTTGGCAAACTCTAATCTGGCCTTCCTGTTTTTGAGGCTCACCAATGGTTTACATCTTGTGGTGAACCCTCTGTATTCACTCTGGTGAAGTCTTCTCTTGATTGTTGACTTTGACACACATACACCTACCTCCTGTAAAGTGTTCTTGATCTGGCCAGCTGTTGTGCAGGGTGTTTTCTTCACCAGGGAAAGAATTCTTCGGTCATCCACCACAGTTGTTTTCTGTGGTCTTCCGGGTCTTTTGGTGTTGCTGAGCTCACCGGTACGTTCTTTCTTTTTTAGAAAGGTTGTTTTTTAAGGATGTTCCAAACAGTTGATTTGGCCACAACTAATGTTTTTGCTATCTCTCTGATGGGTTTGGTTTGTTTTTTCAGCCTAACGATGGCTTGCTTCACTGATAGTGACAGCTCTTTGGAAAACATATTGAGAGTTGACAGCAACAGATTCCAAATGAAAATAGCACACTTGAAATGAACTCTGGACCTTTTATCTGCTCCTTGTAAATGGGATAATGAGGGAAATAACACATACCTGGCCATGGAACAGCTGAGCAGCCAACTGTCCCATTACTTTTGGTCCCTTAATAAGTGGGAGGCACATATACAAAGTGTTGTAATTACTACACCGTTCATCTGATTTGGATGTAAATACCCTCAAATTAAAGCTGAAAGTCTGCAGTTTAGGCACATCTTGTTCGATTCATTTCAAATCCATTGTGGTGGTGTATAGAGCCAAAAAAAATAAGAATTGTGTCGATGTCCCAATATTTATGGACGTGTGTGTGTGTGTGTGTATAGATAGATAGATAGATAGATAGATATATAGATAGATAGATAGATAGATAGATAGATAGATAGATAGATAGATAGATAGATAGATAGATAGATAGATAGATGTGTTTAGCTGAAGTGGATAGATGCATTTTGGTGCAGTGAGTCCACATCAGACAGGCATTTATAGTTAAGGGCCTGGTAGCCCACGCAGGGGTCCAAGCTTCAATTAAATACACAAAATCCAAATGAAAATGCTAACCCACCTGGCTACTCTTCAGCAGTACTGCTGCTATAGGTACTGGCCCCTCAAACGAGCTGCTTGGATGCACACAGTCTTAGGCTCCTTGGCCGCACACAGCTTCAAGCCCTTCAACGCACACAGCTTTGGGCTCCTTGGACGCACACAGCTTTAGGCTGGGTTTACACTGGTGCGACACGACACGCGTCCTACTTTGGATCCGACTTTTCCCTGTGACTTGAAGTCAGAGACGTGTCCGACTTCAATGAACGGGGATCCGACTTGGATCCCCGCCAATACCAGGCACTGTGTTTGGTATGAATCTTGAGGGGGAACTCTACGCCAAATTTTAAATGGAAAACCAGTATGGGTTCCCCCTCCAAGAGCATACCAGGTCCTTCAGTCTGGTATGGGTTTTAAGGGGAATCCCCTACGCTGAAAAAACAGCGTAGGGGTCCCCTCAAAATCCATACCAAATCCTTATCCGAGCACACATCCCAGATGGTCAGGAAAGGAGGTGAGGACAAGCAACTGCCCCCCCCCCTGAACCATACTAGGCCGCATGCCCTGCGGCCACCCCACCCCAAAGCACCTTGTCCCCATGTTGATGAGGACAAGGGCCTCTTCCCGACAACCCTGGCCGTTGGTTGTCAGGGTCTGTAGGCGGGGGGCTTATCAGAATCTGGGAGCCCCCTTTAATAAGGGGGCCCACAGATCCCAGCCCCCCCGCCCTATGTGAATGAGTATGGGGTGTATCGTACCCCTACCCATTCACCTGGGGGGAAAAAAAGTGTCAATAAAAAAAAAAAAAAAAAAAACACACTAGACCGGTTTTTAAAGTAATTTATTAGGCAGCTCCGGGGGTCTCTTCCGACTTCCCCGCTCTCTCCAGCCTCTTTTCCTGCTCTCCAGTGTCTTCTGCCGGGCTCCTCAGCTATCTTTTGCTCTTTTGCTAGCGTTGGCCCGGTCTTCACCGTCGCCTTCTTCCGATATTGACATGACGCTCTCTCCTGCTGTAATGCCGTGTGCTCAACCACCTATATAGGCATGGGGCATGATGGGGCGGTGATGTCATAAGGGGCGGGGTCACCGGATGACATCACCCGTGACCATGCCCCATGCCTATATAAGTCGTTGCGCACCACGCACACGGCATTACAGCGGGAGAGAGCATTGTGTCAATATCGGAAGATGACGACGGTGAAAACTGGGCCAACGCTAGCGAAAGAGCGGGCAAAAGAGCAGAAGATAGCGAGGAGCCTGGCAGGAGACACCAGTGAGCGGGAGAAGAGGCCGGAGAGAGCGGAGAAGTCGGAAGATAACCCCCAAGTCGGGAGAGACCCCTGGAGCTGCCTAATAAATTAATTTTAAAAAACAGTCTAGTGTGTTTTTTTTTTTTTGGACACTTTTTTTCCACCAGGTGAATGGGTAGGGTGGGGGGCTGGGATCTGGGGGGCCCCTTATTAAAAGGGGGCTCCCGGACTCCAATAAGCCCCCCGCCCGCAGACCCCGACAACCAACAGCCAGGGTTGTCGGGAAGAGGCCCTTGTCCTCATCAACATGAGGACAAGGTGCTTTGGGGTGGGGGCCGCAGGGTGGCCCCTGCCCCAAAAGCACCCACCCCCATGTTGAAGGCATGCGGCCTGGTACGGTTCAGAAGGGGGGGGGCGCTCGCTCATCCCCACCCCTTTTCCTGACCAGCTGGGCTGCGTGCTCAGATAAGGGTCTGGTATGCTCTTGGAGGGGAAACCCACGCCGATTCTTTATTTAAAATTTGGCATGGAGTTCCCCTTCAAGATCAGAGCACAAGTCGCATGCCAAAGTCGGACCATGCAAGACGGCGATCCGACTTTGATCCGACTTCAATGATAGTCAATGGGCTGAAGTAGGATCAAAGTCGGGCTGAAGTAGGATCAAAGTCGGACCAAAGTAGTACAGGGAGCATTTTCAAAGTCGGACCAGTTAAGATGGCTCCCATAGGGAAACATTGATTTTCACAAGTCAAAGTCCTATTGTCGGAGCTTTTGCCGCACCAGTGTGAACCCAGCCTTAAACTTAACGCAGACAGCATCTATCTTCACACAGAGCCTCTCTCACTAGCAGCCACTGCTCCAGCTCCACCTTCCTCCACTCTCTGCTCTCACCAGCCCCTCGTTATATGGGCTGTGTGCACCTGGTTACACAACCTGCTGGTTATCCATAAGACCTGGACACAGGGTTGGAGATTCCGTCCCACCCAAGACTCTGAGGAATCTCCAAACTACAGAGCTCCATCTGAAGATAGTAAAATCCAGAGAAAGCTGCAAGAGCAGATTTTTAACCTCTCAAAATAATTGCTCTATAGCCTTGCAGTCACCTGAAATGCAAACTTTGTTTCCTTATTAACCCCATCTTCCCAGAGACAGGGACTCACTATTACAATATATATATATATAAAATATATCTCTGCACAGAAATAAGGGATATCATTTACAATTAGCATCTTTTAAAAAGTAATTACCTTCTGCAGGAGATTTTTATAGTTCTAGATTTATAATCTTTGTGAATGTAGAATAAACTTCCTAGTTCCTGGAGGGGGACGAGAGATTTCCATAGCTAAGGGGCGACAACTTTCTCTGACACTGCCGTTGCAATGGAAACCTGACCTGAAACCTATTACACTGCTTGTGCTGCACTGAGCATGTGCGAGATCTGCAAGGATGAGATCCAGGAAGAAATACACTCTGGCTTCAGATGCCCACACTTAAGATGGCAACGGCCTGCTAGAATTTTATAAAGTAACAAACTACTGCTATAAACTAACAAAACGGACCTTAGTTTATAGACTAACTTTACCAGAATACATTAAAGCTTGTGTATTATAGGGGTATTTTTTATTTAAAAAGTATAATTTCAGCCGGAACACCGCTATGATAGTTTAATAGTTGTTTTCTGGAGTTGAGCTTTACATTCTTAGCCAATAACTAAATTAAAATCTACTAGTCTATCCAACGACACCCCCCCTTTCCCACAAATTAACATTGCTGCTGTCCAATGGTTGCTACATTGCTCCACTACAAAAAAAAAAAAATATATACAGTTGCCAACATTGTATAAAAATTTATAGGGACACTTTCTGGTCTGAAAATTGCGGCACGTTCACAGTGCCGTGGTGAGAAATAGGCATGGTTTAAGCCAAATATTGGGCGTGGCTTAAAAGGGGGTGACTCAAAGGGGTGTGGTTAGAGTATGAGATGAACTAGGATGGAGGGAGAAACAAAGGGATAAAGAGAAAGAAGGAAGGAAAGAAAGAGGGATGGAGGGACAGCAGGCCCAGATGCAACACCACAGTAGAAATATGTGTATTCCAGAAAACTTAACAATCAGCAGATAAAGATACTCCAAACACCTGGTGTTAGCGCTTCAATCATCCCGGCACCATTGTTGTTATGGTGTCAGGATGACTGAAGTGCATTATTTCTATTATTACATTGTAATAAAAAATGAAATAGTTCAACTCACTATAATGTATAATCAGTGGGAGCCCTAAGCGTGTCACCTGCCACCAGATGCCATCAGGTGTCCCCAGCGGAGCCCCCTCCTTACATCAGGTGTCCCCAGCGGAGCCCCCTCCTTACATCAGGTGTCCCCAGCGGAGCCCCCTCCTTACATCAGGTGTCCCCAGCGGAGCCCCCTCCTTACATCAGGTGTCCCCAGCGGAGCCCCCTCCTTACATCAGGTGTCCCCAGCGGAGCCCCCTCCTTACATCAGGTGTCCCCAGCGGAGCCCCCTCCTTACATCAGGTGTCCCCAGCGGAGCCCCCTCCTTACATCAGGTGTCCCCAGCGGAGCCCCCTCCTTACATCAGGTGTCCCCAGCGGAGCCCCCTCCTTACATCAGGTGTCCCCAGCGGAGCCCCCTCCTTACATCAGGTGTCCCCAGCGGAGCCCCCTCCTTACATCAGGTGTCCCCAGCGGAGCCCCCTCCTTACATCAGGTGTCCCCAGCGGAGCCCCCTCCTTACATCAGGTGTCCCCAGCGGAGCCCCCTCCTTACATCAGGTGTCCCCAGCGGAGCCCCCTCCTTACATCAGGTGTCCCCAGCGGAGCCCCCTCCTTACATCAGGTGTCCCCAGCGGAGCCCCCTCCTTACATCAGGTGTCCCCAGCGGAGCCCCCTCCTTACATCAGGTGTCCCCAGCGGAGCCCCCTCCTTACATCAGGTGTCCCCAGCGGAGCCCCCTCCTTACATCAGGTGTCCCCAGCGGAGCCCCCTCCTTACATCAGGTGTCCCCAGCGGAGCCCCCTCCTTACATCAGGTGTCCCCAGCGGAGCCCCCTCCTTACATCAGGTGTCCCCAGCGGAGCCCCCTCCTTACATCAGGTGTCCCCAGCGGAGCCCCCTCCTTACATCAGGTGTCCCCAGCGGAGCCCCCTCCTTACATCAGGTGTCCCCAGCGGAGCCCCCTCCTTACATCAGGTGTCCCCAGCGGAGCCCCCTCCTTACATCAGGTGTCCCCAGCGGAGCCCCCTCCTTACATCAGGTGTCCCCAGCGGAGCCCCCTCCTTACATCAGGTGTCCCCAGCGGAGCCCCCTCCTTACATCAGGTGTCCCCAGCGGAGCCCCCTCCTTACATCAGGTGTCCCCAGCGGAGCCCCCTCCTTACATCAGGTGTCCCCAGCGGAGCCCCCTCCTTACATCAGGTGTCCCCAGCGGAGCCCCTCCTTACATCAGGTGTCCCCAGCGGAGCCCCTCCTTACATCAGGTGTCCCTCCTTACATCAGGTGTCCCCAGCGGAGCCCCTCCTTACATCAGGTGTCCCCAGTGGAGCCCCTCCTTACATCAGGTGTCCCCAGCGGAGCCCCTCCTTACATCAGGTGTCCCCAGTGGAGCCCCTCCTTACATCAGGTGTCCCCAGCGGAGCCCCTCCTTACATCAGGTGTCCCCAGCGGTTCAGAGGCACTTCCCATTGATTTTAATGGGCAGTGGCGCTGTAGGAGCGCCTCAAAAGATGTGGCTAGCAGGACTTTTTTTCACCATCCTGCCAGCGCACCGCTCCAGTGTGAAAGCCCTCAGGCTTTCACATTGAAGTGAAAGTAGCTTTACTTCCCCCAATCCTCCAGCAAATGGCGCTCCGTGTTCGTCCAGTAGACAATTCCTTGGCATGTCCAATGCAGAGAAAGTGAGGGGACATCTAATGGGGACACAGACCATGTTTTTTAATAGGGTGGGGAAAGAGTTCCTTTGTTACGTTTTTTATTGGTGTGTCCGCATTGGGGAGGATTGTCACCACTTCCTGTTTCTGTGATTCTGGTCCCCAGTACAGGAAGAGGAAATGTACGGCTCAAACCCTCCCCACTCTAAAAAAAAAAATGTAAAAGATCTGATTTTTCCTTAATTCATAGCCAATTGGATCAGGGACATTTGGAATAGATTTATAGTCATGAATGTAAACTGGTTTGTTTAACATTATAGCTCATTATTTGTACATTTAAGTGAATTTCCATTGTTTTTATTTCGTCAGATCCCATGTCCATTGAGACTGCTGATACCGAGACATTCATGGAGCCCCAAAGCAATCTGGAAATACAGAGAGAGACCCCTCCAGTCACTTCCACCGAGGCCGCTGATACCAAGACGTTCATGGAGCACCAAAGCAATCTGGAAATACAGAGGGAGACCCCTTTAGTCACGGTCACTAAGGAGGTCCCCAGGATGTCTCCAACAACAACGGAAACCAGAACTAATGATTCTGTAATCCCAGTCACCGATCCCAATGTGAAATGTATTTCCAAGAAAAAAGCCGTAATAGTTGGACTGGGTCTTCTAGTAATGATCATTGTCGCTGCAGCAACATGCTTCTTTGGGTAAGTTATTGCACATTCTTCATAGGTTTTCTCTATTACACGTCATGCTATCACCCACTTTATCTGAGCCCTCCCCCTCCCAATATTTACCACTTTTCCTATAGGTGGGCAGTTGATCAGACTGAGGCAGTGTGTTTTCTGTAGTTATTTCCCGGGGTTTAGCAGCACAAGCCCCTCACTGGTCATCATGAGATTAAAGCACCTCTAACATTTGTTCTATGGGGGAGGGATGAATGAACTGAGGCTGCTGGTAACAGTAACAAATAGGGTAATGGCATGTGACTATTTTTTTTCTACCAAAACACAGATTTAGGTGGCATCAGCTATTAATTTAGAAAACTTCTGCTGGTTTATGGACACATTCTTATAACATTTCTTTCTTTATCTCCACAGAATTTGGTACTGCAGGCACAGACCAAGAGAGAGAGACATACTAAAGAGGATGGAAGGACCGCTAGTGACGGCAGGGGGACACCCCGAGATGGAAGGACTGAAAGAAGGACTCCGCCCCCCAGAGGTGGAAAGACGACGCCCCCCAGAGGTGGAAAGACGACGCCCCCCAGAGGTGGAAAGACGACGCCCCCCAGAGGTGGAAAGACGACGCCCCCCAGAGGTGGAAAGACGACGCCCCCCAGAGGTGGAAAGACGACGCCCCCCAGAGGTGGAAAGACGACGCCCCCCAGAGGTGAAAAGACGACGCCCCCCAGAGGTGGAAAGACGACGCCCCCCAGAGGTGAAAGGACGACGCCCCCCAGAGGTGGAAGGACGACGCCCCCCAGAGGTGGAAGGACGACGCCCCCCAGAGGTGGAAGGACGACGCCCCCCAGAGGTGGAAGGACGACGCCCCCCAGAGGTGGAAGGACGACGCCCCCCAGAGGTGGAAGGACGACGCCCCCCAGAGGTGGAAGGACGACGCCCCCCAGAGGTGGAAGGACGACGCCCCCCAGAGATGGAAGGACGACGCCCCCCAGAGGTGGAAGGACGACGCCCCCCAGAGGTGGAAGGACGACGCCCCCCAGAGGTGGAAGGACGACGCCCCCCAGAGGTGGAAGGACGACGCCCCCCAGAGATGGAAGGACGACGCCCCCCAGAGGAAGGACGACGCCCCCCAGAGAGGGAAGGAGGACCCTTAGAGATGGAGGAAGTACACACAATGAGAGAAGATGCAGAGGAAGAATATGTCCCAGTGGTAACAAACGAAAGAGGCCCAGATAAAGATTACATCGTGCTTGATATGGGGAGCGAAGTTATGGAACGAGGAATCGCTTCGGGGAATGAATTGCACCAACGGCGGAGACACACTGCAGTGAAAGAAGAGCGTGAAGAAAAACTCACAGTGAAGAAAAAACTGGCATCAAATAAAAAATTGTGGGTCTTTGCTGTAGTCTTACTTTTAGGACTAATAGTCATTTACTTTCGGTAAGTTATTGCACATTCTTCATTACACTTCATGCTATCACCCATTGTATCCGAGCCCTCCCCCTCCCAATATTTACCACTTTTCCTATAGGTGGGCAGTTGATCAGACTGAGGCGGTGTTTTCTGTACTTATTGCCCAGGGTTTAGCAGCACAAGCCCCTATTCAGAAAATTTCTGCTGGTTTATGGACACATTCTTATAACATTTTTCTTTAGCTACACAGAATTTGCTGAAGGGACAGAAGGTGCTGAAGGGACAGACCAAGAGAGCTAGACACGCTACTGAGGATGTAAGAAGGACCCCCCCAGAGATGGAAACCCCCCCAGAGACAGGAAAAAGGACCACCCCCCAGAGATAGGAAAAAGGACCACCCCCCAGAGATAGGAAAAAGGACCACCCCCCAGAGATAGAAAAAAAGGACCACCCCCCAGAGATAGAAAAAAAGGACCACCCCCCAGAGATAGAAAAAAAAGGACCACCCCCCAGAGATAGAAAAAAAAGGACCACCCCCCAGAGATAGAAAAAAGGACCACACCCCAGAGATAGAAAAAAGGACCACACCCCAGAGATAGAAAAAAGGACCACACCCCAGAGATGGAAAAAGGACCCCCCAGAGGCCTGATTCATGTCCAATTCAGAAGTGCTCCCATAGAAGGCAATAAGCCTGGTATTGGCATCTGAACCACACGCAGTGCTCAGAAAACACACTGGACTCTTTTTAAACTCACACTGTGGATGCATTGCAAATATGTGAACAGCTTCAATGGAAAACTATGTTGTTTCACGGCACGCGAATTGGATACGGTTCAAAAACGCACCCAATTTGCATATATGTGAACCGAGCCTAAAAAGTAAAGGAAGCAACTGTGCTGAGTCTACACACTGCTCCAAATACAAGGGCCAATTCACATACTGTGCGGTGACTGGCAACTTATCGCTGTACAAAATGCCAGTCTAGGAAACAGAAAAGAAATAAGAAAAAAAGGGAGCTGTGTGATATGCTGAATCACCCACCCACCGCCCCCTACTGCTGCCGCACTGGAGCCGGAACAGACAGCTGCTGTATAGTAAACCGCTGGAATTTACTGTCCAGAAGCTGTCCATTTAGGTGTGAAGGGGCCCCTAAAGACCCCGTTCATAAAATGCGATTTAAAATCATGGGCAGAATTGGCGCACCGTTCATTTTTAATGGATTGGGCAGCACAAGGAACCATTGGCTCCTGCTTCTGTCAATCAAATCCTGTGAGGAGAGGCAGGGACAAACTATGCTATGTGTGTGTTTAGGGACACACACACAGCCTGGCTTAGGAGCGAGTCTTCATATCTGCCCCTATAGCAAACAGCTTGCCATGGGTGGCAGATACAGAAGAGGAGCTGAGAGTGCCAGTCGATGACACCAGAAGAGGAGGAGCTGAGAGTACCAGTCGATGACACCAGAAGAGGAGGAGCTGAGAGTGCCAGTCGATGACACCAGAAGAGGAGGAGCTGAGAGTGCCAGTCGGTGACCCCAGAAGAGGAGCTGAGAGTTCCAGTCGGTGACCCCAGAAGAGGAGCTGAGAGTTTCAGTCGGTGACCCCAGAAGAGGAGGTTCGGGACTGCTCTCAGGGCCACCTTTAATATTGATGGGCCCTGGGCAAACATTTTCCTGGGCCCCCCATCATTACACAGGACTCCCTCCCCCATACTACCCAAATCACTACATAGGACCCCCATTCCCCATACTACCCCCATAATTACAGCACCTTCTCCCACATCATTACACAGGACCCCCTCCCCCATACTATGCCCATCACTACACAGGCCCCCTCCCCCATACTACCCCCCTATTATTACCACTGAGGGTGGAGAAGCAAGGAGGGGGTTTATTGGGGGTGGAGAGGCAGGGATTGGGGTTATTGTTTACGGTGGAGAATCGGAGGGAGGGGGTTATTGAGGGTGGAGAAGCAGGAAGGCATTGATATTGAGGGTGGAGAGGTGGCATATTGTTTAGGGTGAAGCAGGAAGGGGGTTATTGTTGAGGGTGGAGAAGCAGGGAGGGGGTTATTGTTGTGGGTGGAGAAGCAGGAAGGGGAGGTTATTGTTTAGGGTGGAGAAGCAGGGAGGGGGTTATTGTTTAGGGTGGAGAAGCAGGGAGGGGGTTATTATTGGAGGGTGGAGAAGCAGGGAGGGGGTTATTATTGAGGGTGGAGAAGCAGGGAGGGGGTTATTATTGAGGGTGGAGAAGCAGTAAGGAGGTTATTATTGAGGGTGGAGAAGCAGTAAGGAGGTTATTGTTGAGGGTGGGGAGGGGGGTTATTGTTGAGGGTGGAGAGGCAGGGAGGGGGGTTACTGTTGAGGGTGAAGTGGGGAGGGGGATATTGTTGTGGGTGGAGAGGAGGGTTATTGTTGAGGGTGGAGAAGCAGGAAGGGGGTTATTATTGAGGGTGGAGAAGCAAGGAGGGGGTTATTAATGAGGGTGGAGAAGCAGGGAGGGGGTTGTTGAGAGTGGAGAGGCGGGGAGGGGGCATATTGTTTAGGGTGGAGAAGCAGGGAGGGGGGGTTATTGTTGAGGGTGAAGTGGGGAGGGGGTTATTGTTGAGGGTGAAGTGGGGAGGGGGTTATTGTTGAGGGTGAAAAGGCGGGGAGGAGTTATTGTTTAGGGTGCTGAAGCAGGGAGGGGGTTATTGTTGAGCCCACAGCGGTCAATCACTGCCCTGCACTACAACACCCAACAGCCCTCCCTCCCCCCTCCAAGAAGTTCTGCAGCAGCAGCCAATCACTGTCCTGCACTACAATACCCAACAGCCCTTCCCTCCCCCAAGAGGTTCTGCAGCAGCCAATCACTGCCCTGCACTACAAACACACAGCAGCACTGCAATCCCCCAAGAAGTTCTGCAGGAGCTGAGATGATTGATTTCAGTTTCTTAGGCCAATCATCTCTATGGCCTAAGAAACCGGAAGCTACGAGCATTTCATTACTTATTATTTCGCCGGATGTAAACAGTGCCATTGGGAAAGCATTTTATCACATCAATCTTGGTGTGGTCAGATGCTTTGAGGGCAGAGGAGAGATCTAGGGTCTAATAGACCCCAATTTTTTCAAAAAAAAAAGAAGAGTACCTGTCACTACCTATTGCTATCATAGGGGATATTTACATTCAGGAACAGTTTAAAAAGAAATAAATAAAGCACCCTGTCCCCCCTGCTCTCGCGCAAAGGCGAAAGCAAGCGTCGGCCTGGCGTCATATGTAAACAGCAATTGCACCATGCATGTGAGGTATCACCGCAAAGGTCAGATCGAGGGCAGTAATTTTAACAGTAGACCTCCTCTGTAAATCTAAAGTGGTAACATGTAAAGGCTTTAAAAAAATGTATGTAGTTTGTCGCCGGTGCACGTATGTGCGCAATTTTAAAGTATGTCCTGTTTGGTATCCATCTACTCGGCCTAAGATCATCTTTTTTATTTCATCAAACATTTGGGCAATATGGTGTGTTTTAGTGCATTAAAATTTTAAAAAAGTGTATTTTTTTCCAAAAAAAAAAAAAAAAAAATCGCTACGCAAATACTGTGAAAAAAAAAAAAAAAAAAACACCCATCATTTTAATCTATAGGGCCTTTGCTTTAAAAAATATATATAATGTTTGGGGGTTCAAAGTAATTTTCTTGCCAAAAAAAAAAAATGTTTTTTCATGTAAACAAAAAGTGTCAAAAAGGGCTTTGTCTTCAAGTGGTTAGAAGAGTGGGTGATGTGCGACATAAGCTTCTAAATGTTGTGCATAAAATGCCAGGACAGTTCAACCCCCCCCAAATGACCCCATTTTGGAAAGTAGACACCCCAAGCTATGTGCTGAGAGGCATGTCGAGTTCATGGAATATTTTATATTTTGACACAAGTTGCGGGAAAAATACATTTATTTTTTTGCACAAAGTTGTCACTAAATGATATATTGCTCAAACATGCCATGGGCATATGTGAAATTACACCCCAATATACATTCTGCTGCTTCTCCTGAGTATGGGGATACCACATGTGAGACTTTTTGGGAGCCTAGCCGCGTACAGGGCCCCGAAAACCAAGCACCGCCTTCAGGCTTTCTAAGGGTGTGAATTTTTGATTTCACTCCTCACTGCCTAAAACAGTTTCGGAGGCCATGGAATGCCCAAATGGCACAACACCCCCAAATAACGCCATTTTGGAAAATAGACACCCCAAGCTATTTGCTGAGAAGTATGGTGAGTATTTTGCAGACCTCGCTTTTTGTCACAAAGTTTTGAAAATTGAAAAAAAAAAAAACTTTCTTTTCTTTTTCATTTTCAAAAACAAATGGGAGTTGCAAAATACCATGTCTCTCAGCTTGGGGCGTCTACTTTCCAAAATGGGGTCATTTGAGGGGTTATGTGCCATCTTGTCATTTTATGGCCTTCAAAACTGATAGGTAGTGAGGAGTGAAATCAAAAATCTACGCTCTTAGGAATCCTGAAGGCGGTGCTTGGTTTTCGGGGCTCCGTACGTGGCTAGGCTCCCAAAAAGTCCCACACATGTGGTATCCACGTACTCAGGAGAAGCAGCAAAATGTATTTTGGGGTGCAATTCCACATATAACCATGCCCTGTGTGAGCAATATATCATTAGTGACAACTTTTTGTCATTCAATCATTTGGGACAAAAAAAATATTTAATGGGCTCAATATGCCTCTCAGAAATTTCCTTGGGGTGTCTACGTTCCAAAATGGGGTCATTTGGGGGGGGGGGGTTGTACTGCCCTGCCATTTTAGCACCTCAAGAAATGATAGGCAGTCAAACTAAAAGCTGCGTAAATTCCAGAAAATGTACCCTAGTTTGTAGAAGCTATAACTTTTGCGCAAACCAACATACGCTTATTGACCTTTTTTACCAAGGACATGTGGCTGAATACATTTTGGCCTAAACATGATGAAAATTGAGTTTATTGTATTTTTTTTATAACAAAAAGTTGAAAATATCATTTTTTTTCAAAATGTTCGTTCTTTCCCTGTTGTATACAAATTGTATATGGAAAAATGCAGCGCATGTACAAATGAATATAGGTCTTTAAAATGGTGAAACAGTCAAGAAATAACTAATTGACCACAGGTGCCTTGAAACACAAACGTCCATAGATGGATGTAAATGTCCAACCGCACAGGAGGTATAAGTACTCCAAGGGGTGGTGATGGTCTGATGGTTGTCAGAAAACACCTGGCATTATACAGCGACTTCCCAACCGAGAAACCGGGTCCCAATGGGTCATTCAGAGAAAGTGCAAAAAAAGCCTCTTACCAGATCCTGTGGATTCCCATGTCAGCGACAGGGAATCGCATGCGCAGTTTGTCACAAATGACGTGGAATGGGAGCTCAGGAATCGCCAATCTCTTGGATTGTGGTCTGTATGGATCTCGGCCGGCAACCGGATGGGTCCTCACAACGAACCGTCCTCACACCGAACCGTCCCAGCATGCATCAGAAGTTTCACAAACGGTCCCCCGAAAGGAGCAGTTGGAGGGACTGGATCTCATGCGGTAAATGTGGAAACAAAAAGAATGTGCCTCCACATGGTGCAGATAAAAAAGGGTGTTTTTATTGACAAAAACGACCATACACAAATAAAAGCGTGATCACGGTGGATAAAAACAAATGGGCAACAAAGAGAGTGGTGTATGTACCCGACGCGTTTCGACCTAGGGGTCTTCAACAGGGGCATAGACCACTCACTCCAAGTTGCCAAATATATATAATAAAATTATTTAGAGAAGGACCAATCACAAGGGCTGAAAAAACAGGAGATTGGATTGGGTGAATACAATCACATGACTTGCTTGAATGTCTAGACATAAAGATCATACACAATTTCTATATAAATAAATGAATGACATTAAGGTGAAGCTCAGGAGACTGTATAAAGGTCTACAAGCAGAAAAATATATCACTCTATGATCTCTCTAACAAAAATAAAGCATTTAAAGATTAAATGAAAACAGCACTCCTCTGCTGACAGTCCGGCAGAATGTACCGCCCTGTCAGCCAGAGGAGCCAATCCTCAATAAGAAGACAAAAGGTGTTAAATAAAGCTGACCAATAGGCCCCTATGTATGAGCCGGCCTCTATCCCTGAACGCCCACATGACCAGTCTGTGTAGGAAATGATGTCATGTCCGTGGGCGTGTCTGACGTCTCCCTCTCACATGACTCACTGGGCCAATCAGAGAGCAAACATCCCACTCAACTCTGCTGCACGTACAATCCGTACACCGCAGAGGGATGGGACTTAAATAAATACACCTAGCGTCCCGGCAATGCAATCCAGCAAGCAACGGACGCTGAATGAGACAAAACAGCATCTCTATGGTGTCTGTGTAAAAAAATGTGTTATGCAGCAGACCGGGACCCGATGACCCGGAAGTGTGCATAGAACTCCAGTGAGCCAGAAGTGTATACAAATTGTAGAAAGTCCTCTAGTCATTTAACAGCTAAATCCTCCGGGGCTGAAGTGGTTAAATAAAACAATAAAAACAACCAACCACAGATTGCAAAAAAAATGTATTTTCTCAATTCCCCTATCAACACAGACTTGATAGGCGAATCCCTCCCACCGGCAGAAAACAGTGATCATTGCTAGCAGATATACCAGCTGCTAGTGATAATCGCATGTAAAATCCCACAGGCTGGTTGTACCCAAGTTGATCAATCAACTTATTACATTCAGTCTGCCCATACATGGTTTAAGTCTCAGCCGGCTCCTGCTGAAATAGCCGAGATTCAAATCCATCTATGGCCAGCCTAAAGGGGTTAAAGCAGACAAATGAGCTGCTGATATAACGCCTCTTCACTGCCTTTCCCCCTGAAGAGTAATGTAAATCACTCTTCAAAGGGCAAGTGTAAATCAGGCCTGAAAATGGATGAAAGGAGGACTCCAGTCTCTAACCCTGTGCAACAAGAAAATATGGAAATAAAAAATGAACAGACCTGCTTAAGATGCTGTGCACACACATGTTGTCATCTTGAGGCGCCGTCTCTCGCAGGCACACAATGTGATGTCCTGTTCAGGCGCCGTCTCTCGCAGGCACACAATGTCCTGTTCAGGCGCCGTCTCTCGCAGGCACACAATGTCCTGTTCAGGCGCCGTCTCTCGCAGGCACACAATGTCCTGTTCAGGCGCCGTCTCTCGCAGACACACAATGTCCTGTTCAGGCGCCGTCTCTCGCAGACACACAATGTCCTGTTCAGGCGCCGTCTCTCGCAGACACACAATGTCCTGTTCAGGCGCCGTCTCTCGCAGACACACAATGTCCTGTTCAGGCGCCGTCTCTCGCAGACACACAATGTCCTGTTCAGGCGCCGTCTCTCGCAGACACACAATGTCCTGTTCAGGCGCCGTCTCTCGCAGACACACAATGTCCTGTTCAGGCGCCGTCTCTCGCAGACACACAATGTCCTGTTCAGGCGCCGTCTCTCGCAGACACACAATGTCCTGTTCAGGCGCCGTCTCTCGCAGACACACAATGTCCTGTTCAGGCGCCGTCTCTCGCAGACACACAATGTCCTGTTCAGGCGCCGTCTCTCGCAGACACACAATGTCCTGTTCAGGCGCCGTCTCTCGCAGACACACAATGTCCTGTTCAGGCGCCGTCTCTCGCAGACACACAATGTCCTGTTCAGGCGCCGTCTCTCGCAGACACACGATTAACTGTTCAGGCACCATCTCTACTTCTCGTGTTCTTCTGCAGTTGACCTTCTTCCATTCTATCAGGAAACCTGTAGGGAGAGAAGAGAGTGAAAGCTCTGTGACCAAGCAAGGGAGCCAGTCAAATTCTGTGAGGAGAGGCAGGGCCGAGCCATGCTGCAAGTGTCTATGGACACACACAGCCTGGCTTGGAAGTGAGCCCACACATCTGACCCCATGGAAAATGGCTTTCTATGGGGGGCAGATACAAAAGAAGAAAAGCTGAGAGTGCCAGCGGGGGACCCCAGAGGAGAAGGATCGGGCTGCTCTGCTATCACATAGGGCAGATGAGTAAAACGTTGGTTGTTTTAATTGAACTTCTTAACACCCAGCCACTGTACATAAATGTCCAGGTGGGCCTTTCATTGTTCTGGGTGGATGTACAGGAACGTCCCTCAGAACGAGTGCCCACAGCTAGGCCCCCCAGTGAATAGCTGGTTGTTAAGCAGAAGACTGGCAAGCCGGCCACAGCATCTTTAACAGATGACTCATTAGACCCAGGAAGGGGGGGGGGTAAGGGAAGGGGCCCACACCACCTGAACCATACCAGACCACATGCCCTCAACATGGGGGGGTGCTTTGGGGGGAGGGGGCCTTGCTCCAAATAATATTGGTACAAAAGTTCTGCTGTCAAAAGCTGCTAGCAGGCAGGCTCTGTCTCTTCTGCAATAAAATATGCCTACCTGCCTGCTCGCTGTATTCTCCAGCAGGTAAACTGAGCAGTGGGGCAGTAGTCATGGCACCGGCTTATACGGGTACATAGGCAAGGATTAAAAAGGTAAGGAATCTGCTTATTCAGTAAGTGATCAAACCGGCTGCTCAATGGACTTAAAAAACAGAGGGTGTAATATCACTTTAAAAAAGTTTATGGCTACATGAACAATGTTTTGCCTGGGAGACTAGTGGTGCACCGATACCAAGACTTTACACAAGTACTCGTAAAAATACTGCCGATACCCAAAGCCGATTCTTTGCGGTTCCATTTACTCCAAACAAAATGAATGGGCGCTTATCACACTGAAAAGAATAGCATGCGATTTCCCCCACCGCTCCTGTGTGTGTGAACCCCGTATAGAAAGGGAAGCGTCATCTAGTGCAGCAATTGGCAGTTTAAAAATATTATAGAAACTTACATTAACCACTTGCCTACTGGGCACTTTCACCCCTTTCCTGCCCGGGGCCAATTTTCTGCTTTCAGCGCTCTCACACTTTGAATGACAATTTCGCGGTCATGCAAAGCTGTACCCAAATTACATTTTTATAATTTTTGAGACAGAGAGCTTTCTATTGGTGGTATTTAATCACCTCTGGGTTTTTTGCTAAAAATATATGTTTTTCCTAGTTTCTGTTACGAAATTTTTTAAATAAGTATTTTTTGCCTTCATTGATATGCGCTGATGAGGTGGCACTGATAGGTGGCACTGACAGGCATCACTACTGGACACTGTTGGGATTGCACTGATGATTAGTGCCCTGATTATCTATGCAGATCTCCCCTGTGAAGAAATGCCGCTAATTGGATTTCCTGTAAACAAGGATTAGTTGTGATTGAGCACAGCTGATCACACATGGGTATAGAGAGCCTCGTCATCGGACCTTTACCATGATCCCAGGGACAGGGCGCACCACCGATTGCCGTGTGCCCACAGCAAGAGTGGAAGGACGTCATAACAGTCTCCCAGAATGGGAGGGCACAATACGGCGGGCTGGAGGACGTTAAAGTACATATCTTGTGAAATGCAAATCTGCATAGTGTCCTTGTCCCGCCAATGATAGCAAATCACAGTCATTGAGGTGCTCACAGGGCTGGAGGAACTTTTCCTTAAGCCCCGTCAGCACCTCCAGCGGCCGTGGTTTTCCATCGGCGGGACGGGGACACTGCAGATTTGGATTTGACAAGATATGTATTTTAATGTGATTTGTTGTTATAACATTTTTAATAAACTGTCAATTGCTGCACAAGATGGCGCTTCCCTTTCTATACGGGGTTCACACACACAGGAGCCGTGGGGGAAAATCGCATGAGATTCTTGCAGTCCAATTTGAGCCCACTTTGTAGGGATGCAAATCGCACCACAAAAAAGGTATTGAGAATTGCACTCGCCGATAAAAAAAAAAAAAAATTATATATATTATATATTTTGATGCTCCTGAATAGCAGACAGATCTAGATCTTCTATGACAGATTACAGCTGTGCTAAGTGAAGAAGGGATTTTGATACTTCATTAAGAGGTTTTCTATGGTAAAGTGTGCCCAAACCATAAACCAGGAATTTATAAATTGTGGTAAGCTCATGACCAAACAACAAGGGGGATGTAGCTCAGTGGTAGAGCATCACACATTGCAAGTGTGAAGCCCCGGGTTCAATTCCCGGCATCTCCAAGCCAAAAGGCCTGTACATTACGATAAGATCGGAAGAACAAATTCATAACGAACGATCGGCCAATTATCCAATCGTTAGTATAGTGCCTTCCTCTGGCAAACAGATGAAACCAGACGTCTCAAAAAACATAGCCATGCTCGGGTGTCTAAGGCGAAAGAACACAATCTTTCAAACCAATACAAATCTGCCCTCCAAAACTGCAATTTATAACTCCTCATTGCAAAGAGGAGACCTATTTTATCACTCTCAATAACACCTTCTCATCCAGTCCCAACAACTCTTCTCCAGCTTTAACTCTCTACTTTGTCCTCCACCTACTAACTCACTCACTGTCCAGCAGATCGCCAATCACTTCAAACATAAGATGGATTCAATTTGTGATGAAATCTCCACTTTACAGGTATCTGTAAACCCGTAAAAACGTAACACCCCATGTCAACAGGTACCATCAACAATCCCCTTATTTAACCCTGCTACTAAAGATGAGGTTGCTAGTCTTATTTCTAACACCCACCTAACCACCTGCCCCCTGGACCCTGTTCCATCTCAAATACTACGGTCACCCTCTGACTCTGTCCTACAATCTCTCCCTCTCTTCTGTCATCTTCCCCAACTTCTCTAAAACATGCGCTGGTCACCCCCATACTTAAAAAGCCATCCTTGGACTCTACCAACCTTCACAATCTACGCCCCCTCTCCTTGCTCCCACTTTCCTCTAAATTCCCTGAAAATCTGGTCTACAATCAACTGAGTGTCCACCTCATTAATAATAACCTCCTTGACACTCCACAGAAACTGCTCTTTTAAAACTCACAAATGACTTACTAACAGCAAAAAGCAAGAGACACTATTCTGTACTGCTACTTCTGGACCTTTTGGCTGCCTTTGATATGGTTGACCAACCCCTCTCCTCAAAAAAACGTTACTCCATTGGTCACCAGGAGTGCTCTTCACTGGCTCTCATCGTACCTTTCCCACCGCACCTTCAGCATTCACATTCCTCCACTCATCTTCCTTTCTCTGTTGGGGTTCCCCAAGGTTCCATTCTTGGACCTCTCCTATTTTCAATCTATACCTCGTCCCTGGGTCAACTGATAGTCTCCCATGGCTCTCAATATCATTTCTACACCGTCGACTCCCAAATCGATCTCTCCACCCGTCAGTTTACTCCAGCAGTCTCCTCACGCATCACCAACTTACTAACAGACATATCTATCTGGATGTCACACAACTTCCTCAACCTCAACTTGGCCAAAACTGAGCTCATAATTTTTCCTCCCCCACGTGCCTCTTACCCTGACTTCTCTGTCAAGAGCAAATGGCACAACCATCAACCCAACCCCGCATGCCAAGCTTCTAGGTATAGTCCTGGACTAACCTTTCACCCTCATATCCAATCAATTTCCAAGGCTTGTCGCCTCAACCTCCGCAACATCTCCAAAATACGCCCCTTCCTAACCAATGAAACCACAAAGCTCCCGATTCACTCCCAGGTTATCTCTCCCCTCGACTACTGCAACTCCCTCCTCATTGGCTTACCTTTACATAGGCTCCTCACCCCTTCAGCCCATCATGAATGCTGCTGCCAGACTCATCCACCTTACAAACTGCTCAGCGTCTGCTACTCCTCTTTTCTAATCCCTCCAATTGGCTGCCACCCACCCAACAAATTAAATTCAAAATACTAACAATAACTTACAAAGCCATCCACAACTCTACCCCCAGCTACATCACTAACCTAGTCTTCCAAAGACCAACCAAATCATTCTCTTTATTCCTCCCAAGACCTTCTGCTCTCCAATTCCCTCGTCACCTCCTCCCATGCTCGCCTCCAGGACTTCTAACGAGCCTCTCCCATCCTTTGGAATTCCCTACCCCAATCTGTCACACCATCTCCAACTCTATCCAACTTCTCTTCAGAGAAGCCTATCCTTTCTCCATCTAACAGCTGTACTTTTATTTTCTGCACCAGCTCAACCCCCACAGTCAATACCTTTTGTATCTCTTGATCCTTCTAGATTGTAAGCTCTAATGAGCAGGGCCCTCTTATTCCTCCTGTATTAAATTGTATTGTAACTGTACTGTCTGCCCTCATTTTGTAAAGCGCTGCTCAAACTGTTGGCGCTGTATAAATCCTGTATAATAAGAATAATCACCCTGGTAGCGTTTTTTAGAGCCGACAGTCGGCTTTCCAATCTGGCTAATTAGCCGCTCGGCTGTTACTAAAAGCAGTGGGAGGGGACCCCCCCTTTTGCCACCTTCTGCTGCTTGCCCAGGCTCTCCCGTCCCACCAGGAGGCCCGAGCGACCAGCCGTCACATACGCCAGTTGGCCGGAGACCAAATAATAAAGCCAGAATCGGGTCTCGGATCTAGCAACCCGAAAGACATTCCATGACATCACTTCCAGTTTACCGTAACCTTAAAAAGCACCCAATTTAAAAAAAAAAAATCAGTATTCAAAACAGCCAAACTTGGCGTGTTGAACGCTTTTAAGTGCAAAGAAGGAATTTGGGGTCTTATAGACCCCCAGGTCCCTCCAAATAAATACCCGACACGTGACTATCACAAGGGATGTTTACATTCCATGTGACAGCAATAGAAGTGATCATCAAAAAATAAAAATAAAAGGGACAGTGTGAAAAAATAAAGAGACCCATCCCTCCATGCTTGCACACAGAAGAGAAAATGTAAACAGTGTTCAAACCACACGTGAGGTATCGCCACAATCGTTAGAGCGAGAGCAATAATCTTAGCACTAGACCTGCTCTGTAACTCTAAACAGGTAACCTGTAAAAATTTTTAAAGTGTGCCCATGGAGATTTTTGTGTACCGTAGTTTGTCACAATTCCACGAGTGTGCACAATTTATCTATTTACTTGATGTAAAAAGTGTATTTTTTCAAAAAAATTGCATTTGAAAACCAGTGCGCAAATACGGTGCGTCATAAAATATTGCAACAACCGCCATCTTATTCTCTATTGTATCTGCTAAAAAAAAGATAAAATGTTTGGGGGGTTCCAAGTAATTTTCTAGCAAAAAAAATTCCAATTTTACCTTGCAAGCAACAAGTGTCAGGAAAAAAAATGTAGTCTTCAAGGGGTTAATACTTTTTTCCATTTTGTTGTGTAAGCCCTGCTATTATCACTTCATTTTCAAAATCAAATTCTTTAAAATTAGCGCAAAACATGAACAGAGCATGCCCAGAAATAGACAGCTGACATTTTTTCAGTGGTCCTTCTCCTTTAACCACTTCAATACCGGGCACTTTTAACCCCTTCCTGCCCAGGCCAATTTTCAGCAGTTACATTTTAAATGACAATTGCGCAGTCATGAAACACTGTACACATATGAAATTATCATTTCTTTAAGACAGATAGAACTTTCTTTTGGTGGTATTTAATCACCACTGGGTTTTATTTTTTGCAAAACAAACAAAAAAAGCGGAAATTGTGAAAAATAAATAGAAAAACTCCCCCCCCCAAAAAAACCCCACACCTTTCTCAGTTTCAGTTATATAATTTTATGATGAGGCGGCACCGCTACTCAGTTTAACTGTTCCATGTCACAGTATAGCTGGTTATCGGCTTTCCTTTCCTCGCAGTGACAGCGCTGAGAAAAGGAAATGCTGATAATTGCCATTTGTTTACATGTGATGAGCTGAGGTAAAGGGCCAATCAGATCACATGGTAAAGGGACGCTCTGATTTGCCCTTTACCTCAATCTGTGATCAGTTGTGCCCAACAGGCACAGCAATCACAAAGCGCACCCCAAGGGCACGTAGGGGTGGGGGGTTCTGGGAGGACATTAAAGTAGAAGTCCGCCCCAACACTAAAATCGCTACATCTACAGACCTTCACAATCTAACACTAACCGATCTAGCCCTGTAAAGAAGAAATTGTTATACATACCTTTTTTGAAGCCGCTCCGGTCTCCAGTGGCAGAAGCTCTGCAGAGGACACAGCTGACAATGCCTATGAAATCAATGGGGAGTGACATCACCCATACAGTTACTATGGGGCTTCCGTTGGCAGCTGTGTCCTCTGCACCTGCCTACACAGCAAACCTGTGGCTGACAGCTCAGTGTGGGACCGGACCGGCTTCAGAAAAGGTAGGTATAGTTGTGCTTATAAGTTTACATACCCTGGCAGAATTTATGATGTCTTGGCCATTTCTCAGAGAATATGAATGATAACACAAAAACCTTTTTCACTCATGGCTAGTGTTTGACTGAAGCCATTTATTATCAATCAACTGTGTTTACTCTTAATCATAATGGCAATAAAAACTACCCAAATGACCCTGATCAAAAGTTTACATACCCCAGTTCTTAATACCGTGTATTGCCCCCTTTAACATCAATGACAGCTTGAAGTCTTTTGTGCTATTTGTGGATGAGGCTCTTTATCTTCTCGGATGGTAAAGCTGCCCATTCCTCTTGGCACAAAGCCTCCAGTTCCTGTAAATTCTTGGGCTGTCTTGCATGAACGGCACGTTTGAGATCTCCCCAGAGTGGCTCAATGATATTGAGGTCAGGAGTGAGATGGCCAATCCAGAACCTTCACTTTATTCTGCTGTAGCCAATGACAGGTCGACATGGTCTTGTGTTTTGGATCATTGTCATGTTGGAATGTCCAAGTATGTCCCATGCGCACAGAGGCGTATCTAGGGAAAACGGTGCCTATGGCAAGCACTTAAACTGCGTCCCTGTCAAAACATTTGAAACCCATCTTTCAGATAACCTTAACAAAAAAAAAAATCACTGATGATGCCAACACACCTGCACACTCATTAAAATATATTGGTGCACATTGCCCTGCACAGAGAGACCGCTCCACATTGCCCTGCACAGAGAGACCGCCCCACATTGCCCTGCACAGAGAGACCGCCCCACATTGCCCTGCACAGAGAGACCGCCCCACATTGCCCTGCACAGAGAGACCGCCCCACATTGCCCTGCACAGAGAGACCGCCCCACATTGCCCTGCACAGAGAGACCGCCCCACATTGCCCTGCACAGAGAGACCGCCCCACATTGCCCTGCACAGAGAGACCGCCCCACATTGCCCTGCACAGAGAGACCGCCCCACATTGCCCTGCACAGAGAGACCGCCCCACATTGCCCTGCACAGAGAGACCGCTCCACATTGCCTTGCACAGAGAGACCGCTCCACATTGCCCTGCACACAGACTGCTCCACATTGCCCTGCACAACCACAGAAAAGACTGCTGTGCCCCCACAGACCACCCCCTTCTCCAATAGTACAGACCTCCAGAACAAAACACCCCACTACATAGAATATAGCTCTGTCCAACAGAAAAAAACCAACATCGGCAAGCCCCCCTCCTCTTTGTGGCATTTGCATAGTAATGGCTTTCTTCTAGTGACTCGACCATGCAGCGCATCTTTCTTCAAGTGCCTCCTTATTGTGCATCTTGAAACAGCCACACCACGTGTTTTCAGAGAGTCCTGTATTTTACCTGAAGTTATTTGTGGGTTTTTCTTTGCATCCCAAACAATTTTCCTAGCAGTTGTGGCTGAAATTTTAGTTTGTCTACCTGACCGTGGTTTGGTTTCAACAGAACCCCTCATTTTCCACTTCTTAATTAGAGTTTGAACACTGCTGATTGGCATTCTCAGTTCCTTGGATATCATTTTATATCCCTTTCCAGTTCAACTAACTTTTCCTGCAGATCCTTTGATGATCCTTTTGCTTTCCCCATGACTCAGAATCCAGAAACATCAGTGCAGCACTCGATGAAAGATGCAAGGGTCTGTCAGGAGTCCAGAAACTCATTGACCTTTTATATATATACACACACACACACACACACACACACACACACCAATTACAAGCAAACAGATCACAGGTGAGGATGGTTACCTTTAATAGCCATTCAAACCCCTTTGTATCAACTTGTGTGCATGTTATCAGGCCAAAATCACCAGGGTATGTAAACTTTTGTTCAGGGTCATTTGGGTAGTTTCTGTTGTGATTATGATTTAAAAAGAGTAAACACAGTTGATTGATAATAAATGGCTTCAGCCAAACACTAACCATGAGTGAAAGAAAAGTTTGTGTGTTAAAAGTTTGTGTGGCAGGCTAAGCACCATAGCCTGCCAAGCAACACTTGGTGACTCACGTGACCCGGGTAAGGAGAAATGAACCGCTGCAAGTGTCTGTTCAGAGCCTGCTCTGTGTCCCACAGCTGCCCTCTGGAAGCACTGCATGCTTGGCCTACACAGCTTAAATAAGCTGTGTGAGCGCCGGAACGTTCGTGCGTACGCACGTGCGTGACTGTATTCGCATATAACGCAAATCTTCGTGCACCAAAATAAAGGCTACTGCACGCGTACGGCGAAGCCGCGTGCGCCATGGCTGCCAAACAAACTGCTAAGTACAGCGACGCCTTTGCAAATGCACGTGCATCACAGCCACCAAACAGCAACTGCTGAGCACAGCGGCACTCTTGCGAACGCCAACTGGAAGAGTTGATCTTTATATGGGAGCATACAAGGTATGTTAGATCCAACTGTATGGAGGACAGGCCGGTCACGTGTCCAGTTCCAAGCGACGCGTCAATGCTCACAGGGATCACCCATCAAAAGGTGGAGGGATGCAGATCTAAAAAAGGGGATATATATGTGTCTGTATGAGAAGTAGGTCCTAAGCATATCCATGACTGAGAACTCTGCATAGAACGCAGCGCTGCATGGCCAGGAACCGATCAGGATCCACAGGAGCATAGTGTATGCCACATTAGGTAAGAGACTTTGCCTCCAACAGGGACATATCAGGCTCTTTGCTTGTCATCCCTGTGAGCATTGACGCATCGCTCGGAACTGGACATGTGACCGGCCTGTCCTCCATACAGTTGGATCGAACATACCTTGTATGCTCCCATATAAAGATCAACTCTTCCAGGTCAACTCTGAGTATAATCTGAGTTATTCGCATATGCCACAATGTGAGCATGAATATGCAATTCAGCAGATTCTGAGACCGGAGGTTCCGCCTAGTAGGATCATTGACATATAGAATGCAAAAGGACATAAAGCTGTAAGTATCAAGTATTATCCAATCCATGAAATTCTCATGCTATGCTGAACCAATCACTGTAAATGCTAAACACTGTTTTGTTTTAATTATCATACAATACGGTTTTATATATTTATCCGTTTCTGTTTTAATAGAAATATAACAGCGTGCTTTTCTTAACCCCTGAGGAAGGAAGTGCATACGCTCAACCCCCCCCCCCCATTTTCCCGAAACATGCTGAGATATTTATTATCTAGCATGTGTTCTATTCACGGTTTTTAGGTGTTTTTTGTATATATTTTGTAATCTTTTCCAAAATTGTCGCTCTTTTTTTGTTTAGAACGCAAAAAATAAAAACCGCAGAGGTGATCAAATACCACCAAAAGAAAGCTATATTTGTGGGGGGAAAAAAAAAAAGGACATAATTTTTGTGTACGTCGCACGACCACGCAATTGTCAGTTAATGACCAGGCCATTTTTTGCGATACGGCAATGCGTTACTTTAAGGGGTAAATCTTCTGGGGCTGAAGTGGTTAAGCAAGCAGTGGGCTGGCTCCTGGGAGGGGTTATGCAATATTAGGAAGGTAGGACCACATCTTGATTCAGATCGAATCTTGACACCACTTTAGGCAGAAAGGTTGGGTGGGGACGCAACACAACTCTGTCTTTGTGGATAATTAAATGTGGCTTTTTACAAGAAAAAGCTGCCAATTCTGATACCCTTCTAGGAGAGGATATGGCAACCAGAAAAAACCCTAGTTAGACTTACCGGTAACGGTATTTCTACGAGTCTTTCAGGACAGCACCTGGAGAGAGAGCGCAGCTCCACCCACTTTTCCCAGGAAACACTGCAGTCAGTTTTTTCTTTAAAGACCGGACACTTCCACCATGGCCTCAGTTGTTCATAGAGTACCTCCAGCCATGCTGAAATTAGATAAGCAGAACATAGCAATAACACCACATTTTTATAAACCAATTAGGGCGGGTCATCGGTGCTGTCCTGAAAGACTCGTAGAAATACCGTTACCGGTAAGTCTAACTAGGGTTTTTCTCCCCTCGTCTTTCAGGACAGCACCTGGAGATGATAAAAGAGTACTTACTCTAGGGTGGGACCACCGCCTGCAGGACCTTCCTGCCAAACGATTGATCCGCTGCTGATAGCAAGTCCAACCTGTAGTGGCGGGTGAAGGTGGAGAAGCTTGTCCACGTGGCCGCTTTACAGATCCGGCCTGGAGAAGCCCCTGCTCTTTCTGCCCAGGACGTTGCTACTGCCCTTGTTGAATGGGCCATTACCCCTGTGGGAGGATCAGCCCCTGTAGGCTTCACTGATCGCCATTCTAAGCCATCTGCCTATAGTGCTTTTAGAAGCACAATGACCCTTGCGTGATCCAGAAAAAAGAATAAAAAAGAGAATTTGTCTTCCTAAACTCTCTCGTAATCTCTAAATAATGGAGTAAACATCTCCTCACATCCAGGGTATGAAAAGCCTCCTCTTTAGAGTTGGATGGTGTAGGACAAAAAGTAGGTAAAACTATCTCTTGTGCCCTATGAAAAAAGGTTGCGACCTTTGGCAAGAAGCCCGGGTTAGTTTTCAGCACTACCCGGTCTGAAAATATCAAACAAAAGGGTTCAACTATAGATAGAGCCTGCAATTCACTAATTCTTCTGGCTGAGGTAACTGCCACCAAAAGAACCAGTTTAAGCGTCCATACTTTTAAAGTTGCTTCCTGTGGTGGCTCAAAAGGTGATCTAATCAACCCTTGTAGCACCAGAGATAAATCCCATTTAGGAAAGGATTTGAAAGGTACCGGCCTAAGCCTGGCCAATGCTTTGAAAAATCTCACTATAAATGGTTCTTGAGATAACTTTCTCTCAAGAAACACCGACAAGGCAGCTACCTGGACCTTCAGGGTACTGGCTGCCAGCCCCATCTCCATACCCTCATTGAGAAACTCTAAAATTGAGGGCAACTCCTGTGGTGAACATTTTTTAGTCATGCACCAGGAATTAAACCTCTTCCATGTCTTAAAATAAATACCCCTGGTAACCTTCTTTCGGCTATTTAACAGGGTTGATACCAGCTTATCTGAGAAGCCCCTTCTTTTTAGCAGCTGCTCCTCAGTAACCAACCTGTCAGCCTGAGCTGATTGACATTTGGATGCTGAAGGGGTCCCTGGGATAGCAGATCCTTTCGAAGTGGGAGAACCCAATGTGGTTCCACTGCCAACCTCTGTATGGTTGCAAACCAGGGTCTCTTGGGCCAAAAAGGAGCCACTAGGATCAAACTTGTGGTCTCTCGCTGTAGTTTTTTCAATACCCAAGGGATCATTTGAAAAGGGGGAAAGGCGTAGCACAAGTGGAAGTTCCATGGTTGTGCCAGCGCATCCAAACCTTTCGCCTGATCTTGCCTGTTTAATGAGTAATAGGCTCTCACCTTTGCATTCTTGTGGGATGCGAACAGGTCTATCTGAGGAGTTCCCCATTTCTTTGTTAATTCCTGGAATACCTCCTTGTTCAGGCTCCATTCTGCCTCTAGTATCCTTTCTCTGCTTAGAAAGTCTGCAACTAGATTCAGTTCTCCTTTTAGGTGTACCGCTGTTAGGGACTTTACGTTGCCTTCCGCCCAGGATAGCAACTGAACTGACAAGGCTAGCAAGACCTTGCTTCTCGTGCCCCCCTGTCTTGTAACATATGCCACTGCTGTGGCATTGTCTGATAGCACCTGAACATGGTGCCCCCGGACTATCTCCTCGAAGGCCCATAGTCCTAGGAGAATAGCCCTCAACTCTCTCCAATTGGAGGATCTCCTGGCTTCCCTTTTTGTCCAATTGCCTTGAGCCATCTGTCCTTCCAGGTGGGCTCCCCACCCCCAGGAACTCGCATCTGTTGTTAATCTCCTCTCCTGGGGAAAAAAAAACCAGAGCAGGCCCTTGTTCAGATTGGAGTGGCTCCTCCACCACCAGAGCTTCCTCTGAACTCGGGGAGATATCGTTATCTTTTCTAGGGACTCTCCATAAGACCAATTTTTCAAAATTGTCTGTTGAAGTTCCCTTGCGTGCAAGCGTGCCCACTGTACTGCAGGTATTGCTGCAGTAAGGAGCCCCAAAACAGACATCACCGCCCTGATAGAAATTGGCAGGTTTGTCTGGGCCTTTTTTACAGCGTTCTGAAGCTTTACTATCTTCTCCTCTGGGAGATACATTTTTCCCTGTATGGAGTCGATAGTGTAACCTAGAAAGGTTATTGCCTGTGATGGGATCATGTTCGATTTTTCCTCGTTTATTAACCACCCTAGGCTCACCAGATGCCTCCTCGTCCTTTGTAGATCTTTCTCCAATATGTGCCTTGATTTGGCAAATATTAGCAGATCGTCCAAATATGGGACAATTGAAATTCCTTCTATTCTGAGAGGGGCTAAGGCCTCCGCCAGAATTTTTGTAAATATCCTCGGAGAGGATGACAGCCCGAAAGGGAGAGCTCTGAATTGCAGATGTAGGACAGATCCCCCTATCCTGATCGCAAATCTGAGGTGCTTCTGTGATGCTGGGGCTATAGGCACATGGAGATATGCATCTCTTAGGTCTATGGATACCATAAAGCAGTCTGGGGTCAGGAGACCCTTTACCGAAAAGATTGTATCCATCTTGAACCTTTTGTACCTGACCGCTCTGTTGAGTATCTTCAGGTTTAGGATCAATCTGAACTTGCCTGAAGGCTTCTTCACCAGAAAGATGTGTGAATAGCACCCCTGTTCTACCTCGTTGGGGGGAACATTTACTACCACCTTCCGCTGAATTAACTCCTGCAGAATTGCTGACATAGCCGTAAGCTTCTCCGGGTCTCTGGGAGCCTGAGTTAAATAAAACCGAACCGGAGGGGGTTGGGCAAACTCCAGTCCGTAACCCTCCCTTATAGTTTTTAGGATAAATGGACTGTCTGTTATCCTCTGCCATTGCGGGAAGAAGGTCTGTAACCTTGCTCCCACAGACTGGGGACCGTCACTGGCTCTTTGTATTTGGGGTAGGGGGGCGAAAGAGCACCCCTGACTTGCCCCTGCCTCTCTGAGACCTCCACGGTCTTTTATATCCTGTCTCCTTTGAGTCTGTGGTTTTCCGAAAAGGACGAAAATTTTTGTTGCCCTGAGGAACCACCTTTTTCTTAATGGGGAATGCTTTCTTTTTGTCAGCCGTTCTCTCAAGAATGGCTTCAAGACCTGGGCCAAAAACCAAATCCCCCTCAAAGGGTAAACCGCATAACTTGGCTTTAGAGGCTGTGTCCCCGGTCCAAGTCTTGACCCACAGAGCTCTGCGCGTTGAGTTGATTAGGGCAGATGATCTGGCCGACATCCTAACTGATTCTGCCGAAGCATCTGCTATATATCCAATGGCTTTCATAAGCACTGGTAAGGTCTCTAAAAGATCCTTCCGAGGTGTACCTGCCTCGATATGAACTTTCAGTTGTTCCAACCAGTGTTCCAGGTTTCTGGCTACCACTGTTGATGCCATAGCTGGCTTTAAATTTGCTAGGGTGGAATCCCATGCTTTCTTTAGCAGGGAGTCAGCCCTCTTGTCCATGGGGTCCTTGAGGATACCCATGTCCTCAAGCGCTAGGTCGGTGTTTGACACCTGGGAGAAGGCCGCATCCAGTCTAGGCTTTTTGTTCCAGACCTGTGCGCTATCTTCCTCAAAGGGAAACCTGCGTTTGAGGGATCTAGAAAAGAAGGGGGCCCTCTCTGGGTCCTTCCATTCTCTCTTAACTGTTTCTGACAGAAACTTGTGCACCGGAAACATCCTGTGTTTCACTTCACCCATGCCTTGAAACATCTGTAATATTAAGAGTAGTGTGGATAGTTTTTAGTAGATCATCCACCTCCTCTAGAGACAACTTATATCGAGAAGAAAAAGAAGATTCTTTCTCTTCCTCTGCTTCTTCTTCTGATTCCGTAGCCACGCTACGATTTTCCTCCTCCGAGTCACTGTCACCCCTATATGCGGAAACAGAAGACTGGGAACGAGGTACTGAGCCGCCTGCGGCTGGACGTTTGTCAAGGTAGGATTTAAATGACTCAAAAGTCTCCGCCAAATCCTTCCTAAATGAGCTCAGTAAGTCCTGCTGAACCACAGGGACACTAGGAGTGGTTTCCTCCTTCACTAAGTCTGAAATGCACCCTTTGCATAACACCTTTGCCCAAGACTCCTTAAGCACATTTTTACAAGATGGGCATTTTCTTTTAACAGGAAAAGATGAATGCTTGGTCTTTTCTTTTGCCTTCTGAAATACACAAACCGAAAACACCTATAAACAGCATGCTGAAAAAGAGTGGAAGAGCCAACACTTTAACCCCCCTCCTTCACTCAGCCAGTAAATCCCCCCACAGATTTACTTCACAATCCTAAACACATTTACTTCCTGCTTCAATCACAGGAAGAATGCTGCAGGCTCTTTAACCACTTGCCGACCGCCGCACACAGATGTACGTCGGCAGAGCGGCACGGGCAGGCAAAAGGGCTTACCTGTACGTCCCTGCCTGCCCGCGGGTGGGGGGTCCGATCGGACCCCCCCCCGGTGCCTGCGACGGTCGGCAAATGTCCCCCGGCGATCGGTGGTGAGGGGGAGGCCATCCATTCGTGGCCCCCCCCTCGCGATCGCTCCCAGCCAATGGGATCATTTCCCTGCCTCTGTATTGTACACAGAGGCAGAGGAAATGATGTCATCTCTCCTCGGCTCGGTATTTTCCGTTCCGGGCCGAGGAGAGAAGACTGGAATGTGAGTGCACAACACACACACACACAGTAGAACATGCCAGGCACACATTACACCCCGATCCCCCCCCCCCGATCGCCCCCCGATCCCCCCCCAATCACCCCCCCCCCCCTGTCACAAACTGACACAAAGCAGGTTTTTTTTTTTTTTTTTTTTTTTTTTCTGATTACTGTATTGGTGTCAGTTTGTGACAGTTAGTGTGTTAGGGCAGTGAATGTTAGGCCCCCTTTAGGTCTAGGGTACCCTCCTAACCCCCCCTAATAAAGTTTTAACCCCTTGATCACCCTCCGTCACCAGTGTCACTAAGCGATCATTTTTCTGATCGCTGTATTAGTGTCGCTGGTGACGCTAGTTAGGGACATAAATATTTAGGTTCGCCGTCAGCGTTTTATAGCGACAGGGACCCCCATATACTACCTAATAAATGTTTTAACCCCTTGATTGCCCCCTAGTTAACCCTTTCACCACTGATCACCGTATAACTGTTACGGGTGACGCTGGTTAGTTCGTTTATTTTTTATAGTGTCAGGGCACCCGCCGTTTATTACCGAATAAAGGTTTAGCCCCCCGATCGCCCGGCGGTGATATGCGTCGCCCCAGGCAGCGTCAGATTAGCGCCAGTACCGCTAACACCCACGCACGCAGCATACACCTCCCTTAGTGGTATAGTATCTGAACGGATCAATATCTGATCCAATCAGATCTATACTAGCGTCCCCAGCAGTTTAGGGTTCCCGAAAACGCAGTGTTAGCGGGATCAGCCCAGATACCTGCTAGCACCTGCGTTTTGCCCCTCCGCCCGGCCCAGCCCAGCCCAGCCCACCCAAGTGCAGTATCGATCGATCACTGTCACTTACAAAACACTAAGCGCATAACTGCAGCGTACGCAGAGTCAGGCCTGATCCCTGCGATCGCTAACAGTTTTTTTGGTAGCGTTTTGGTGAACTGGCAAGCACCAGCCCCAGGCAGCGTCAGGTTAGCGCCAGTAGCGCTAACACCTACGCACGCACCGTACACCTCCCTTAGTGGTATAGTATCTGAACGGATCAATATCTGATCCGATCAGATCTATACTAGTGTCCCCAGCAGTTTAGGGTTCCCAAACACGCAGTGTTAGCGGGATCAGCCCAGATACCTGCTAGCACCTGCGTTTTTCCCATCCGCCCAGCCCAGCCCACCCAAGTGCAGTATCGATCGATCACTGTCACTTACAGAACACTAAACGCATAACTGCAGCGTTCGCAGAGTCAGGCCTGATCCCTGCGATCGCTAACAGATTTTTTGGTAGCGTTTTGGTGAACTGGCAAGCGCCAGCGGCCTAGTACACCCCGGTCGTAGTCAAACCAGCACTGCAGTAACACTTGGTGACGTGGCGAGTCCCATAAGTGCAGTTCAAGCTGGTGAGGTGGCAAGCACAAGTAGTGTCCCGCTGCCACCAAAAAGACAAACACAGGCCCGTCGTGCCCATAGTGCCCTTCCTGCTGCATTCGCCAATCCTAATTGGGAACCCACCGCTTCTGCAGCGCCCGTACTTCCCCCATTCACATCCCCAACCAAATGCAGTCGGCTGCATGAGAGGCATTTTCTTTATGTCCTCCCGAGTACCCCTACCCAACGAACCCCCCCAAAAAAGATGTTGTGTCTGCAGCAAGCGCGGATATAGGCGTGACACCCGCTATTATTGTCCCTCCTGTCCTGACAATCCTGGTCTTTGCATTGGTGAATGTTTTGAACGCTACCATTCACTAGTTGACTATTAGCGTAGGGTACAGCATTCCACAGACTAGGCACACTTTCACAGGGTCTCCCAAGATGCCATCGCATTTTGAGAGACCCGAACCTGGAACCGGGTACAGTTATAAAAGTTAGTTACAAAAAAAAAAAAAAAAAAAAAAAACACATACAAAAATATAAAATAAAAAAAAAATAGTTGTCGTTTTATTGTTCTTTCTCTCTCTATTCTCTCTCTCTATTGTTCTGCTCTTTTTTACTGTATTCTATTCTGCAATGTTTTATTGTTATTATGTTTTATCATGTTTGTTTTTCAGGTATGCAATTTTTTATACTTTACCGTTTACTGTGCTTTATTGTTAACCATTTTTTTGTCTTCAGGTACGCCATTCACGACTTTGAATGGTTATACCAGAATGATGCCTGCAGGTTTAGGTATCATCTTGGTATCATTCTTTTCAGCCAGCGGTCGGCTTTCATGTAAAAGCAATCCTAGCGGCTAATTAGCCTCTAGACTGCTTTTACAAGCAGTGGGAGGGAATGCCCCCCCCCCCCACCGTCTTCCGTGTTTTTCTCTGGCTCTACTGTCTCAACAGGGAACCTGAAAATGCAGCCGGTGATTCAGCCAGCTGACCATAGAGCTGATCAGAGACCAGAGTGGCTCCAAACATCTCTATGGCCTAAGAAACCGGAAGCTACGAGCATTTTATGACTTAGATTTCGCCGGATGTAAATAGCGCCATTGGGAAATTGGGAAAGCATTTTATCACACCGATCTTGGTGTGGTCAGATGCTTTGAGGGCAGAGGAGAAATCTAGGGTCTAATAGACCCCAATTTTTGCAAAAAAGAGTACCTGTCACTACCTATTGCTATGATAGGGGATATTTACATTCCCTGAGATAACAATAAAAATGATTTAAAAAAAAATGAAAGGAACAGTTTAAAAATAAGATAAAAAAATAATAATAATAAAGAGAAAAAAAAAAAAAAAAAAAAAAAAAAAAGCACCCCTGTCCCCCCTGCTCTCGCGCTAAGGCGAACGCAAGCGTCGGTCTGGCGTCAAATGTAAACAGCAATTGCACCATGCATGTGAGGTATCGCCGCGAAGGTCAGATCGAGGGCAGTAAGTTTAGCAGTAGACCTCCTCTGTAAATCTAAAGTGGTAACCTGTAAAGGCTTTTAAAGGCTTTTAAAAATGTATTTAGTTTGTCGCCACTGCACGTTTGTGCGCAATTTTAAAGCATGTCATGTTTGGTATCCATGTACTCGGCCTAAGATCATCTTTTTTATTTCATCAAACATTTGGGCAATATAGTGTGTTTTAGTGCATTAAAATGTAAAAAAGTGTGTTTTTTCCCCAAAAAATGCGTTTGAAAAATTGCGGCGCAAATACTGTGTGAAAAAAAAAATGAAACACCCACCATTTTAATCTGTAGGGCATTTGCTTTAAAAAAAATATATAATGTTTGGGGGTTCAAAGTAATTTTCTTGCAAAAAAAAATTATTTTTTTATGTAAACAATAAGTGTCAGAAAGGGCTTTGTCTTCAAGTGGTTAGAAGAGTGGGTGATGTGTGACATAAGCTTCTAGATGTTGTGCATAAAATGCCAGGACAGTTCAAAACCCCCCCAAATGACCCCATTTTGGAAAGTAGACACCCCAAGCTATTTGCTGAGAGTCATGTTGAGTCCATGGAATAATTTATATTGTGACACAAGTTGCGGGAAAGAGACAATTTTTTATTTTTTTTATTTTTTTTTGCGCAAAGTTGTCACTAAATGATATATTGCTCAAACATGCCATGGGAATATGTGAAATTACACCCCAAAATACATTCTGTTGCTTCTCCTGAGTACGGGGATACCACATGTGTGAGACTTTTTGGGAGCCTAGCCGCGTACGGGACCCCGAAAACCAAGCACCGCCTTCAGGCTTTCTAAGGCCGTAAATTTTTGATTTCACTCTTCACTGCCTATCACAGTTTCGGAGGCCATGGAATGCCCAGGTGGCAAAAAAAAACCCCAAATGACCCCATTTTGGAAAGTAGACACCCCAAGCTATTTGATGAGAGGTATAGTGAGTATTTTGCAGACCTCACTTTTTGTCACAAAGTTTTGAAAATTGAAAAAAGAAAAAAAAAATTTTTTTTTCTCGTCTTTCTTTATTTTCAAAAACAAATGAGAGCTGCAAAATACTCACCATGCCTCTCAGCAAATAGCTTGGGGTGTCTACTTTCCAAAATGGGGTCATTTGGGGGGGGGGTTTGTGCCACCTGGGCATTCCATGGCCTCCGAAACTGTGATAGGCAGTGAGGAGTAAAATCAAAAATGTACGCCCTTAGAATTCCTGAAGGCAGTGATTGGTTTTCGGGGTCCCGTACGCTGCTAGGCTCCCAAAAAGTCCCACACATGTGGTATCCCCATACTCAGGAGAAGCAGCTAAATGTATTTTGGGGTGCAATTCCACATATGCCCATGGCCTGTGTGAGCAATATATCATTTAGTGACAACTTTGTGCAAAAAAAAAAAAAAAAAAAAAAAAAAATTGTCACTTTCCCGCAACTTGTGTCAAAATATAAAACATTCCATGGACTCAACATGCCTCAAAGCAAATAGCTTGGGGTGTCTACTTTCCAAAATGGGGTAATTTGGGGGGGTTTTATGTCATCTGGGCATTTTATGGCCTTCAAAACTGTGATAGGTAGTGAGGAGTAAAATCAAAAATGTACGCCCTTAGAAATCCTGAAGACAGTGATTGGTTTTCGGGGCCCCGTACGCGGCTAGGCTCCCAAAAAGTCCCACACATGTGGTATCCCCGTACTCAGGAGAAGCAGCTAAATGTATTTTGGGGTGCAATTCCACATATGACCATGGCCTGTGTGAGCAATATATCATTTAGTGACAACTTTTTGTAATTTTTTTTTTTTTTTTTTTGTCATTATTCAATCACTTGGGACAAAAAAAATGAATATTCAATGGGTTCAACATGCCTCTCAGCAAATTCCTTGGGGTGTCTACTTTCCAAAATGGGGTCATTTGTGGGGGTTTTGTACTGCCCTGCCATTTTAGCACCTCAAGAAACGACATAGGCAGTCATAAATTAAAGGCTGTGTAAATTCCAGAAAATGTACCCTAGTTTGTAGACGCTATAACTTTTGCGCAAACCAATAAATATACGCTTATTGACATTTTTTTTACCAAAGACATGTGGCCGAATACATTTTGGCCTAAATGTATGACTAAAATTGAGTTTATTGGATTTTTTTTAGAACAAAAAGTAGAAAATATCATTTTTTTTCAAAATTTTCGGTCTTTTTCCGTGTATAGCGCAAAAAATAAAAACGGCAGAGGTGATCAAATACCATCAAAAGAAAGCTCTATTTGTGGGAAGAAAAGGACGCAAATTCCGTTTGGGTACACCATTGCATGACCGCGCAATTAGCAGTTAAAGCGACGCAGTGCCGAATTGTAAAAAGTGCTCTGGTTAGGAAGGGGGTAAATCCTTCCGGGGCTGAAGTGGTTAAAACATTTACCAAAGAGGGAACTAAAACATGCCCATAGAGTAAGTTACAGAGACACGCTGTCCCCGCTTACCTGGGCCTGGCTGACTTGAGTGGCTCCTGCTCCTGCCACCACCGATTGTTCCTCCTCCATATTGATCGGATTTGCAATGGTGTTTGGTGCTTGTTTTTAAACTTTCCCGGTCCACTCGCCGCTGCGAGGGCCGGAAATGACGTCAGCCGGAAGAGACCTGCCCTCCCCTCCTGCGTTCCAGCGGCCGGAACCGGAAGCCGCGTCGCGCCGCTGGAGGTCCCGCCCCCGGCCGTAGTGACGCGCTCGCCACCGGAACCCGGAAGGCTGAGCAATGGGGTTGAAGAGGAGACGCCGCTCCTTCCAAGCCAGCCGCCGGTCTAAAGGAGCTGGGACCCCCTGCAGCCTGACCCTCGCCGGGTATGAAGAGGGGAGGACGCCGGAGCAACCCCCGCACGTGAAGGGAGGAAGCTGGGCTGGCCTGCCACAAAACAGAACAGCAATACCGGTATGCCCCCAACTCTCTCCACCTGGAGACAGCGCAGCACACCCCTGGTTCCCTGCAGCGCTTCCACCATGGCGGAGGAAACACTACAACTGAGGCCATGGTGGAAGTGTCCGGTCTTTAAAGAAAAAACTGACTGCAGTGTTTCCTGGGAAAAGTGGGTGGAGCTGCGCTCTCTCTCCAGGTGCTGTCCTGAAAGACGAGGGGAGAAAAACAATTTCCTTGTCAAAAAGGACCAAAGGGATATGGCGTATTGGTTCAAAAGTCTGTTTCTGTAATACTGACAAAACTAAATTCAAATCCCATGGGCACAAGGGAGACCTAACTAGCGGATTTAAGTGCACCACCCCTTGTATAAAAGGCCCGGACCAAGGAATGTAAAGCAAGCGGCCTTTGAAAAAATACTGATAAGGCCGAGACCTGACCCTTGATGGTACTCAAGGCCAGCTTCATTTCCACTCCCAACTGTAGAAAGGCAAGAACTCTACCAATGACATACTTTCAAGGATACCATCCTTTGGATTTACACCAGGCAACATATGCCTTCCAGATTCTGTAATAAATGAGCCTGGAGGCTTCCTAGCATTGACCAGATTAGAGAGAACTGGACCCGAAAGCCCACGACTTTAAGGTAGGTCTCAACAGCCAAACCGTTAAATTTAGACTTTGTAAGGATGGATGGAATACTGGTCCATGCGTGAGCAGGTCTGGGTGTAGCGGAAGGACCCATGGTTTTCCTACTGCCATTCTCAACGATCTCTGTATACCAGGATCTTCTGGACCAAGCTGGGTCCACAAGGACTACCGGTTTTCTTTCCTTTTTGATTCTGCGAAGGAGTCGCGGTAGGAGCGGAACCGGAAGGAACACATATATCAGTGAAAACTGAAACAAAGGAACTACCAAAAAGCATCCGTTCCGCATGCTAGTGGAGCCCTTGTCCTTGACACAAAATTGTCCAACTTCATGTTGAACCTGGAGGCTAGTAGATCTACATCCGGGGTACCCCATGTCTGGCATATGGCCAGAAATATATCGGGGTGCAGGGACCACTCCCCTGGGAACAGCTGCCGGCGGCTCAGATAATCCGTCTGAATTTTCTCTGCCCAAATATGGTTCACCTCCCTCTGGGCAGCCAGACTCCTGGTGCCCCCTTGGTGGTTGATATAGGCCACTGCTGTGGCATTGTCAGATTGTATTCTGACCAGACAGTTCTGTAACCTGTATGTCCAGGCCCTGAGTGCCAAATGTACTGCCCAGATCTCTAGGATATTGCTGGGTAGCATCCTTTCGGGTTTGGACCATTTTCCCTAGACCGTAGCCTCCTCCAGGACTGCTCCCCAGACCAAAAGGCTGGTATCCGTTGTCACAACTTTCCAGGTAACTGGGGTGAAGGACTTTCCCTTCAGTACATTTTTGGATATCAACCACCAACTGAGACTCTGACGCACCCTTGGGGTAATCCAAAGCTTGGATCTTTTTGTTCCAAGCAGACAGAAAACTGTTTTGAAACAGTCTTGAATGAAATTGGGCATAGGGAAGTCACCATGTTCCCCAACAACCTCATGCAAAGGCGAATGGAAGGATCCTTGTTTGCCTTGACTATATAGACCAGATCTCTTATAGCCCTGACTTTCGTCTGAGACAAAGCGACTTTTTCTTGGGCTGTGTCTATAACCAGACCCAGGTACTCCAGCCTTCTTACCGGCTGTAAGGCTGACTTCTCTAGGTTGAGAATCCAACCCAGGCAATCCAAGTACTTGACCGTGTTGGACATACTCTGGTCTAGCCTTCCAACCGACTGATCTATCAGCAGCAGGTCGTCTAGGTATGCCATTACCGATATACCCTGGACCCTTAGTCTTGCTAGCACCAGGGCCAGAACTTTTGTAAACACCTGAGGCGCGGTGGCTAACCCCGAAGGGCAAGGCCACGAATTGAAAGTGGCGCTGTTCTACCACGAATTGTAGAAACTTCTGGTGAGCGGGGAAAATTGCCACGTGCAGATATGCATCTTTGATGTCTATTGATGCCAGAAATTTTCCTCCCCGCAGCGTGGATACGACTGACCGGATTGACTCCATGCGAAAAGAGCAGACGGTTAGGAACTGATTTAGATCTTTGAGATCTAGAATGGGTCTGACATCTCCATTTGTTTTTTTGGCACTGTGAAGAGATTTTAATAAAACCCCATGCCCTGCTCTTTTGAGGAAATCGCTATGATTACACCCTGAGACGTCAATCGGTCTAGTGCTAGGAACAAAGACCTTCTTTTCACTGGGTCCTTGGGAACGTTCGACCTTAGAAAACACAAAAGGTGGAAACTCACAAAACTCTAGTTTGTACCCTAGAGATACCGTGGAGATGACCCATATGTCTTGGATCTCTTCCTGCCAAGCCCCTGAAAACTGCAGAAGCCTTCCCCCACTCGATCAAGAGGGGGTGCCCTTTCATAAGGAGGCCTTGGGACTATGTTTTGCAGGCTTCTGCCCCCAAGGCTTCATCTGGCCTTGTGCTTGGCCTTGAGGCTTACCTCTTGAACTTGACGGCGGAGGCCGTTGCCACTGACTGGAGG
Organism: Lithobates septentrionalis; assembly: GCA_037952835.1. Classification (NCBI taxonomy): domain Eukaryota; kingdom Metazoa; phylum Chordata; class Amphibia; order Anura; family Ranidae; genus Lithobates; species Lithobates septentrionalis. The sequence continues at coordinate 89,197 of JBBDGP010000059.1, forward strand.
CTGACGCACCTAATACCGGGGAAGAAGAACGTTTAAATGAAGGTCGTCTACTCCTTTTAACTGGTAAAAGGGCACTCTTACCACCTGAAATTTTTTGGATATATTTATCCAAATCAACCCCGAACAAACATTCCCCATGAAAGGGAAAACCTGCCAATAGCTTTTTGCATGGCAATTCAGCCGACCAATGCTTCAACCAGAGAATTCTACACATATGCACTGACAGGAGAGCAAGGCGTGACACCTGATGAATAGAATCTTTAAGGAGCGTCAACTGCAAAACATAAGGCCCTCGGTAGCTCAGCCAACTCACGGGCCGCTTCCCCTTGAGCAGGAACACTTTTAAATAACCTGCTTAAGTTGATCTTTTAGGGATTGACAAATGCCTAATCGCTGTTACTGCAGGCTGAGCTGCTGCACCAGCGACAGCAAATGAGGCTTTAAGCAAAGATTCCAGCTTTTTATCAGCTGGATCCTTAAAAACCTGGACATTGTCCGCGACCCTGACCGCGGTGCCCTTGCGCTCCTACCTGCTGTATTCCCCCGCCCTTTCATTCGGGAAGACATAGGCTTAAGCACAAAAAGGCAGAGGTACTTACAATGTGCATATACTGCCGAGCTATAGTCCAGCAATGGGAATATGTCACTATCACTGCTCAGCCTGATGCTGAGTATACGCGCCTTTAAACTGCCTGTATCCAACACCCATAGAGTGCTTACATGCCCTCGTATGCTCTGTGTCCCTCCGTTAGCCACCAGACTCTTCCCAGAATAAAAACTTTATAGGCAGTAAGCCTTACGCCTGCGCCGTGTATAATGTGAACATTCGTTTCCACGTGCAAGCCACGCCCCCGCGTCCTAGGGTAGCTAATCCCGTGCGCGAACGGTCCAGCAATCGGGATAGCTCGGGAAGAGGGGGGCTGTCATCAGGGGGATGCCGACCGCCATGTTTCAGAGGCGGCGATCCCCAAGCCCTTTCGGCGGCTACTACAGATTGGAGTGAGGGGGCAACGGTGTTCCACAAGAGCACTGCCAGACACTGAGCACACAGCAGGGGAAGCATGGTAATGTTTAACACAAGGTATGTTACAATTACACCCTCTAGTGGTAAAAAACAGTCAAGGCATTGTTTACTCAGAAGTCGTCCATAAGTGAACCGTATGTGTTCCTTAGGCTCTTCTTTTAACTTGCCATTCCCACCGCAGGATACTGCTGGAAACACAGCCAGATCCAATCTTCACCCATCACAGTGGGCCATGTCATGATGGACCTTCAAGGACCGGGTCCCCCTTGCATACAGGGGTCCACACACTTGGACCTGTATAGAACCCCGCCAGGACAACCTTTGGTTTAGCTATGTAACCAAGGACCTGGATCCCAGAGTCCAGCCCTCAAAAGGGGAGCATTACAGGCAAGAGACCTCGCTTTTTCTTCCTCGAGGCTTGGGTACCATCCATTTTGGCCATGTTTTTTTGGCATCTTGAATGGATCCGACTGCATAGCCCCTTGATCCTGCCAAGGATTTCTCCAACGTGGCTTCTTCTTTAGCATAGCACTTCAACCACCGTGACCAACAACTTAAGGCACTGGTGAAAAAAAAATGAGGTACTTCCTGTATGGGAGGGGTTAGAAGGGGACCTTCCTGTCTTTGGGTGTGCCAGTGTCCATTCACCTATAGGTGGCGTATAACCCACAGAGTAATTACTATGGCTGCTCTGTGTCCCGTGATGTACGATAAACAAATTGGTGTTGTTTTTCAGAATTGTCGGTCTATTTTTGTTTATAGCACAAAAAAGAAAAAAGAAAAAACGCAGAGGGGATCAAATACCACCAAAAGAAAGCTCTATTTCTGGGAAAAAAGGACATACATTTTATTTGGGCACATTTTCGCACAACCGCGCAATTGGCAGTTAAAGTAATGCAGTGCCTTATCACAAAAATGCCCTGGTCATGAAGGGGGGTAAATCTTCCGGAGGTCAAGTGTAACGTAAAAGACTGAGTACGGCTATGCTGTTTAACAATGCATTGCAGCACACGTGTTTTGCACACAGTATGAGTGGTGTGAATGAGCCCTGAGCCACGGCAACATTTCATGCAGGAAGCAGTACAGTGAAGAATAACGATATGGAGTAAAGAATGGATAAATTACTGAATATTATATTTGTGAAGGATTACTTATGCTTACTTATGCAACACGGCACTGCGTTACTTTAACCGACAACCGCGCGACTCTGTATACAAATTCAATTTATATAATTTTTTTCCCACAAATAGAGCTTTCTTTTGGTGGTATTTGATCACCTTTGCGTTTATTTTTTGCGCTCTAAACAAAAAAAATTAAATTTAGAAAAAAAAAAAAAAGATATATTTTTTACTTTCTTTCTGCTATAAAACATATCCAATTAAATTTATTTTTTATTCTTTTAAAACAAATTTCTTTATCAATTTAGGCCAATATGTATTCTGTAGAGGTGCACATCTTCACTGATCTCACGATACGACTCAATTCCGCGATGCATCACGATTACTGACAAGCTCCCACATCCACGTCACTGGATTGTGTGACAGGCGAGTGTCTTTTTGCGCACACTCGTGAAATGGCGACAAACTACGGTACCTAAAAAATCTACATAGGCGCCACTTTAAAAAAAAAATAACGGTTACCAGGTTAGAGTCACAGAGGAGGTCTAGTGCTAGAATTATTGATCTCACTCTGCCGATCGCAGCGATATCTCACATGTGTGATTTGAACACCGTTCACATATGCGGGTGCGACTTGCGTATGCGTTTTCTTTGCTGCGCGAGCTCGCAAGGACATGGGCGCTTTAAAAAAAAAATTTTTTTCTTATTTTTTTTACATTGTGTTTTAAAAAAAAAAAAAAAAAAGATTTTGATCACTTTTATTGCTGTGACAAGGAATGTAAACATCCCTTGTGACAGTAATAGGTGGTGACAGGTACTCTTTATGGAGGGATCGGGAGGTCTAACAGACCCCAAATCCTTCCTCTGCATTTCAAAGTATTCAGAGCACCAAAAACGGCGATTCTGAATACCGGTACTGTATTTTGTTTCAAACCAGTGCCATTGGCAGCCGAGTAAACCGGATAATACCAGGGATAATGGCAGCCATAACCCCAGTATTTAAAGGTCAAAGTAAAGATGTGTTTTTACTATGGGCCGGTCGTCGAGTTGTTAAACAAAACATAACGACATTGGCTGTCATTTCTGATCTGGTAGTCATCCTGATCCTCAGACTTCAATTGCCCTATAAATCAATGACTTCAAAGTAGTAGGCAGCAAGTGTAGTCAACGTGAAGTCAGACCTTCTAATCTACAGGCCTGCTGCAGAATAGTGATTAAACCCATTAGGCTGGCATCAGAGCCAGGACAAAACACTATTGCAGAGGTCAGCAGTGGTGGTCTCCACATTCCTCTAAGCACAGGTTACCTTTAAAAGCCAACTCCAGAGGATCAGGATGCCTGTTCTAGATGGATAGTTTACCTGGCTCCTAAGAGAACACTGGCTGTGTAAAGACATAGAAGATGGTTAATTCACCATTATACCTTATAGTAGTCGGTTACATTCAACTGGACATGTACTGTAATGTTGAAGACGTTTCATAGCTTATCCAAACCAGTTCTGATGAGTGTCAGGAAGGTACCCCGGCACTTATATCCACGCAAGAAGCACCAACACCTTGGAAAGATATGTTCTTGTCCAAGAACAGGATGAGGGTCTGAAAGTTGTGGAACCACTTAGAACAGACACCTTGATCAAACCATGGAAAAGGTAGATATTCTTGGCCAAGAACAGAATGGCGGGTGTGGAAGTTGTGGAACCACCTTGTTCTAGTTATCCAATTCCATCCTTGGTGACGGAAAGGCTTCTAAGGCGTTAATCCTTCAAATCACATAGCTGAAAACGCGAATTGCTGTCAAAATGCCCAGGGAGAGATAAATATTGTTATAGGCCCTCACCCCTGCTCCCAGCTTGATGTAGATGGCTGTTTTCATGCCTCTTGAGAACCACTTGTCCTCTCTGTCAAAAATGTGGACCTCACTCTCCTCCGCGATGCCGTTTTAGCATCTCTATCCCGGCGTTTTGATAACAATTTACACCTTCAGCCATGTGACTCAAAAGAATAGCACCTATGAACCCTTCCTGATACGAAGGATGGAATTAGATAACGAGAACTAAGTGGTTCCACAATTTTTACACCTCCTGTTCTGTTTTTGGCAAAGAACATCTAACTTTTCCATAGTTGGATCAAGATGTCTGTACCCCATGTGACTAAAAATGGCTGAGTATGTTCCTGACACTCAATGGAACTAAAATGGCTTGGATGAGCTTCAATTGTTACAAAACAGGCCCAATCGATTGTGGCCAACTACCATTACATATACCATGACCTGGATAGCCGGGAACCTCCACAGACTTACCGTTATACAGTCTCCATCGCTACCAATACAAGGCTCGTTCTTCTGCCCTCTCCTCTTAAACTCCCTCCTCTCCACAATTTCTGGGTCCTTCAAGACGACTTCCTGAAATGGAGTAATCTCCACTGTCCCTTGGAGCAGGGAAAGGCTGTTGTCCTGTTCATTGGCCGGCTCCGCTAGGACTTCACTGTCCGCCAGTACTTTGCTGAGCTCTGATATTCCCTTTAGCGTATCCTCTCCATCCGACTCCTCTGCCTCTTTCAGGTGTCCATTCAAGGTCTCCAATGATCCAGACTGTTCAGTCCAATCAACGGGCTCAAAACACTTTGGCTGGAACCGTTCACAGACCTCAACTGCTTCAAAAATACCCAATTCCTTGGAGGCCGAGAGGACCTTCTCCACATTGTGATGGGACAGAGTCAGCTCCCCTGTGTAGAGGAAATCCAGGAGGAGGGAGGCCCATGACCTTCGAGAAGCGTTCATGAAGGATAATATTTAGGGAGCTGCCATCTCCATAAAGGCTCTGGAAGAACGGGCTGCTGCAAGCCAGGATACTCCAATGAGCTTTAAACTGAAGATCTCCAACGACAAGGGTGGCATCGCAGTACCGGCCGGCTTCTCTCTGCTTGTTAAGGGCTTGGAGGACCTTGATGCTGTGCTGAATGAACACATTATCCATGACCTGAAGAACACAACACAAAACATTGGAAGATCCTCGTATATGAATATTATTCCTTTCACTCCCGGCTGAATGGAAAGGCAGGGGAGCAAAAGGAAGGCAAGTATGAGCGACTGGAGAGATCTTCATTAAAGGTAAACTGTTACTTTGTCCTGCATGAGCCAAGGACAAAAGCAGAAATAAAGGGCAATAGACACATTAACAACGTGAAGCATGCTGGTAGGATAAACCAATAGGAATTTGTATTTATGTAGAAGTCAGGAATGGTGGTCATCCCTGCCCCTACCACTCCTTCCCTACATTCACCCACCTTTCCTGCCCTTACTGCTCCTCCCTACAATTACCATCCCTTCCCTACACAAACCACTCTTCTCTGCCCTTACCATTGCTCCCTCCTCTTCCCTAACCCCTACCTTCACCCCTCTTCCCCTGCCCTTACCATTCGTCCCCACCTTCACCTCTCTTTTCTATCCTTAGCAATCTTTTCTGCCCCTACAACTCTTCCCCTGCCCCTTAACACTCCTCCCTCCTCTTCCCTACCTTTACCCCTCTTCTCTACACTTTCCACGCTTCCCCCTATCTTTACAACTCTTCCCTATCCATACTACATTCCCCCTACCCTTACCACTCTTCCCCTGCCTTCACCTCTCTACATTGCCCTTGCCACTATATTTGTCACCACCTCACTACACCTGCTGTCACCACCACATTCTAGAATGGGCACAATTCTGCTCATCTCTAGAACAGTAATAGAGGGGAAATCTTGTGTGTGTGGGGGTGACAACTAAGGATCCCCTCATTTTGGTGGGATTTCCTCTCACTTCCTGTTGTGGCTTTAGGACGGGAGGTGAAGAAAAATCTCCCCAAAGACACACACATGGCAAGGCTTAGAACCCTCCTTTACGCCATCCAAAATGAAAAAAATAAATATATATATATATATATGTTTTTCCTTTAATTCTACTCTACAGCGGTAATAAACCCAAAACCAGAAATGTAATATATTGCAGCTCACCAATCATTAGATGTGGTGGCTGCATTTGTTTTCTCTCTTTATTTTTTTAGGCTCCCCCCCTCTGTTCTCACCTGGTGATCTGGCCAGTAATACACCTCCTGTATTAGAGCGCCCCCACACTGGATGAAGGAGAACAAGGGCGCACCTTTTGACAGCAGCATTGTCAGTCTGCTAATGTATTAGCAGATTTAAATACACTAACAAACTGAAGCCAAACTCCAGCTCACACTTTTTTTTTTTTTTTTTAACAAATAAAAGCTGATCCTTGTAAGCACCCCTGTCAGTGGTAAATGGGTTGTCTCAACCATAATCCTGATACATTAGCAGGGGAGCTTGTTCTTTTGAAAAACTGACTTACTGGCAGGATCACTAAATGAAAATAGAAGAAGCAAAACCTAAAAAAGAAAAACGAATGCAGCCGTCACATGTAAGAATTGGTAAGCTGCAGTATAATAAAGGTTTGACTTTTGGGTTTTAAGGGGTTGTAAAGGCAGAAGGTGCAATCTGTGCATGAAGATAAAAAAAAAAAACTACTGCGCAGCCCCCCCATAGTTACCTGAGCCCCATCTTTCTCCAGCGATGTTGCAGGAATGTCTCAGCATTCCAGTACTCTCCCTCCTCATTGGCTGAGACAGCAGCATGGCGCCATTGGCTCCCGCTGCTGTCAAAGTCAGTGAGCCAATGAGGAGAGAGACAGGGGCGGGGCCAAACCGGAGCTCTGTGTCCTAATGTACACAGAGCAGAGGCTCGGGGGCCCCTATAGCAAGCTGTTTGCTGTGGGGGCACTCGGTAGGAGGGAGGGGCCAGGAGTGCCAGCGGGGGACCCGAGAAGAGGAGGATCCGGGCTGCTCTGTGCAAAACCATTACACAAAAGGAGCCAAGTATAACTTTTTTTTTTTTTCTTTAAAAATAACAAAAAAACTTTAGTATCACTTTAGTCTCTTGCTGACCGCCCCACGCACATTTACTGCAGAGCGGCGCCCCCTTTGCGCAGAATTATGTACCTGTAAGCGATTCTGCACTTCCAGGGCTGGGGCGCGTGTGCTGGCGACCCGCTGTGATTGGCAGGAGCCAATCACCTGCCAGTGTTCTGTCGAGAAATGCCCCCTATCGAATAATGTCCGGCCGTAACTGCACATGAGTGGCCAGGGAGTTTAACAAGACTCGTGGCCACTCATTACAATTAGAAGAAAAGAGGTTTAACCTTAAACTACGTAGAGGGTTCTTTACTGTAAGAGCGGCAAGGATGTGGAATTCCCTTCCACAGGCGGTGGTCTCAGCGGGGAGCATTGATAGCTTCAAGAAACGATTAGATAATCACCTGAATGACCACAACATACAGGGATATGTAATGAAATACTGACACATAATCACACACATAGGTTGGACTTGATGGACTTGTGTCTTTTTTCAACCTCACCTACTATGTAACTATGTAACACATGCGCAGTACGGAGCCGCCGAACATCTGAATTTACGATCAGCTGTAGACAGCGCCTGGGTAAAATAGCCGAGATTATGCCGCACGTTCCCAATGCTCGTGCAAGTGGCGGATGTCATGATGGGCACGTGTTAGGGGCAAATGTCTACATGAAGGGGGCGTGTTTTTTAATGAGGGGCAGTGCTGCTAACATGGGGGTGGAAATTTTCACATCTAAACAAATATTTCTCTGCTCTTCTTCCTACACGTGTTTGCGGGGCGAAACGCGTGTAGGAAGAATAGCAGATAAATATGTGTTTCAGCTTCGTGAAAATTTCCGCCCCCATGTAAGCAGCACTGCCCATCATTAAAAAATATGCCCCCTTCATGTAGACATCCGCCCCTGCAGACTTGCACGGGCATCGGGAGCGTGCGGCACAATGTCAGTTAGATGTCCGAATTGTCTGCCGTAATGTAGCAGTCCCGTTATAAGTCGCTGATCGCTGATATTACTAGTAAAAAAAGAAAATAGAACAAACAAAAATGCCATAAATCTATTCCATAGCTTGTAGACGCGATAAACCAATCAATATACGCTTATTGAGATTTTTTTTTAATGAAAAATATGTAGAATACATATATTGACCTAAACTGATGAAGAAATTAGATTTTTTACATTTTTTTTATTGGGAATGTTTTATAGCAGAAAGTAAGAAATTGTTTTTTTCAAAATTGACACTTTTTTTTGTTTATATCACAAAAAATAAAAAACCGCAGGAGGTGATCAAATACCACCAAAAGTTTTTTTTTTTTTTTTCCACCAATAAAAGACAAATTATATTTGGGTACAGCGTCACACGACTGCGCAATTGTCAGTTAAAGAAACGCAGTGCCATATCACGATTAATGGCCTGGTCATGTAGGGGGGTGTAAATCTTCCAGAGCTGAAGGGGTTAATACCGCTGTAACCCGTTCTACCATTCTAAGCTCCAGAAGGGAAGGTGGCGGAGGCCATGCCGGGGCACCCAGCAGTAGGAAGGTGGCGGAGGCCATGCCGGGGCACCCAGCAGTAGGAAGGTGGCGGAGGCCATGCCGGGGCACCCAGCAGTAGGAAGGTGGCGGAGGCCCTGTTTGCACACCCAGACGTAGGAAGGTGGCGGAGGCCCTGTTGGCACACCCAGACGTAGGAAGGTGGCGGAGGCCCTGTTGGCACACCCAGACGTAGGAAGGTGGCGGAGGCCCTGTTGGCACACCCAGACGTAGGAAGGTGGCGGAGGCCCTGTTGGCACACCCAGACGTAGGAAGGCGGCGGAGGCCCTGTTGGCACACCCAGACGTAGGAAGGCGGCGGAGGCCCTGTTGGCACACCCAGACGTAGGAAGGCGGCGGAGGCCCTGTTGGCACACCCAGACGTAGGAAGGCGGCGGAGGCCCTGTTGGCACACCCAGACGTAGGAAGGTGGCGGAGGCCCTGTTGGCACACCCAGACGTAGGAAGGCGGCGGAGGCCCTGTTGGCACACCCAGACGTAGGAAGGCGGCGGAGGCCCTGTTGGCACACCCAGACGTAGGAAGGTGGCGGAGGCCCTGTTGGCACACCCAGACGTAGGAAGGTGGCGGAGGCCCTGTTGGCACACCCAGACGTAGGAAGGTGGCGGAGGCCCTGTTGGCACACCCAGACGTAGGAAGGTGGCGGAGGCCCTGTTGGCACACCCAGACGTAGGAAGGTGGCGGAGGCCCTGTTGGCACACCCAGACGTAGGAAGGTGGCGGAGGCCCTGTTGGCACACCCAGACGTAGGAAGGTGGCGGAGGCCCTGTTGGCACACCCAGACGTAGGAAGGTGGCGGCATCCATGTTGGTACACCTCAGTGCTCAACCCTTAGGCTTTCACAATTAAGCACCCAAACAACATCACAGATATCAATGAACTATATTTATTTATATACGCTCACTTTATTGGTAATTTTACTCTGGAATTCAAGACATAGCGTTCTATCAGATTACTGATACCCGTCAGATCCTGAAGTGTTTGGAACGCGTAGCGCTATAGAATGCATCGCGCATGCGCAGTAAGTATTTTTTCCTTCAGAACGTCACTTGCGTTGCATTTTCTGATGGGTAGCCGTATTCCGATAGAACACGGGGACAAAAGGTGGGCAGTAGGGGCACAATGGTTTAATGCAGAGATGGGAGGGGGCGCTCTGACCCTAAGGGAAAGGGGGGGCGGGGCAGTTTGGCATTTAATCCCCTCCACACATGTGGCCCCCCCGACACACATAGATGCCGCCGATCTTTACAATGCCGGAGATCACATAACCGACAACATCTGTGCGCATGCGTAGACACCCTGCACTGAACACATATTATTTCGGGGGCTGATTTCATGCAGATAACCAGACTGGGAGGAATCCCACACAGGGGGGAACATGCAAACTCCATGCAGATGTCCTTCCTGGGAGGGGAACCTGAGACCCCGGTGCTGCACAGGAAGAAATGCTGATCACTGAGCCATAGAAAATGATGGCGGCCCCCCAGATACCACTCAGGGGGTCTTCAGGAGTCAGAGGGGGTCACACACACTCCGCCCCCTCCTCTGTGTGGGAGGGGGGGGGTCCTAGAAGTAATACCCAGCACCCGCTTATATACCTGCAAGTCCCCGGCTCACTCCGCACCTCCAAGCTGCTCTTCTGTGTAAATAAAAATCTCTCGATCCATGAAGAAGCTCGACCGCGTCACTTCCTGTGCGACTCTGTCACTGAAACAGCTGTTGGCGGGCTTTACTGCGCATGCGCGACGTCACTGCCCTTAATCGCGTATGCGCAGGGAAATATCTGCAGTCGGAGAAAAATGATTGTCTCGAGCAAGCGGCCGCGAGATCTCATGTCACGTGACGTCCGGGATTCACACAGGACGTCCCACTGCCGGCCGCCATCTTGGTTGTGGCAAACTACTAATAGAACCCTCGTCGTCCCGGTTGCCGTACCGAGCATCTAATTTTCTCGTAGGATATAACTATCCCCGCTCTGGTCTACAGGACTGCTGTGAAGGAGTCAAGTGGTGGGTGTGAGGCGGGCGGGGCAGTGAGCGGCCGCCATCTTGGTTGTGGCAGCCTGTGAGTGTAAATCCCGGCTGGCTGGATCTCTATGCTGGGATGTGATGCTCACATTGGATTGATGTATTCCTGATCTGGTGTACCGGTGTTGTAAAAAATTCTGCAATGCATGCAGAACCTCACTTCCTGTGCGGCTACATCACTCACACAGCTGATCGCGGGCTCCACTGAGCATGCGCGCCTTCACTGCGTCTATACCACGCATGCGCCGACTCTCCTTTCAGTCGAGGATCATTTTAGACTCGGGCGGGCGGAGGCGTTGCGAGTTCCTTAATTACATTATCGTCAGCACCGCCTCCAGCCCCGCTCCTAATACGCATAGCACAGTCTCTATACCAATGGGATATGGTAGTGGAAAAATATAGAGCTGCACCCCCTTCAGCCCCGCCCCTAGCCTGCTCTGGTGAAGGGGGGCGGGCCCCTTGCATAGCACTGCGTATGTACATGGTTTGCCATCAAACGCAGCCACTGTGCCCATTAAATGCAGCCACTGTGCCATCGCAGCCAATGTGCCCATCAAACCCATCCACTGTGCCCATCAAACTCTTCCACTGTGCCCATCAAACGCAGCCAATGTGCCCATCAAACGCAGCCACTGTGCCCATCAAACTCTTCCACTGTGCCCATCAAACGCAGCCACTGTGCCCATCAAACTCTTCCACTGTGCCCATCAAACCCATCCACTGTGCCCATCAAACGCAGCCACTGTGCCCATCAAACCCATCCACTGTGCCCATCAAAACGCAGCCAATGTGCCCATCAAACGCAGCCACTGTGCCCATCAAACCCATCCACTGTGCCCATCAAACGCAGCCACTGTACCCATATATTTCCTCCATGTCTTCTTCCGTCCTCTCTCAGACATCCAATCACAGCGCCTGACATTTCAACCAATCAGGTGATCGGTAACAGACCCGAGCACCTGATTGGCTGAGAGGCAGTTCAGTGTTAGCAAAGTGAATTCCTTCGCTTTGCTAACATAACACTGAGTGAATGCACAGCATGGCGCCCGCTATTCACCTTTTTGGGCATCTATTAGAGCCTATGGCTCTAATCATGTGCTTCCAAAAAATACCCCCGCCTCTGTAATTCAGGATTACAATGCAATGCATGAATCTATCTATGGTGAAAGAGTGGTGACAGGAGAGACGGGGCGGCGCCCATGCGTCCATTATGGACGCACCGCCACTGCTCTGTGTACTCTTTGTTCTTTTGAAAAGTGTGCTGTAGATAGAGCATGTCAAGCAGTAGCTGAGCTGCCTGGGGATATGCTGATCGCCCATCCATGCTGCTGGAGGGAGCCCAGACGACCATAAATGAGGGACCTGCAGACTTAGTCATTGTGAGTGAGACCATTCAATATCACACTCCATCTTCCATGAGGACAGGGACCCCCCGAGGACAGGAACCCCCTCCCCCCCAGGACAGGAACCCCCTCCCCCCAGGATAGTGACCCCCTTCTCCCCCCTGTGGACAGGGAATCCCTTCTCTCCTGGGGACAGGGACCCCCTTCTCCCCCCTGTGGACAGGGAATCCCTTCTCTCCTGGGGACAGGGAATCCCTTCTCTCCTGGGGACAGGGACCCCCTTCTCTCCTGGGGACAGGGACATCATTGATATCACAGGCTGGCTACATGACACAGGGGTCACACCATGGATGTCACAGGCTGGCTGCATGATACAGGGGGCACACCATGGATATCACAGGGGTCACACCATGGATGTCACAGGCTGGCTGCATGATACAGGGGGCACACCATGGATATCACAGGGGGCACACCATGGATGTCACAGGCTGGCTGCATGACACAGGGGGCACACCATGGATATCACAGGGGGCACACCATCTATGTCACAGGCTGGCTGCATGACACAGGGGGCACACCATGGATATCACAGGGGGCACACCATCTATGTCACAGGCTGGCTGCATGACACAGGGGGCACACCATGCATGTTGCAGGCTGGCTACATGACACAGGGGGCACACCATGGATATCACAGGCTGGCTACATGACACAGGGGGCACACCATGGATGTCGCAGACGGGCTGCATAACACAGGGGGCACACCATGGATGTCACAGGCTGGCTGCATAACACAGGGGGCATACCATGGATGTCACAGGCTGGCTGCATGATACAGGGGGCACACCATGGATATCACAGGGGTCACACCATGGATGTCACAGGCTGGCTGCATGATACAGGGGGCACACCATGGATATCACAGGGGGCACACCATCTATGTCACAGGCTGGCTGCATGACACAGGGGGCACACCATGGATATTACAGGCTGGCTGCATAACACAGAGGGCGCACCATGGATATCACAGGGGGCACACCATCTATGTCACAGGCTGGCTGCATGACACAGGGGGCACACCATGGATGTCACAGGCTGGCTGCATAACACAGGGGGCACACCATGGATGTCACAGGCTGGCTGCAAGACACAGGGGGCACACCATGGATGTCGCAGGCTGGCTGCATGTCACAGGGGGCACACCATGGATGTCATAGGCTGGCTACATGACACAGGGGGCACATCATGGATGTCACAGGCTGGCTGCATGACACAGGGGGCACACCATGGATGTTGCAGGCTGGCTACATGACACAGGGGGCACACCATGGATATCACAGGCTGGCTACATGACACAGGGGGCACACCATGGATGTCACTGTGGGCACACCATGCTTGTCACAGGCTGGCTGCATGACACAGGGGGCACACCATGGATGTCACAGGCTGGCTGCATAACACAGGGGGCACACCATGGATGTCGCAGGCTGGCTGCATGACATAGGGGGCACACCATGGATGTCGCAGACTGGCTGCATAACACAGGGGGCACACCATGGATGTCACAGGCTGGCTGCATAACACAGGGGGCACACCATGGATGTCACAGGCTGGCTGCATGATACAGGGGGCACACCATGGATATCACAGGGGTCACACCATGGATGTCACAGGCTGGCTGCATGATACAGGGGGCACACCATGGATATCACAGGGGGCACACCATCTATGTCACAGGCTGGCTGCATGACACAGGGGGCACACCATGGATATCACAGGGGGCACACCATCTATGTCACAGGCTGGCTGCATGACACAGGGGGCACACCATGGATATTACAGGCTGGCTGCATAACACAGAGGGCGCACCATGGATATCACAGGGGGCACACCATCTATGTCACAGGCTGGCTGCATGACACAGGGGGCACACCATGGATGTCACAGGCTGGCTGCATAACACAGAGGGCGCACCATGGATATCACAGGGGGCACACCATCTATGTCACAGGCTGGCTGCATGACACAGGGGGCACACCATGGATGTCGCAGGCTGGCTGCAAGACACAGGGGGCACATCATGGATGTCACAGGCTGGCTGCATGACAGAGGGCACACCATGGATGTCACAGGCTGACTGCAAGACACAGGGGGCATACCATGGATGTCACAGGCTGGCTGCATGACACAGGGGGCACATCATGGATGTCACAGGCTGGCTGCATGACACAGGGGGCACACCATGGATGTTGCAGGTTGGCTACATGACACAGGTGGCACACCATGGATATCACAGGCTGGCTACATGACACAGGGGGCACACCATGGATGTCACTGTGGGCACACCATGCTTGTCACAGGCTGGCTGCATGACACAGGGGGCACACCATGGATGTCACAGGCTGGCTGCATAACACAGGGGGCACACCATGGATGTCGCAGGCTGGCTGCATGACATAGGGGCCACACCATGGATGTCGCAGACTGGCTGCATAACACAGGGGGCACACCATGGATGTCACAGGCTGGCTGCATGATACAGGGGGCACACCATGGATATCACAGGGGTCACACCATGGATGTCACAGGCTGGCTGCATGATACAGGGGGCACACCATGGATATCACAGGGGGCACACCATCTATGTCACAGGCTGGCTGCATGACACAGGGGGCACACCATGGATATCACAGGGGGCACACCATCTATGTCACAGGCTGGCTGCATGACACAGGGGGCACACCATGGATATTACAGGCTGGCTGCATAACACAGAGGGCGCACCATGGATATCACAGGGGGCACACCATCTATGTCACAGGCTGGCTGCATGACACAGGGGGCACACCATGGATGTCACAGGCTGGCTGCATAACACAGAGGGCGCACCATGGATATCACAGGGGGCACACCATCTATGTCACAGGCTGGCTGCATGACACAGGGGGCACACCATGGATGTCGCAGGCTGGCTGCATGTCACAGGGGGCACACCATGGATGTCACAGGCTGGCTGCAAGACACAGGGGGCACATCATGGATGTCACAGGCTGGCTGCATGACAGAGGGCACACCATGGATGTCACAGGCTGGCTGCAAGACACAGGGAGCATACCATGGATGTCATAGGCTGGCTACATGACACAGGGGGCACATCATGGATGTCACAGGCTGGCTGCATGACACAGGGGGCACACCATGGATGTTGCAGGCTGGCTACATGACACAGGGGGCACACCATGGATATCACAGGCTGGCTACATGACACAGGGGGCACACCATGGATGTCACTGTGGGCACACCATGCTTGTCACAGGCTGGCTGCATGACACAGGGGGCACACCATGGATGTCACAGGCTGGCTGCATAACACAGGGGGCACACCATGGATGTCGCAGGCTGGCTGCATGACATAGGGGGCACACCATGGATGTCGCAGACTGGCTGCATAACACAGGGGGCACACCATGGATGTCACAGGCTGGCTGCATAACACAGGGGGCACACCATGGATGTCACAGGCTGGCTGCATGATACAGGGGGCACACCATGGATATCACAGGGGTCACACCATGGATGTCACAGGCTGGCTGCATGATACAGGGGGCACACCATGGATATCACAGGGGGCACACCATCTATGTCACAGGCTGGCTGCATGACACAGGGGGCACACCATGGATATCACAGGGGGCACACCATCTATGTCACAGGCTGGCTGCATGACACAGGGGGCACACCATGGATGTTGCAGGCTGGCTACATGACACAGGGGGCACACCATGGATATCACAGGCTGGCTACATGACACAGGGGGCACACCATGGATGTCACTGTGGGCATACCATGCTTGTCACAGGCTGGCTGCATGACACAGGGGGCACACCATGGATGTCACAGGCTGGCTGCATAACACAGGGGGCACACCATGGATGTCGCAGGCTGGCTGCATGACATAGGGGGCACACCATGGATGTCGCAGACTGGCTGCATAACACAGGGGGCACACCATGGATGTCACAGGCTGGCTGCATAACACAGGGGGCACACCATGGATGTCACAGGCTGGCTGCATGATACAGGGGGCACACCATGGATATCACAGGGGTCACACCATGGATGTCACAGGCTGGCTGTATGATACAGGGGGCACACCATGGATATCACAGGGGGCACACCATCTATGTCACAGGCTGGCTGCATGACACAGGGGGCACACCATGGATATCACAGGGGGCACACCATCTATGTCACAGGCTGGCTGCATGACACAGGGGGCACACCATGGATATTACAGGCTGGCTGCATAACACAGAGGGCGCACCATGGATATCACAGGGGGCACACCCTCTATGTCACAGGCTGGCTGCATGACACAGGGGGCACACCATGGATGTCACAGGCTGGCTGCATAACACAGAGGGCGCACCATGGATATCACAGGGGGCACACCATCTATGTCACAGGCTGGCTGCATGACACAGGGGGCACACCATGGATGTCGCAGGCTGGCTGCATGTCACAGGGGGCACACCATGGATGTCACAGGCTGGCTGCAAGACACAGGGGGCATACCATGGATGTCATAGGCTGGCTACATGACACTGGGGGCACATCATGGATGTCACAGGCTGGCTGCATGACACAGGGGGCACACCATGGATGTTGCAGGCTGGCTACATGACACAGGGGGCACACCATGGATATCACAGGCTGGCTACATGACACAGGGGGCACACCATGGATGTCACTGTGGGCACACCATGCTTGTCACAGGCTGGCTGCATGACACAGGGGGCACACCATGGATGTCACAGGCTGGCTGCATAACACAGGGGGCACATCATGGATGTCGCAGGCTGGCTGCATGACATAGGGGGCACACCATGGATGTCGCAGACTGGCTGCATAACACAGGGGGCACACCATGGATGTCACAGGCTGGCTGCATAACACAGGGGGCACACCATGGATGTCACAGGCTGGCTGCATGATACAGGGGGCACACCATGGATATCACAGGGGGCACACCATCTATGTCACAGGCTGGCTGCATGACACAGGGGGCACACCATGGATATCACAGGGGGCACACCATCTATGTCACAGGCTGGCTGCATGACACAGGGGGCACACCATGGATATTACAGGCTGGCTGCATAACACAGAGGGCGCACCATGGATATCACAGGGGGCACACCATCTATGTCACAGGCTGGCTGCATGACACAGGGGGCACACCATGGATGTCACAGGCTGGCTGCATAACACAGAGGGCGCACCATGGATATCACAGGGGGCACACCATCTATGTCACAGGCTGGCTGCATGACACAGGGGGCACACCATGGATGTCGCAGGCTGGCTGCATGTCACAGGGGGCACACCATGGATGTCACAGGCTGGCTGCAAGACACAGGGGGCACATCATGGATGTCACAGGCTGGCTGCATGACAGAGGGCACACCATGGATGTCACAGGCTGGCTGCAAGACACAGGGGGCATACCATGGATGTCATAGGCTGGCTACATGACACTGGGGGCACATCATGGATGTCACAGGCTGGCTGCATGACACAGGGGGCACACCATGGATGTTGCAGGCTGGCTACATGACACAGGGGGCACACCATGGATATCACAGGCTGGCTACATGACACAGGGGGCACACCATGGATGTCACTGTGGGCACACCATGCTTGTCACAGGCTGGCTGCATGACACAGGGGGCACACCATGGATGTCACAGGCTGGCTGCATAACACAGGGGGCACACCATGGATGTCGCAGGCTGGCTCCATGACATAGGGGGCACACCATGGATGTCGCAGACTGGCTGCATAACACAGGGGGCACACCATGGATGTCACAGGCTGGCTGCATAACACAGGGGGCACACCATGGATGTCACAGGCTGGCTGCATGATACAGGGGGCACACCATGGATATCACAGGGGTCACACCATGGATGTCACAGGCTGGCTGCATGATACAGGGGGCACACCATGGATATCACAGGGGGCACACCATCTATGTCACAGGCTGGCTGCATGACACAGGGGGCACACCATGGATATTACAGGCTGGCTGCATAACACAGAGGGCGCACCATGGATATCACAGGGGGCACACCATCTATGTCACAGGCTGGCTGCATGACACAGGGGGCACACCATGGATGTCGCAGGCTGGCTGCAAGACACAGGGGGCATACCATGGATGTCATAGGCTGGCTACATGACACAGGGGGCACATCATGGATATCACAGGCTGGCTACATGACACAGGGGGCACACCATGGATGTCACTGTGGGCACACCATGCTTGTCACAGGCTGGCTGCATGACACAGGGGGCACACCATGGATGTCACAGGCTGGCTGCATAACACAGGGGGCACACCATGGATGTCGCAGGCTTGCTGCATGACATAGGGGGCACACCATGGATGTCGCAGACTGGCTGCATAACACAGGAGGCACACCATGGATGTCACAGGCTGGCTGCATAACACAGGGGGCACACCATGGATGTCACAGGCTGGCTGCATGTCACAGGGGGCACACCATGGATATCACAGGCTGGCTGCATGACACAGGGGGCACACCATGGATGTCATAGGCTGGCTACATGACACAGGGGGCACATCATGGATATCACAGGCTGGCTACATGACACAGGGGGCACACCATGGATGTCACTGTGGGCACACCATGCTTGTCACAGGCTGGCTGCATGACACAGGGGGCACACCATGGATGTCACAGGCTGGCTGCAAGCCACGGGGGACACACCATGGATGTCGCAAACTGGCTGCATGACACAGGGAGCACAACATGGATGTCAGACCCTGGCTGCAAGTCACAGGGGGCAAACCATGGATGACACAGGGGGCAGACCTTGGATGTCACAGGCTGTCTGCAAGACACGGGGCACACCATAGATGTCACAGGCTGGCAGCAAGACACAGGGGGCACACCATAGATGTCACAGGCTGCCTGCATGACACAGGGGGCACACCATAGATGTCACAGGCTGGCTGCATGACACAGGGGGCACACCATAGATGTCACAGGCTGGTTGCATGACACAGGGGTCACAGCATGGATGTTGCAGGATGGCTGCATGTCACAGGGGGCACACCATGGATGTCACAGACTGGCTGCATGTCACAGGGGGCACACCATGGATCTCGCAGACTGGCTGCATGACACAGTGGGCACACCATGGATGTCACAGGCTGGCTGCAAGACACAGGGGGCACACCATGGATGTCGCAGACTGGCTGCATGACACAGGGGGCACACCATGGATGTCAGAGGCTGGCTGCATGACACAGGGGGGCACACCATGGATGTCACAGGGGGCACACCATGGATGTCGCAGACTGGCTGCATAACACAGAGGGCGCACCATGGATATCACAGGGGGCACACCATCTATGTCACAGGCTGGCTGCATGACACAGGGGGCACACCATGGATGTCACAGGCTGGCTGCATGACACAGGGGGCACACCATGGATGTCACAGGCTGGCTGCATGACACAGGGGGCACACCATGGATGTTGCAGGCTGGCTGCATGTCACAGGGGGCACACCATGGATATCACAGGCTGGCTACATGACACAGGGGGCACACCATGGATGTCACTGTGGGCACACCATGCTTGTCACAGGCTGGTTGCTTAACACAGGGGGCACACCATCTATGTCACAGGCTGGCTGCATGACACAGGGGGCACACCATGGATGTCACAGGCTGGCTGCATGACATAGGGGGCACACCATGGATGTCGCAGACTGGCTGCATAACACAGGGGGCACACCATAGATGTCGCAGGCTGGCTGCATGTCACAGGGGGCACACCATGGATATCACAGGCTGGCTACATGACACAGGGGGCACACCATGGATGTCACAGGCTGGCTGCAAGACACAGGGGGCACATCATGGATGTCACAGGCTGGCTGCATGACACAGGGGGCACACCATGGATATCACAGGCTGGCTACATGACACAGGGGGCACACCATGGATGTCACTGTGGGCACACCATGCTTGTCACAGGCTGGTTGCTTAACACAGGGGGCACACCATGGATGTCGCAGACTGGCTGCATAGCACAGGGGGCACACCATGGATGTCGCAGGCTGGCTGCATGTCACAGGGGGCACACCATGGATGTCACAGGCTGGCTACATGACACAGGGGGCACACCATGGATGTCACAGGCTGGCTGCAAGACACAGGGGGCATACCATGGATGTCATAGGCTGGCTGCATGACACAGGGGGCACACCTTGGATGTCACAGGCTGGCTGCATGACACAGGGGGCACACCTTGGATGTCACAGGCTGGCTGCATGACACAGGGGGCGCACCATGGATGTCGCAGGATGGCTGCATGTCACAGGGGGCACACCATGGATGTCACAGGATGGCTGCATGACACAGGGGGCACACCATGGATGTCACAGGCTGGCTGCATGACACAGGGGGCACACCATGGATGTCACAGGCTGGCTGCATGACACAGGGGGCACACCATGGATGTCGCAGACTGGCTGCATGACACAGGGGGCTCACCATGGATGTTGCAGGCTGGCTGCATGTCACAGGGGGCACACCATGGATGTCACAGGCTGGCTGCATGATACAGGGGGCACACCATGGATGTCACTGGCTGGCTGCATGACACAGGGGGCACACTATGGATGTCATAGGCTGGATGGGTGGCACACCATGGATATCATAGGCTGGCTGCATGACACAGGGGGCACACCGTGGATGTCACAGTCTGGCTGCATGACACAGGCGGCACACCATGGATGTCACTGTGGGCACACCATGCTAGTCACAGGCTGACTGCATGACACAGGGGGAACACCATGGATGTCGTAGGATGGCTGCATTACACGTGTCACACCATGGATGTCACAGGCTGGCTGCATGTCACAGGGGGCACACCTTGGATATCACAGGCTGGCTGCATGACACAGGGGGCACACCATGGATGTCACAGGCTGGCTGCATGTCACAGGGGGCACACCATGGATATCACAGGCTGGCTGCATGACACAGGGGGCACACCATGGATGTCATAGGCTGGCTACATGACACAGGGGGCACATCATGGATATCACAGGCTGGCTACATGACACAGGGGGCACACCATGGATGTCACTGTGGGCACACCATGCTTGTCACAGGCTGGCTGCATGACACAGGGGGCACACCATGGATGTCACAGGCTGGCTGCAAGCCACGGGGGACACACCATGGATGTCGCAAACTGGCTGCATGACACAGGGAGCACAACATGGATGTCAGACCCTGGCTGCAAGTCACAGGGGGCAAACCATGGATGACACAGGGGGCAGACCTTGGATGTCACAGGCTGTCTGCAAGACACGGGGCACACCATAGATGTCACAGGCTGGCAGCAAGACACAGGGGGCACACCATAGATGTCACAGGCTGGCTGCATGACACAGGGGGCACACCATAGATGTCACAGGCTGGCTGCATGACACAGGGGGCACACCATAGATGTCACAGGCTGGTTGCATGACACAGGGGTCACAGCATGGATGTTGCAGGATGGCTGCATGTCACAGGGGGCACACCATGGATGTCACAGACTGGCTGCATGTCACAGGGGGCACACCATGGATCTCGCAGACTGGCTGCATGACACAGTGGGCACACCATGGATGTCACAGGCTGGCTGCAAGACACAGGGGGCACACCATGGATGTCGCAGACTGGCTGCATGACACAGGGGGCACACCATGGATGTCAGAGGCTGGCTGCATGACACAGGGGGGCACACCATGGATGTCACAGGGGGCACACCATGGATGTCGCAGACTGGCTGCATAACACAGAGGGCGCACCATGGATATCACAGGGGGCACACCATCTATGTCACAGGCTGGCTGCATGACACAGGGGGCACACCATGGATGTCACAGGCTGGCTGCATGACACAGGGGGCACACCATGGATGTCACAGGCTGGCTGCATGACACAGGGGGCACACCATGGATGTTGCAGGCTGGCTGCATGTCACAGGGGGCACACCATGGATATCACAGGCTGGCTACATGACACAGGGGGCACACCATGGATGTCACTGTGGGCACACCATGCTTGTCACAGGCTGGTTGCTTAACACAGGGGGCACACCATCTATGTCACAGGCTGGCTGCATGACACAGGGGGCACACCATGGATGTCGCAGGCTGGCTGCATGTCACAGGGGGCACACCATGGATGTCACAGGCTGGCTACATGACACAGGGGGCACACCATGGATGTCACAGGCTGGCTGCAAGACACAGGGGGCATACCATGGATGTCATAGGCTGGCTGCATGACACAGGGGGCACACCTTGGATGTCACAGGCTGGCTGCAAGACACGGGGCACACCATGGATGTCGCAGACTGGCTGCATGACACAGGGGGCGCACCATGGATGTCGCAGGATGGCTGCATGTCACAGGGGGCACACCATGGATGTCACAGGATGGCTGCATGACACAGGGGGCACACCATGGATGTCACAGGCTGGCTGCATGACACAGGGGGCACACCATGGATGTCACAGGCTGGCTGCATGACACAGGGGGCACACCATGGATGTCGCAGACTGGCTGCATGACACAGGGGGCTCACCATGGATGTTGCAGGCTGGCTGCATGTCACAGGGGGCACACCATGGATGTCACAGGCTGGCTGCATGATACAGGGGGCACACCATGGATGTCACTGGCTGGCTGCATGACACAGGGGGCACACTATGGATGTCATAGGCTGCATGGGTGGCACACCATGGATATCATAGGCTGGCTGCATGACACAGGGGGCACACCGTGGATGTCACAGTCTGGCTGCATGACACAGGCGGCACACCATGGATGTCACTGTGGGCACACCATGCTAGTCACAGGCTGACTGCATGACACAGGGGGAACACCATGGATGTCGTAGGATGGCTGCATTACACGTGTCACACCATGGATGTCACAGGCTGGCTGCATGTCACAGGGGGCACACCTTGGATATCACAGGCTGGCTGCATGACACAGGGGGCACACCATGGATGTCACAGGCTGGCTGCATGTCACAGGGGGCACACCATGGATATCACAGGCTGGCTGCATGACACAGGGGGCACACCATGGATGTCATAGGCTGGCTACATGACACAGGGGGCACATCATGGATATCACAGGCTGGCTACATGACACAGGGGGCACACCATGGATGTCACTGTGGGCACACCATGCTTGTCACAGGCTGGCTGCATGACACAGGGGGCACACCATGGATGTCACAGGCTGGCTGCATAACACAGGGGGCACACCATGGATGTCACAGGCTGGCTGCATGTCACAGGGGGCACACCATGGATATCACAGGCTGGCTGCATGACACAGGGGGCACACCATGGATGTCATAGGCTGGCTACATGACACAGGGGGCACATCATGGATATCACAGGCTGGCTACATGACACAGGGGGCACACCATGGATGTCACTGTGGGCACACCATGCTTGTCACAGGCTGGCTGCATGACACAGGGGGCACACCATGGATGTCACAGGCTGGCTGCAAGCCACGGGGGACACACCATGGATGTCGCAAACTGGCTGCATGACACAGGGAGCACAACATGGATGTCAGACCCTGGCTGCAAGTCACAGGGGGCAAACCATGGATGACACAGGGGGCAGACCTTGGATGTCACAGGCTGTCTGCAAGACACGGGGCACACCATAGATGTCACAGGCTGGCAGCAAGACACAGGGGGCACACCATAGATGTCACAGGCTGGCTGCATGACACAGGGGGCACACCATAGATGTCACAGGCTGGCTGCATGACACAGGGGGCACACCATAGATGTCACAGGCTGGTTGCATGACACAGGGGTCACAGCATGGATGTTGCAGGATGGCTGCATGTCACAGGGGGCACACCATGGATGTCACAGACTGGCTGCATGTCACAGGGGGCACACCATGGATCTCGCAGACTGGCTGCATGACACAGTGGGCACACCATGGATGTCACAGGCTGGCTGCAAGACACAGGGGGCACACCATGGATGTCGCAGACTGGCTGCATGACACAGGGGGCACACCATGGATGTCAGAGGCTGGCTGCATGACACAGGGGGGCACACCATGGATGTCACAGGGGGCACACCATGGATGTCGCAGACTGGCTGCATAACACAGAGGGCGCACCATGGATATCACAGGGGGCACACCATCTATGTCACAGGCTGGCTGCATGACACAGGGGGCACACCATGGATGTTACAGGCTGGCTGCATGACACAGGGGGCACACCATGGATGTCACAGGCTGGCTGCATGACACAGGGGGCACACCATGGATGTTGCAGGCTGGCTGCATGTCACAGGGGGCACACCATGGATATCACAGGCTGGCTACATGACACAGGGGGCACACCATGGATGTCACTGTGGGCACACCATGCTTGTCACAGGCTGGTTGCTTAACACAGGGGGCACACCATCTATGTCACAGGCTGGCTGCATGACACAGGGGGCACACCATGGATGTCACAGGCTGGCTGCATGACATAGGGGGCACACCATGGATTTCGCAGACTGGCTGCATAACACAGGGGGCACACCATAGATGTCGCAGGCTGGCTGCATGTCACAGGGGGCACACCATGGATATCACAGGCTGGCTACATGACACAGGGGGCACACCATGGATGTCACAGGCTGGCTGCAAGACACAGGGGGCACATCATGGATGTCACAGGCTGGCTGCATGACACAGGGGGCACACCATGGATATCACAGGCTGGCTACATGACACAGGGGGCACACCATGGATGTCACTGTGGGCACACCATGCTTGTCACAGGCTGGTTGCTTAACACAGGGGGCACACCATGGATGTCGCAGACTGGCTGCATAGCACAGGGGGCACACCATGGATGTCGCAGGCTGGCTGCATGTCACAGGGGGCACACCATGGATGTCACAGGCTGGCTACATGACACAGGGGGCACACCATGGATGTCACAGGCTGGCTGCAAGACACAGGGGGCATACCATGGATGTCATAGGCTGGCTGCATGACACAGGGGGCACACCTTGGATGTCACAGGCTGGCTGCAAGACACGGGGCACACCATGGATGTCGCAGACTGGCTGCATGACACAGGGGGCGCACCATGGATGTCGCAGGATGGCTGCATGTCACAGGGGGCACACCATGGATGTCACAGGATGGCTGCATGACACAGGGGGCACACCATGGATGTCACAGGCTGGCTGCATGACACAGGGGGCACACCATGGATGTCACAGGCTGGCTGCATGACACAGGGGGCACATCACTGATGTCGCAGACTGGCTGCATGACACAGAGGGCACACCATGGATGTCGCAGACTGGCTGCATGACACAGGGGGCTCACCATGGATGTTGCAGGCTGGCTGCATGTCACAGGGGGCACACCATGGATGTCACAGGCTGGCTGCATGACACAGGGGGCACACCATGGATGTCACTGGCTGGCTGCATGACACAGGGGGCACACTATGGATGTCATAGGCTGGATGGGTGGCACACCATGGATATCATAGGCTGGCTGCATGACACAGGGGGCACACCGTGGATGTCACAGTCTGGCTGCATGACACAGGCGGCACACCATGGATGTCACTGTGGGCACACCATGCTAGTCACAGGCTGACTGCATGACACAGGGGGAACACCATGGATGTCGTAGGATGGCTGCATTACACGTGTCACACCATGGATGTCACAGGCTGGCTGCATGTCACAGGGGGCACACCTTGGATATCACAGGCTGGCTGCATGACACAGGGGGCACACCATGGATATCAAAGGGGGCACATCATGGATGTCGCAGACTGGCTGCATGACACAGGGGGCACAACATGAATGTCAGAGGCTGGCTGCATGTCACAGGGGGCACACCATGGATGCCACAGGGAACAAACCATGGATGTTGCAGGCTGGCTGCATGAAACAGGGGGCACACCAAGGATGTCACAGGCTGGCTGCATGACACAGGGGGCACACCAAGGATGTCACAGGCTGGCTGCATGACACAGGGGGCACACCATGGATGTCACAGGCTGGCTGCATGGCACAGGGGGCTCACAATGGTTGCCACAGGCTGGATGTCACAGGGGCCACATGATGGCTGGCACTGGCTGGATGTCACAGGGGCCACACGATGGCTGGCACTGGCTAGATGTCACAGGGGCCACACGATGGCTGGATGTCACAGGGGCCACACGATGGTTGGCACAGGCTGGCTGCATGGCACAGGGGGCACACAATGGTTGCCACAGACTGGCTGCATGTCATAGGGGGGCACAGGCTGCATGGCACAGGGGGCACATGCTGGATTGGAGGGGACAGTGGGACACAGGCTGGATTAACCCTTTGCATGGGGAATGGTCAGGGCTTATTCCTGTAGCATGAAAATGGGGGCTCTGCCGGGGGAGGGGGGTTAGGATGAGTGGTTAGAGGAGTTGGGGGTCTGTCAGTGGAGGCCAGGGGTCATTAGTTGAGAGGTGGCAATTTATTAGAGGTGGGGGTCCATTAGTGGGGGGCGAGTGTTTAGTTTGTGGGGTAATGATTTGTGAGGGGGCAGTAGTTCGGGGGTGGGGATCTTGTAATGGGAGGTCAGTGTTTAGTTTGTGGCATGAGGGTCTGTCAGTGGGGAGTGGGGGTCAGTAGTTGGGGGGGGGGGGGGGGGTCTGGATGCAGAATTTCACAGCCTGTATAATTAAAGAGGGGATACAGAATTTCATGGCCTGGATTATTAGGGGGATACACAATTTCACAGTCTGCATTATTACTATTGTGGGAGGACACAATTTTAACTCACCAACTGCCAGAGAGGTGGAAAAGCAAGCTTCTATCATTGTCTTTATTTTGGGGGTGATGTGTATTAGTGGCGGTGGCTCAGTCTGGTCTTTCAGTTGGACGGGGGTCAATCTGAGGTGTCAGTATTTTGTTTTGTGGGTGGTCAGTCTGGGGGTGGTGATCTATCCACGTGTATAGCCAGCGGTGGGGGGAATTCCTAATTATTTTTTGCTTTGGAGTAAGTAGGTTTCCTCACTCCTCAGAGTACTTTATATTTAAATTAAACTATTTTTTTAAAACTGTGTAATTTGTTTATATCTCTGTGTTAGTGATCATTTCCCTTTCATTGTTGTGTATAGTACTACATGGACCTTTATTCAGCGTACCTCCATGTAAAATATAGAATATTGCCTCAATTAGTTATGTCTAGGGATCGGGGCGGGTACCATCATCCTTTGTATTAGGATATTGGAAAGGGGGTGTGCCAGGGGCTGCTCCAAAAACTTGCCCCGCGGCACTGTGAAAGTTAAGGACCATCTCCGTACACAAGGATTAGGCCAAAGTAAGTATAAAATGTCAATTTATTAAGTAGATAAAACATAATTAAAAACATTTTCTACAGCAGTACCTAAACAGTTGTTGCAAAATTTATATAAATGGTGCACAAAGAACAGGTAAACCTCACAGGTATTGTGAGGAATTGAGATGCGTGTCCTGACGTAGTCCTCTGCATGTTTCGTGGCTTTGGCTGCTTCTTCAGGTTGAGTCAACCATAAACATCTACAAAAGTAAATACAAAATGTGTTTGAACATTAGAAAAACTGATTTTATGCAATAAACTAAATAATGTTAAAGATTTATATAGTAATGCATGGCTTACAAATGAAGGCCCAATGGAGCACCAGACAACACAAAAGAGAGGCACCCAATGGAGGTAAATCCCCCACGGCAGACACGGGAGGCACTTGATGGTGCAGTAACTAAAATCAAAAAAATGTTCTAGCAGTGGATATAACTGGTGGTCTGTGGACAAGAACAAACATCAAAAGAGGAAAAGGAGGAACCTCATTCTGCCTGGTAATGGCTCTGTGCACGGCGTGAGGATCCTGGGAACCCTCTCCCTGCAGCTGAGAGGAATGATCGGCCTGATGAGAAGGTGTAGGTAGCTTCCCTCCCCGCCCCCCCTGCTCATCACTCACTGAGATGTCTTGTGGTGTAAGCCAGAGGAAGTTTGTACCTGCGTCTGACTGCAACAAGCTGTAGTGAGTGTCTCTTTTTGTCCCAACTTCAACAACAACTAAAAGATAAGTACCGTATTTTTTTTTATTTTTTTTTTTTGGCTTTCTTTCTATTGCAATTGTCCTGAAGTGAAAAGGCAAAGGAAAAGTAATAGAACAAAAGAAAGGGAAAGGGAAAGAACATATTGAAATAAAACGAAATAAAATGGAATAAAAAGCGAAAGTAAATGAAAGTAAATGAAGGCGAAAGAGCTGAAAAAGTAGAATCAAGTGAGCTAAGAAAAACAATAAAAACAGGGGAGAAGGAGAAGGTGAATGAGAGACAAGCCAACGGAAGAGTTGCCTCCCAGCCCCCACCTGCTTGCTGCTGCTGCTGCAGTAGCTCCCTTTCTTGTGATTTTTTTTTTTTTTTTGGTCTTTGTTTGTTTTGGTTTTTTGCAAATGATCATAAAGGAACTAGAAGACGAAATAAAGAAATTAAAACGGGAACAACAGGAACAATCATATAAAATAGAAGAGCAAGAAAATAGAGATAAAAAGAAAAACTTGAGAATACGTGGGTTACCGGAAACAGAACAAGCAGAAAATCTAATAGAAAAAATGAACAATCTCTTCAACCAAATCTTGGGAAAGGAAACAACTAACACAATAGGAATAGAAAGTGTCTCTCGAGTAAAAAAAACCTCAAAGGTTCGCAAGGGAAACACCTAGAGATGTAATAGTACGCTTCGAAAAATGGGAAGAAAAAAAACAGATCTGGATAAACCTAAAGAGGAAAACACAAATAGAGTTTGCGGGAGGTAAATTACAAATATTTCAAGACTTATCTCAAGAAACGTTGAAAAGACGACGGATACTAAAGCCATTATTAGAAATCCTCCGGGAGCAAGAAATTCAATACAACTGGGGTTTTCCAGCATGTCTAATAGCAAGGAAAAACTGAATAAGTGCGAGGCTAAGACATGTGGAGGAGATTCCGGACTTTTGCAACAAACTAGAAATCCCCTCCCCAGAACTGGAAAAATACGCAAATAGTCAGGAGCGAATAACGGCAAGAGATGACCTACAGTGGCAAGTAAATTCAAGGCTCAGACATCAAGATGTGGACTCTCGAGGAAATTAATATCTGAGAAAATACCACACAACGGTGCAAGGGGCCTTAGAGTGGAAAGGGGGGGGGGGGGCTGGGGTTGACGGGATGGGGAAAAAGGAAAGTGAAAGGATTGGTAAAACACAACAAAAATGCAGGGAGAGGGAGACAGGGACGCACGGAGTGGACAGGGGGTCGCCCTATTAGTGCTTAGGCAGGGGGGAATAGGGTGTCTTACAGAGCTCCGCCTCACAATAAATAGAGCAGAGGGGGCAGAGCGTGCCCCACAAAACAAAGTAAAACGCTCTCAGCTCTAGAGAATATGGGGGTAAAAAACCCATATCAAAAAAAAAGGGAGGGGGGGGTGGGAAGGTCTGATCCATATGAGTGGTTACAGAGGCGCACCTATTCTGAGATAAGGGAAGGAAAAAGGGAAAAGGAAAAAAAAGGAACAAGAATGGAAAGGGTAAACAGTATAAAAATATCTTCCTATAATGTCCGAGGTCTAAATTCCCCGGGGAAGAGAAACATCATTTTACGAGAACTAGAAAAAAGTAATGCAGAAATAATTTTCCTACAGGAGACACACATATCCCAAAACTCAAATACCAAAATATATTCAAGAAATATACCAACATGGTATCAAGGAGACTCGCCAATAAGAAGGGCTAAAGGAGTAGCCATCGGTATAGGGAAAAACGTACGTTTTCTAATAGATCAAAGAAAAACAGACCCGGAGGGCCGATATCTTTTTATCACAGGAACTATACAGGGAGTAAAATATACATTGGCCAACGTCTACTGCCCTAACAAGAACCCTAAAAAATACTTGATCGATATAATAAAAATACTAATGGATTTCAAACAAGGAAAATTAATACTAGCTGGAGACTTCAACTTCAGCATGGACAATAAAATGGACAGTACCTCAATAGTAAGGGACAGAGAAGTAAAACAACTAAAGAAATTAAGAAGAATACTATATGAACAGCAACTAATAGACCCGTGGAGAATCCAGCACCCCAGTACAAAGGATTATACATACTATTCATCAGTACACAAAAGTTACTCCAGATTGGACTATATCATGGTCGAACATAGAAATCTAGAAGAAATAGAAGAAACAAAAATAGGGATAATAACTGCTTCAGATCATAGCCCAGTAACGCTGAGAATGAAAATAGAAGGAGAAGTACACGAAAGGGGGCCATGGAGAATTAATGAAAATCTGTTAGAAGACCCCGAGACCGAAAAAAGTATCACAGAAGAAATTAAAAGATACTTCGAGGAAAACGACACACCAGAGGTACCGAAAGCAACAATATGGGAGGCGCACAAATCCGTTATTAGGGGCAAATTAATAGCCATAGGGGCAAAAAAAAAACAAGAAAGGAAAAAAAATATGCAGCAATTGATTAAGGAAATCTATGAATTGGAACGAAAACACAAAAACCAAATAAATAATAAAATTTTTGGCCTATTATCACAAAAGCGAGAGCAATTAAAAGACTGGATGGAACAAGAAGAAAGGAAGGAGTATAACAGAGTAGTACAAGAAAAATTCAAATGGGGTAACAAATCAGGAAAATATCTAGCAAATTTGGTAAAAAAAAAAGAAATCTTTGAATTATATTGAGAAGATTAAAAACGAAAAGGGAGAAGTGGTAAATAAAACTACGGATATAGCGATAACATTTCAAAAGTACTTCAGTTCTCTATATGCAATAAAAGGACAGGAAAGTTGGAAAGAAGCGAATACAAGAACAAAGAAGATACAAGAATATCTAATAAAAGCAAACCTACCAAAAATAAAAATAGACCAATTGGAAGAACTGGAAAAAAATATCACGCAAGAAGAGATAAAACTGGCATTAAAGGAAACCCCCGTAGGAAAAAGTCCAGGACCAGACGGGTTTACGGTCAAATATTATAAAAAATTTGAAGAATACTTGATACCAAAATTAGCAGAATACCTGAATTCCATAGGTGAAGAAGAAGAAATAAGAAGTGAATCATTACTAGCACATATCACAATAATACCAAAAGATGGAAAAGACAAAGTAAACTGCTCAAGCTACAGGCCAATAGCCCTACTGAACGCCGATACGAAGTTGTACTCCAAGATCCTTGCCACCAGGATGAAAAAATTAATCCCACAGTGGATCAACCCGGACCAGACAGGTTTTGTCCCGGGGAGAGAACGGAGGGACAACAGCCTAAAATCAATACTGATGTTGCATAAGAAGGTGCAGAAGGAGACCCCAGTTCTATTCCTGTCATTGGATGCTGAAAAAGCATTTGACAGGGTAGACTGGGGTTTCATGATGGATACATTACGGCACTTGGGTATTAGGACAAAAATTATGAAATGGATAACAAACTTGTATAACGGCCCGACAGCAGTCGTAAAAGTAAATGGTAGACTTTCTCCAAGAATTGAGATGCAGAACGGAACACGGCAAGGCTGCCCATTGTCTCCACTACTATACGTACTGGCCTTAGAACCACTATTAGCAACACTCCGAAATAACAAAGAGGTGGAAGGAGCGAGAGTAGGAGGAAAAGAGCATAAGATCGCAGCCTATGCGGACGACATCTTGATGTACGTCTCCAACCCAAGAGTGTCACTCCCAAATATACTGAAAGAAATAAAAAAATATGGAGAATTGTCAAACTTTAAAATTAACCCAATAAAAACGGAAATATTAAATATAGGATTAGAGAAAAAGGAAGCCCAGTATTTACAAAAGGAATTCCCATTTACCTGGGTAAAAGAACTGAACTACCTTGGAATAAAAATAACTTCCAGAGTTGAAAAGATCTACCAGGCAAACTTTATTCCACTGATCAATGAGGTCAAAGAAGAAATGAAAAAGTTAAGAATACAGCCACTTTCATGGATAGGAAGAATAAATATGTTTAAGATGATGATATTACCTAAAATAAATTACAGATTACAGATGCTACCAGTTAAAATCCCCCAGAGCTTTTTTAAAATAATTAAAACAATGTTGATAAAATACATATGGTTTAACAAAAAACCAAGAATTAAATACACGCTGATTACAAGGAAAAGGGAGCATGGAGGCCTGGCCGCTCCAGATATAAGCAGGTACTATAAAGCCATAGTATTAACACGAATGTTAGAGTGGACAAACGAGAAAAGTGAAAAAAAATGGGTTGAAATGGAAAACATAATAAGCGGAGTCACACTGCATAAGATTATTTGGATACCACCGAAATACAGAACACTGGACACAGATACACATGAAATAACAAAAAATGTTTTAAAAATTTGGGACACCACTCACCTAAAGAATGAATGGAAATACAATTCACCACTGTTAGCACTCACAGGATCGAACTTTTTCACCCCCGGGAAGGAAATATTTGGAACTCAAGGTATAGGTAATCCACAATTAAAAGATATCACCAGAAATGGCAAAATAAGAACACGAGCAGACTTAGAGGAAATGAACGGATGGAAGATGAATGAATGGAACTACAATCAATTAAGGCACTTAGTAAGCACAATTCCACACCCACTGAGAGATGTAACGAAACTAACCGCACTGGAAAAGCTATGTAGTAAGGAAATACCATTAAAAAACGGAACATCAAAAATTTACAATATACTGACAGACTTGGAAGCACAAGAAAGACCAGAATACATAAAACAATGGGAAAAAGAGCTGAACTTAAAAATAGATAACCAAAAAGTGGAAAAAATGATTGAAATGGGATATAATAAGGCCTGGGATATGAAGACTATCGAAATGAACTATAAATTAGTATCAAGATGGTATATGACCCCAGTAAGAATACATAAATTTCAACAGGACAAAACACCCTTGTGTTGGAGAAAATGTGGCCAATCAGCAACGATCATACACATATGGTGGGAATGCCCAATAATAACGGAATACTGGAAGGAAGTGTTAAAGATCATAAAGGAAATAACTGGAGAAGAAATAGAACAAAATATCTGGACTTGTCTTTTCCATATACATAACAAACCTAAGAAACAATACATGAAATCAATAGTGCCTAACCTTTTGAATGCGGCCAAGGCATTGATTCCTAAGAATTGGTTAAAATGCGGAAAACCAGAGATAAGAAATTGGCTAGAGGAAATAGAATATTACTATAAAATGGAAGGAGGAAAGAAAAGGGATAATAGTAGATGGGAAAGTTGGAAAAAATACAAAGCCTCAGACATTTATTTAGATAAGATGAAAGAAAGAATAGGTGCAGAGCCTAGTGGATAAATGAATAACATAAAAGAATGGATCAGACACAGGAGGGGTACAGGGGGAAGGGGGGAGGGGAGGAGGGGGGGGGGGGGGCAAAAAGGAAATTATATAATAGTGGGCTTACAGATATGGGAGGCGCTTCGTTGTTGGCTTTTAAAAATAATAAATAATACCCTTGAAGGGAATAAATAATAAAGAAGTGACGGAAACAATCCACAATGATGTGAAAAATGAGAAGAGATAAAGTTTGACACATAAAGTTGAAATAATGTCTCTCAGAAAAATTTCGCTGAAGTGGAAAAAAAAGAAAGAAGAAAAAAAAAAAAAAAAAGAGGAAAAGGAGGGGGGTATTTGGGTAGGAGAGGGACGGGGAAGGGTGGAAGGCAAGAAGGGAAGAAGAGGGGGGTGGGGAAGAAAGAGAGGGAGGGAAGGTGAAAAGGGGGAAATAAATGAAGAAAAAGGGGAGGTAAAGGTGGGGGGGATACCAGAGGGGGAAGGAAAGAGAGGGGAGGGGGAGGAAAGGAAAAGAGGAGGAAGGTGAATTGGAGGGGGGAGAGGAAAGGGAAAAAGAGGGGTAAAGGAGGGAGGAAAAAAGAGAGAAAGGGGAAGGGAAGGAGAGAAGAAGAGATTAACAGAAAAGGATAAGTGGGGATGAATAAAAAAGAAAAAAAAAAGAACCACAAGTTAAATATATAAATACGCATATAGGAAAAAGACATACATCTGTCCACTCATCAGATAACCAAACCCACCTAATTAATCACATACGTGAATGTGGAACACCCGGGGGATCAGAGGCAAAGAACCAGAAACAATGATGTCCAAGGACACAGGGTAAGCTTGATTGCATAAGAAGATATTGTTCAAGGGTCAGTCACAACCAGTGACAGATCCCCTGCAACCATAGAGGATGAAAAAGTTGTGCATTGAACATGTATGGCCCGAATATATATGAATACAATTCCTGTGTCCCACGGTGGTCGGGCAAATTCTACCCCAATGCAGGTCCCCCTGAAAATGAAGCATTGGCCCCAAAAAGTGTGTGTGGCCCTCCAGTTTCCCTGTACCAAGTTTGGTGCCCCTGTGCAACGTAGTTTGGCTACCAAGGGGGCCGTAAATTTAGGCTAGCTTGGCCCGCTATGTTAATTTATGGCACAGTCGGGAATTTTGAGGGGCCACAGCTTGGGTCCCAAAAATGTCCAGGGGCTCAAGCTGTGGGGGCCCGGACTCTTTGGGTCCCGAGCTGTGGTCGCTCAATGTTTCTAACCATTACTGCGCCACAGATTAACATAGCGGGCCAAGCTAGCCTGAATTTAGGGCCCTGTGGTAGCCGAACCATAGTACCCAGGGACATCAAAATTGGTATAGGAATACTAGAGGACCCCCAGGGGCCACACCCATTTTTTGAGGCCGATGTTTCATTTTCATGGGGACCTGCATGGGGGTAGAATTTGCCCGACCACTGCGGGACACATGCATTGAAGAGCCTCGCTCTGCAGGTACTGTTAAATAGTTAAGAGTCCAGAGATTCCTGGAGTACTCAGCACTCCCTGTGCCGTGATACTGCCCGAGGGCCACACACTCCCAAGTGACCCCTGAAAAAGTTGACCATAAAAATTTGGGCTAGCAACCCCAAAATTCAAGGGGTGGTAAAGGAGGACCTCCCCTAATGCTGTGCCAAATTTAGACCCCTGGACATGTTCAGGGCCCAAGCTGTGACCACTCTAAGCTTCCCATACTGCACCAAGCTGACCAAAAACCCAGAAGGGCTAGGGGCACCAAACTTGGTACAGGGATGCTAGAGGCCCCCAGAGGTAGACCTTCCCTATCTCTGTGCCAAATTTGGGACCCCGGACATTTGGGTAAAGTATTGCATGACCGAGTAATTGCCAATTAAGGCTGGGTTCACACTAGTGCGAATTGGATGAGGTTTTCCCTGCATCCAATTCGCATGTCAGGAGATTGTGACCGGCTCTCTATGTGTGTCTTTTGTTCTGTTTCCGCCAAAAATTCGGGCTGAAATGGTGACTCACCGGACCCCTGCTGTGTGCAGTGTGAACCCAGCCTAAGGCTACTTTCACACTGAGGCGCTTTGCAGGCGCTATAGTACTAAAAATAGTGAGTGTGTGGCCCTCTTCTTTCACTCCAGTGTAAAAGCCCGAGGGTTTTCACACTGGAGCGGTGCGCTGGCAGGACGGTAAAAAAAGTCTTGCTAGCCGAATCTTTGAGGTGCTGTAGGAGCGGTGTTATCCACTGCTCCTACAGCGCCCCTGCCCATCGAAATCAATGGGCAGTGCCTCCGAACCGCTGGCAAATCGTCGTTTTTGCTGTGCAATTCGGCCGCTAGCGGGGCGTCTTTGACCCCCGCTAGCGGCTGAATTGCGCAGAAAAAAATGACGGTAAAGCCGCTGACACCCCCAGAACCCCAATGTGAAAGTAGCACAGTGCTGGATAGCAAACAATAGTATGGTCATAAAGGGGGTAAAACCTTCCGGAGGTCAAAAACAAACAACAAACTGAAAGACAAAAGTTAAAGGAAATAAGCAACAAGACAAGAGTATGAGCAAAAATAGGCACTGACCAATTTAATGAGGTTAAAAGCATATCATTTTTAAACTTTGAAAAACAATGAATTTTATTCAAAAAATGTGGCATGAAAACAAAAATAAAAGTAAATAAATACCCGACACCAAAGCTCAGACAGCAAGACTGAAGCTATACAATAGTCCATTTAGGTATTTAATCACAATGTTTACCAAAAAAAGTGGGCGCCAATATCTCTAACAAAGAATAGCTAGAATTAGGAAAGGAAGGGTGGGCCAGGTCAGCTTGATTGTAAAGCCATTTCTGCTGACAGACGATACAAGATTGGAAAAATGTAAAGGTGAGCTGCAGAAAAGAATAGGTATATATGTTTCCAATCCAAAAGTATACGGCCAATCACGGGTGGATGAGAAAATTGCAGATCTGCATGGTGACAGCCAAAACAGATGGGGGAAGCTGGAAAAAAAAAATAAAAAAATCGAAGAGTCAGAAACTGACAAATTTAGAGATACATTGTAACATACCTCTTTAACTTTGGTTAACTAAAAAAATGGGTGGGCCATTAGGCTGACCACCCTGATGTGTCCGGTGTCGCAGGGGGATTGGCGTTTCCGGACTGTCAGAAATATTTTCTGGTGGCTCAGTTGGTCACAGCAGTTTGGTGGCTAGTACCGGACGCGTCCAACCCTGCTGCGGTCCTGGAGGCTGTGGTGGTCCGCTCTGTGGAGGCCCTGTCGCACCTACCCCTTCGGGGACCCAGAGCTTCATACGATCTAACCCCCTCCATGTGCACGAGCCTATGGGCCTGGAAAGTCAGACTGGGTCTTGAACAACATCCACAGACTGCAGTTTCCCCAAATGCTCCCCTGTGGAATAATTCTACTCTACCTCACTTCTACCCACTGCCTGACCCTAAAGTGTGGGCCAAATGCAGTATCAAATTACTCTCTAATCTTACCACTGATGCCACCATTTACCCCTTTAACCATCTGGTGTCTCACAATAATGTCCCGCCCTCATACCTATTCCATTATCTCCAACTGTCCCATGCTTTCAGGAGCCAAATACGCTCCAACGTCACACAGGTGGTACAACCCAACTTGGAGAGGGTCATACGATATAAGTGCACAAAGAAACCAACCTCTGTCCTGTACGCACATCTCCTCTGAGTTTCCTCCCCAGAACTATAATTGCTATGTCAGCGTTGGATGCATGATATTCCGGGGTTGGACTCGGAGGACTAATGGGACTTTCCATTCAAGATCCTGGTTTCCCTGCGAGACCGTCTCATACAATACAAAATTGTCCACCGGGCATACATTACCCAGTACCGATGGCATAAAATGAGACCCTCCCTGTCCTCAGAGTGCTGGAGATGTACCCAGGACACGGGTGATTTCATACATGTCTTCTGGTCATGCCCCACAATAAGTGTATACTGGTCACGAGTAGTCTCTAATACAGGACATAATGGGTATAGATATAGCCCCATCCCCGCAGACATGTTTACTGAGTTTAGTGGAGGACCTGGCCCCCAGGGTGGTGGAGAGAACCCTGATAGGACTTTTACTCTTCTATGCCAGAAAAATGATCACACTCTGCCCTGCCCTCAATCCTCCTGTGGAGAATGCATGTTAATAACATACTATCTCTCTATAAAGCAACATATCAAAATAGGGGATGCCCAAAAAAATATGATAGAGTGTGGGCCAAATGGCTGGCTGATCCCTCCACTGCAACGTCTGATGATATAGTCTCATAGTAATGTGGTACACTACCTGATCGGGGGGACAATGCTTTATTCCGGGTGCCATGATTTCAATAGAGAGTCAGGATTTTCCAGTTATTATCCAAGAGCAAGAGCCAATGTTTTTTTTTCTTTTTTCCTTACCATGCCACAGTTGTTCGCCAAGTATGGTTGTTCTATTACATCAGCCTAACGGAACAGTCCCCTGCGTGGGCCTTAAATTACTGCTGTGGCAGGTATATGGTCTGTTTGTAAGAGTCTTGTGTTTAATACTCAATAAAAAGATTTTCAAAAAAAAAAAAATTGGGTGGGCCAGGGATTTAAATTTAGATTTAGCACTGGCTGGGTTCACATGGAGAATGCAGCAGCTCACAGCAGGAGTCCGGTGCGTCTCCATTCACCGTTTCAGGTCCGATTTCAGCTCAAAGTTTTGGCTGAATTCGGACCTGAAACAGATCAAAAGACACACAGGACTCCTGTGCAATTCACACCAGAACCGCTGCAGAGATGTGTGAACCAGCTCCATAGAGAGCCGGTCACAATCTCCTGCTATGGGCATTGGATGCGGGGAAACCCTCATCCAATTTGCAATAGTGTGAACCCGGTCACAAAGTTTGTAAAAAATAGTTTAATTGAAATATAATAAGTACACTGAGGAGTTGGGAAACCTACTTACTCTAATTCCTAATTTTTAGTGGTTTGAAGGGGGTGTAAAGCTTCATTTTTTTTTTTTTTAAATAACAAACATATCATACTTACCTCCACTGTTCAGTTTGTTCTGCACAGAGAGACCCCTATCATCCTCTTCTGGGGTCCCACTCGGCTCTTCCTCGCAATAGCTAACCCCCTCGGGAAGCTCTCTTCTGATGGGGTTACCTTGCGGGCACGCTCCCATCTCATACACTCTGTGTCCATAGACACAGAGTGTATGTCTCGGTCCCCCCCCGGTGGCCGTGTCATTGGATTTGATTGACAGCAGCTCAAGCCAATGGCTGCGCTGCTATCAATCTATCCAATAAATGCCGAGAAGCAGTGGAGAAGAGGATGCCGGGGGACGCGCACAGGAGTTGAACGGGTTCAGGTAAGTAAAACGGGAGGGCTGTCATTGCCAGGTGTTTTTTCACCTTTAACCCGACGGCTGGCTACACGGACGGATAGATAACCCCCCCCCCCCCAGACTGACACCCTCCACAACAAACTACTGACACCTCAGACTGACCCTATCCAACTGAAACACCAGACTGAGCCCCTGCCACTAATACACGTCACCCCCAACTAATGACAATAAAGGCTAACCGTTTCCTTTTGTCCCACCCTCTATGGCAGTTGAGGGTTAAGTTTGTGTCTTCCCACAATAGTACTAATGCAGGCCGTGACAGTCAGTATCCCCTATTATAATATTACAGGCCATGAAATTCTGCATCCCCTCGTATAATATTACAGGCCATGAAATTCTGCATCCCCCCGTATAATATTACAGGCCATGAAATTCTGCATCCCCTCGTATAATATTACAGGCCATGAAATTCTGCATCCCCTCGTATAATATTACAGGCCATGAAATTCTGCAACCCCTCTTATAATATTACAGGCCATGAAATTCTGCAACCCCTCTTATAATATTACAGGCCATGAAATTCTGCATCCCCTGTTATAATATTACAGGCCATGAAATTCAATATCCCTCTTATAATATTACAGGCCGTGAAATTCAGTATCCCTTCGTATAATATTACAGGCCATGAAATTCTGCATCCCCTCTTATATTACAGGCCATAGAATTCAGTATCCAGACCCCCCCAAATTACTGACCCCCACTCCCCACTGACAGACCCTCACCCCACAAACTAAACATTGACCTCCCACAACAAGATCCTCACCTCCCAACTACTGCCCCCCCCCTCACTCACAAATCCTGACCCCACACAAACAGACCCCCACTTGTGATAGATTGTCAACTCTCAACTTATGACCCCTGGCCTCCACTGATAGACCCCAACTCCTCTAACCCCTCATCCTAACCCCCCCCCCTCAACAGAGCCCCCATCTTCATGCTACAGCCACTGTGAAATCCCCAGGGATAAGCACTGACCATTCAGGATGCAAGGGGTTAATCCAGCCTGTGTCCCACTGTCCCCTCCGAACCAGCCTGTGTCCCTTGTGACATGCAGCCTGTGCCAAACATTATGTGCCCCCTGTGGCATGCAGCCTGTGTTGTCTGTGCCCCCGTGACATTCATTGTGTGCCCCCTGTGCCATCAAGACTGTGTTGTCTGTGCCCTGTGTCATGCAACCTGTGCCCCCGTGACATCCATTGTGTGCCCCCTGTACCATAAAGACTGTTGCCTGTGCCATGCAGCCTGTGTTGTCTGTGCCCCTGGGGACATCCATTGTGTGCCCCCTGTGACATGCAGCCTGTTTTCTGTGCCCCCTCCCGTGACATCTATTGTGTGCCCCTTGTGTTGTCTGTGCCCCCCTATGACATCCATCGTGTGCCCCCTGTGCCATCAAGACTGTGTTGCCTGTGCCCCGTGTGCCATCAAGACTGTGTTGTCTGTGCCCCCCCGTGACATCCATTGTGTGCCCCCTGTTACATGTAGCCTGTGTTGTCTGTGCCTTTCGTAACATCCATTGTGTGCCCCCTGTGTCGACTGCAACCCCCGTGACATCCATTGTGTGCCCCCTGTGCCATCAAGACTGTGTTGCCTGTGCCCTGTGTCATGCAGCCTGTGCCCCCTGTGACATCTATTGTGTGCCCCCTGTACCATCAAGAATGTGTTGCCAATGCCATGCAACCTGTGTTGTCTGTGCCCCCGGTGACATCCATTGTGAGCCCCCAGTGACATGAAGCCTGTGTGGTCTGTGCCTCCCTGTGACATCCATTGTGTGCCCCCTGTGCCATGCAGACTGTTTTCTGCGCCCCCTCCTGTGACATCCATTGTGTGCCCCCTGTGCCATGCAGACTGTGTTTTCTGTGCCCCCTCCTGTGACATCCATTGTGTGCCCCCTGTGCCATGCAGACTGTGTTTTCTGTGCCCCCTCCTGTGACATCCATTGTGTGCCCCCTGTGACATGCAGACTGTGTTTTCTGTGCCCCCTCCTGTGACATCCATTGTGTGCCCCCTGTGCCATGCAGACTGTTTTCTGTGCCCCCTCCTGTGACATCCATTGTTTGCCCCCTCTGCCATGCAGACTGTGTTTTCTGTGCCCCCTCCCGTGATATCCATTGTGTGCCCCCTGTGCCATGCAGACTGTGTTGTCTGTGCCCCCCTGTGACATCCATCGTGTGCCGCCTGTGCCATCAAGACTGTGTTGCCTGTGCCATCAAGACTGTGTTGCCTGTGCCATCAAGACTGTCTGTGCCCTCCGTGACATCCATAGTGTGCCCCCTGTGCCATGCAGCCTGTGTTGTCTGTGCCCCCCTGTGACATCCATTGTGTGCCCCGTGACATCAAGACTGTGTTTAATTTAAATATTATAAGTACACTAAGGAGTGAGGAAACAACCAAAAAATAATTAGGACTTCCCCCCCACCGCTGGCTACACACGGATAGATCACCACCCCCCAGATTGACCACCCACAAAACAAAATACTGACACCTCAGATTGACCCCCATCCAACTGAAAGACCAGACTGAGCCACCGCCACTAATACACATCACCCCCAAAATAAAGACAATGATAACTGCTTGCTAGCAGCTTGCTTTTCCACCTCTATGGCAGTTGGTGGGTTAAAATTGTGTCCTCCCACAATAGTAATAATGCAGGCCGTGAAAATAGGTATCACCCCTCTTATAATGCAGGCCGTAAAAATAGGGATCACCCCTCTTATAATGCAGGCCGTAAAAATAGGGATCACCCCTCTAGTAATACAGGCCGCCTGTGACATCCAGCCAGCCTGTGGCAACCATCGTGTGCCCCCTGTTACATGCAGCCCCCCCTGTGAAATCCAGCCTGTGGCCCCCCATGACATGAAGACTGCCCCCCTTATGACATCCAGACTGGCCCCCCCCAGTGACATCCAGACTGGCCCCCCCAGTGACATCCAGACTGGCCCCCCCAGTGACATCCAGACTGGCCCCCCCAGTGACATCCAGACTGGCCCCCCCCCGTGACATCCAGACTGGCCCCCCCCCCAGTGACATCCAGACTGGCCCCCCCCCCAGTGACATCCAGACTGGCCCCCCCCCCCAGTGACATCCAGACTGCCCCCCCCCCAGTGACATCCAGACTGCCCCCCCCCCAGTGACATCCAGACTGGCCCCCCCAGTGACATCCAGACTGGCCCCCCCAGTGACATCCAGACTGGCCCCCCCCAGTGACATCCAGACTGGCCCCCCCCAGTGACATCCAGACTGGCCCCCCCCAGTGACATCCAGACTGGCCCCCCCCAGTGACATCCAGACTGGCCCCCCCCAGTGACATCCAGACTGGCCCCCCCCAGTGACATCCAGACTGCCCCCCCCCAGTGACATCCAGACTGGCCCCCCCCCAGTGACATCCAGACTGGCCCCCCCCCAGTGACATCCAGACTGGCCCCCCCCAGTGACATCCAGACTGGCCCCCCCCAGTGACATCCAGACTGGCCCCCCCAGTGACATCCAGACTGGCCCCCCCCAGTGACATCCAGACTGGCCCCCCCCAGTGACATCCAGACTGGCCCCCCCCGTGACATCCAGACTGGCCCCCCCAGTGACATCCAGACTGCCCCCCCCCAGTGACATCCAGACTCGCCCCCCCCCAGTGACATCCAGACTGCCCCCCCCCCAGTGACATCCAGACTGCCCCCCCCCCCCAGTGACATCCAGACTGGCCCCCCCCCAGTGACATCCAGACTGGCCCCCCCCAGTGACATCCAGACTGGCCCCCCCCAGTGACATCCAGACTGCCCCCCCAGTGACAACCAGACTGCCCCCCCCCCAGTGACATCCAGACTGGCCCCCCCCAGTGACATCCAGACTGGCCCCCCCCCCCCGGTGACATCCAGACTGGCCCCCCCCGGTGACATCCAGACTGCCCCCCCCCCCCCGTGACATCAAGACTGCCCCCCGCGACACCTAAGCAAGAGGCACCAATAACGAAACACTGCCATGAAGACCAAGGAACTCTCCAAACAAGTAAGGGACAATGTTGTTGAGAAGTACAAATCAGGGTTAGGTTATAAAAAAAATATCCAAATCTTTGATGATCCCTAGGAGCACCATCAAATCTATCATAACCAAATGAAAGAACATGGCACAACAGCAAACCTGCCAAGAGACGGCCACACACCAAAACTCACGGACCGGGCAAGGAGGGCATTAATCAGAGAGGCAGCACAGAGACCTTAGGTAACCCTGGAGGAGCTGCAGAGTTCCACAGCAGAGACTGGAGTATCCGTACATAGGACGACAATAAGCCGTACGCTCCATAGAGTTGGGTTTTATGGCAGAGTGGTCAGAAGAAAGCCATTATTTTCAGCAAAAAACAAAATGGCACGTTTTGAGTTTGCGAAAAGGCATGTGGGAGACTCCCAAAATGTATGGAGGAAGGTGCTCTGGTGTGATGAGCCTAAAATTGAACTTTTTGGCCATCAAAGAAAACGCTATGTCTGGCACAAACTCAACACATCACATCACCCAAAGAACACCATCCCCACCGTGAAACATGGTGGTGGCAGCATCATGCTGTGGGGATGTTTTTCAGCAGTCAGGACTGGGAAACTGCTCAGAGTTGAAGGAAAGATGGATGGTGTTAAATACAGGGATATTCTTGAGCAAAACCTGTACCACTCTGTGTGATTTGAGGCTAGGACAGAGGTTCACCTTCCAGCAGGACAATGACCCCAAACACACTGCTAAAGCAACACTTGAGTGGTTTAAGGGGAAACATAAAAGTGTTGGAATGGCTTAGTC
The DNA here is from genome assembly GCA_037952835.1 of Lithobates septentrionalis. NCBI lineage: Eukaryota > Metazoa > Chordata > Amphibia > Anura > Ranidae > Lithobates > Lithobates septentrionalis. The sequence continues at coordinate 132,830 of JBBDGP010000059.1, forward strand.
AAAGCCCAGACCTCAATCCAATAGAAAATCTGTGGTCAGACTTAAAGATTGCTGTTTACAAGCACAAACCATCCAACTTGAAGGAGCTGGAGCAGTTTTGCAAGGAGGAATGGGCAAATATCCCAGTGGTAAGATGTGGCAAGCTCATAGAGACTTATCCAAAGCGACATGGAGCTGTGATAGGCGCAAAAGGTGGCTCTTAAAAATATTGACTTTAGGGGGGTGAAAAGTTATGCACATTGACTTTTTCTGTCCTATTTGTTTTTTGCTTCACAATAAAAAAATAATCCTTAAAGTTGTGGGCATGTTCTGTAAATGAAATGATGCAAATCCTCAAACAATCCATGTTAATTCCAGGTTGTGAGGCAACAAAACACGAAAAATGCCAAGGGGGGATACTTTTGCAAGGCACTGTAGGGCCAGTTGAATGTGACCAACTACCACTAGATATACCGTGACCTGGATAAAGGAGAACCTTCACAGATAATGCAGGTTATTTGTGCCCCATTGGGGAGATTTCTCTCTACTTCCCATCATGTAGACAGAATCTGCAGCAGTCTAGTGTCTGCTGTGTTTAACTATACTGAGCCCTGGCAAAGAGAGATTAAACCCCCAAAGCATGTTGGCCGTTTATGATATAAGAATCAGAATAAAAGCTTAACTCCAGATTTAGGGCCAATCCGCCCCCCCCCCCCCCCCCCGATCAAAAAAAAAAAAAAATTCCTTTACTACCCAACGTGGCCACTGTCAGCTATGTAGAAACTGTATGTAGTATCAGCTACAGAACACATTGTCGTGATCCGGGAGCAGTATAGGAATTTCCTTGTATTTTTAGGAATCAATACAAGGCTTCCTCTGATTGGAGTAGTGGGCAGATCCCATCAATATCTCCACCAAACAGAGGAAGACTTGTATTCACTGATAAAAACACAAGGCTTCCATGAAAGGCTGAGAAGCACTCAACTTGATTCTGGGGAGTTTCCATGTTGCTGCCCGAACACAGCACTGTATACTGAATGTAGCTAACGTTACATGAAGTACATATAGAGCTGACAGCAGGTGCATCCCTTTGTAAAAGAAGAAGTCAAAATGATTATTATTTAGTTATTGCGTTGTGCAAGTGCAAAACAGATTCCAAGGGCGCCAAGCTAGACATCGATCTCAACTGTACAATCCAGTATCAACATGAAGGACATTGATGGTTACAGAAGGCAATTCACAGTGGTAAGATTATTATATATCAGCCTCTATCTGAGGTCCAAATTGTCCTGGCAGAACGTTTGGTGTCCACATATTGTGACCCGTCTGGTCAGCTCACCTTGGGACAATGAGACATGAGGACAACATACCCAATTCAAAAACCAGGCTCCTTCACCACTGATCCCATCCGGTGGCTCACACTAAGGGTGCTGGCTGGGGAAAGCCTGTCCCAATGTACTGAATCTAGCAAGGGGAATGTCCTGAATGCCGCACACCAACATGCGTGACAGTCACCAGGTAAAATCAGCCTCAGCCCAGCTCCGTTCAGGCCATGTTCTGACATGTTTTGCCTCGCTCACGTGGCTTAGTCATGGAGGTCCTCCATGACTAAGCCCTATGGGCAGGGTGAAATCCATCAGTGGCATGGACTGTATGAAGCTGGGCTGAGGCTGCTTTTACCTAGCGACTGTCGGGCATGTTGGCGTGCAGCATTCAGGACATTCCTCTTGATGGGGACAACGTACCCTCTGAGGGAATTCAAGAGCCTGGGGGTAGGAGGGTTGCAAAGTTATGAGGAAAGGCCAAGAGAATTGGGGGATAAGGGGGGCTGGGGAAAGTAGAAAGGGCGGTGGGCTTTCCACGCCCATCCTCCCTCCCCCGTACACAGGATGCTGTAGTTGGACACCAGGAACAAGGCCCTCACATCAAGGGAAAGGGAAGAAAGTGCCGGAACTGGAGTTAGGCTCTAGAAGCAGAATACATTAACCCCAGGTGTAAAACCTTTCCCTACTTGAGCAAAGAGCCAAACTTCAGCAACCACTGTAGATAAGCATTCCCTTTACGCTGTTGGAGACCTGACAGGGAACACATACAGGTTTACAAGATCCAGCACTGCACCTTTCTTCTAGTTCCAGCTTAAGAGTCAGGGGTCATCTGAAGACAGCCACAGTTGGTTCCTTGTCCACAGCCTGACCACACACAGCCTCCCAGAGCCTCAAAGAGCATAACAGAAGCTCAATAGAAGAACAACTTCTGGGTTCCATTGCTTGCAAAGTTATGCAAACTAAATAGCTAAAAGATGGCAGAAAATCTGACAAGTTTCAGACCTTGGGTGCCTGGTGATTCTCAAGCTGTAGAGTTGGCTAGATAGGGAGCAGAATGAAGCCTGCACAAACTGAACTATAAAATGTAAATTTTCAGAATCTGAATGAGACCAGTTCTCTTTAAAGAAAGCACAGCTGGAATTTGTAATCATTAAATATGGCTTCCCCCATACACATTTAAAATTAAAAACAGCAACAAAGTAATGCAAACATTAACACAGATAGATGAGCTAATTCATCATAAACTTATCATTTTAATATAAACTAAAAAAAATGATTTAAATAAATGAGAGGCATCTGATTGGTTGCTATAAGCAACACAGACCCTTTCCTTCCTCCAGTTGTTATACATGAGGTGGGGTGTATTGCGGAGTCCATTGTTTGAACATGGTTAGACTAGGATAATGGATACTTACTATGGCAAAACGATTATTTAGGTCACCAAGGAAGGAAATGTCCAAGGGAATCATTATCTATGCCACTTCCTGAAGTCCTGTTTGAGGTAGAACCAGTGAAACCAATCCTTAAGGAGCTGGAATTGGCAGATCTGCTTCCTGAAGCTGCTGACCCAGTACCAATACTCTTGTAGCAAGAGATCAAAAAGTTCACTAGAAGCAGAGTGGCCGTCATTGTTCCCGCTGTTCTCCACTGCGTCCGCCTGTAGAAAGACACAGAGCAGATTTGTGGTAAGTTTATTCTCTTTATTAGCTTCTTCTGAGAGAAAGAACTGAGTGTTGAGGACATTCATTGTGCTAAAGACCTGGACAACTAAATAGGTTTTTAATTTTAGTAGATCAATAATGCATTACAATTTCACTAAACCCCTTAGATTTTAGTCGATTAAAACACAACTAAAACAATTCAGATGACTAAAATGCAACTAAAAACTAAAATGGCATTTTAGTCAAAAACATTATGACTAAAACTAAATCAAAACTTCATCTCCCCCTTTGACGTACCACCCTACTGGACCTGTACCATACAGCTCATTCTCTTCAAATCTGTATTATAGCACATGATACATTGATAACCCAAAAGATCTGCTGTATTGCCACATTGTAACAGTCTTTATAATTGACTAGTGACTTCTGGCTTTTACCTACGTGAATAATATGTATAATAATTGTGCTGAACAAAAGACATAATGTTTGTGCATTAGAAAATTGTATAACTATGTTTTGTTTATGTTTTTTTGGGAAATAAAAACGTTTTAATTAAAAAAAAAAAAAAAAAACTAAATCAAAACTTGACGTTAAAAATAACACTGGTTACAGGGTGACAAAACTCTATCCCTGTCTCCTAATGGTGCTCCTGTATTGTCACATGGGCTGTCGATGGAGACTACAAGTGGCCATTTTAACGCACAAAATACAAGCATGGTCCACATCAAGAAACCCACTGAGAAATGCCTTTCAGCCATGGCTGGAGTGCATGTAGACAGAAAGGAGCTACAAAGAGGGTGCAGGAGCTCAGCCGCATTGGGATGCAACAAAGGAAGAAAAAAAAAAACCCCTAAACCATCAATAAGGACAAAACATAACTCACGCATCTGATATCAGACTGGTTCTCTGCGTTGGCTCCCTCTTGAGGCGTTGCCGGTTTTGGCAATTCCTCCTGAAGAAGGACCAATTGCAGTGGAGAGCTGCTTCTAGAGTGACTGAAGAGGTGTGGATCTTCAGTCTGAGATTTCTGTTGTCCCTCAGCACACAAGGGGGGTAAGGCTCGAGAAGTTGGGTCCACAAAGTATGTAGGGATTTTGGACGAAACATTCTGAGGGACGCTGGGCATTCCAGTATATGGATAAGCTGGTGGGCAGAGGTACTGAGAAGGGAAGAAAGGCTGAGGGTTCATGGGTGGGTATATGTTGTAGTTTGGGAGGAAAACAGCCATGAGGGTACCCATGTACAGGGAGGGGAATCCTGGGAAGATCTGCGTGTTGTAGGAAATGTTGGATTGCGGTATTGAGGGGGAAACCTCTATTAGGGATACAATGGCAATAAAAACATATTAGTCGAGTGGAGTAGGCTAGAACTTGTCTTAGCATTTGGACCCCATCAGAGTTTCCCCGTATTTCCTGACCCTGTGACTGTGGTGTCACCAGGACAGGAAGTGAAGGAATATCTCCTGAACAGGAAACAGACACAAAAAAAAATAAAAGTAAAATACCACCACAACCTTTGCAGAGATTCTAAGCACTCCCTACTAGTCAAATGAAAGAAAATAGGATTTTTATAACAGCTTACCTGTAAAATCCTTTTCTTGGAGTACATCACGGGACACAGAGCCATAATAACTAAATGGGTTATATTCCACCTTCAGATGATTGGACACTGGCAAACCCAAGAAAGGAAGTTCCCCTCTATATAACCCCTCCCATACAGGGAGTACCACAGTTTTTGTAGCAAAGCAATAAGTATCCCAACAAGAGGGGAGGGAGCTCTGAGTCCCGTGATGTACTCCAAGAAAAGGATTTTACAGCTAGGTTGTTATAAAAATCCAATTTTCTTTTTCATACATCACAGGACACAGAGCCATAATAACTAAATGGGATGTCCCAGAGCAATGCCAACTTGAGGGGAGGGAGACACAGATCAAAGCAGACCACCAGACGTGGGGACCTATACTGCTGCCTGCAGAACACTGCACCCAAAAGTGGCATCCTCATGCCCTCTCACATCCACCTGATAGAATCTAGTGAATGTATGGGCCGAAGACCAAGTTGCGGCTTTGCAGACCTGAGCCATGGAGGCCTGGTGATGCACCGCCTAAGCAGCACTTACTGCTCTGGTAGAGTGCGCTCTCACATGAAAAGGAGGAATCTCCCTCTTTAAACCATAAGCCTGAACAAAAACTTGTCGAATCCACTTAGAGATAGTAGATTTTGACGCTGCCTGGCCCTTCCTGGGACCCTCTGGCAGCACAAACAGAACATCAGTTTTTCGTATCTGAGCTGTTGCTTTGGCAACAATTATTATTATAAATTACAATTACGGGAGGATTTGTGGTTATGCATGACAGCCACATGGCATTTTATCACTTTCATACAACTCTGTAATTATAATTGTTGCCATTGTACGGTTTGATTGTTGTCACTTTTTGTTATAGAACTCCAAGATAAGAGTACAGGTATTACCAACTGTCCCTGAGGAAGCCTATTTAGGCAAAACATGTAGGACTTCATATACCTGCTCACATGACCTGCCATCATGCCATAGGCGGGTTTGTGTGATACAATTGCTCAGTTGGCTTTTTACCTTTATGTGCATTTTTTGTATTGCTCACACCCTTGATATGTATGTTCATATATCTCTTTTTAATTATATGTGAATAAACTATTGTTATTTTATCATACGGTATTTCAGTTATTGGCTGGCACCACGATAATCCCTTAACCCTCTCTCTGCTCACTGTATTTATGAGGACCACTTGTTTTCTCTCCTCCTTGATCCTGCGAAGAAGTCACGGTAGAAGCTGAACCGGAGGGAACGCATAGATCAGTGAAAACTGATCCCTAGGGATTACTAACGCATCTGTCCTGCATGCAAATGGGTCCCTTGTTCTTGACACAAAGGTGTCAAACTTCTTGTTGAATCTGGAGGCCAATAGATCTATGTCCGGGGTACCCCACTTTTGGCATATGTCCAGAAAGATGTCTGGATGGAGGGACCATTCCCCTGGGAACAGCTGCTGGTGGCTTAAATAGCCCGCCTGCCAATTCTCCACTTCTGGAACGAAGACCGCTGATAGGCAGGGTACATGCCTCTATGCCCAAACCAGAATATGGTTCACTTCTCTCTGGGCGGCAAGACTTCTGATACCCCCTTGGTGATTTATATAAGCCACTGCTGTGGCATTGTCGGATTGTATTCTGACAGGACAATCTGTAACCTGTGCGTCCAGGCCCTCAGGCCCAAACTTACTTCCCAAATCTCTAGTATATTGATGGGCAAGGTCTTTTTGGCTTCGGACCATTTCCCCTGGACAGTAGCCTCTTCTAGGACTGCTCCCCAGCCCAAAAAGCTGGCATCCGTTGTCAGAACTTTTCAGGCAACTGGGATGAAGGATTTTCCCTTCTGCAAATTCTTGGTTACTAACCACCAACTGAGGCTCCGGCGCACCTCTGGTGTCAGATACATTGTCAAGTCCAAAGCTTGGATCCTTTTGTTCCAGGCAGACAAGATGACGTTTTGCAACGGCCTTGAATGAAACTGGGCATAAGGAACAGCCTCAAATGAGGCTACCATCTTCCCTAATAGTCTCATGCAAAGGCGAACGGAAGGATTTTTCCTTGCCTTGGCTACCTGAACCAGGTCTCTTATAGAATTGACTTTTGACTGGGGGAGAAATACTTTTTTTGGGCTGTGTCTATGACCAAACCCAGGTATTCTAGCCTTTTCACTGGCTATAAGGATGATTGCTCTAAGTTGAGAACCCAGCCCAGGTGTTCTAGATATTTGACTGTGCTGAAAACACTCTGGTTCAAACGTGCCACTGAGTGATCTACTAGTAGCAAGTCGTCCAGATATGCCATTACTGCTAACCTTAACCTTAACCTTGGTCAGGAGCGGGGCCAGAACTTTTGTAAATGCCCTGGGTGCATTGGCTAGACCGAAGGGTAGAGCCACAAATTGAAAGTGATGTTGTTCTACTGCAAAGTGCAGGAACCTTTGGTGAGCGGGAAATATAGGCACATGCAGGTACGCATCTTTCATGTCTATTGAAGCTAGAAGTTCTCCCCCTTATAGGGCGGAAAACACTGAGCGTATCGACTCCATGCGAAAGGAGCAGATGTTTAGAAATTGATTTAGATCCTTGAGATCTAGAATGGGTCTGACATCTCAGTATGGTTTTGGAACCGTAAAGAGGTTTGACTAAAACCCCGCACCCTGCTTTCCTGAGGGAATCTCCATGATTACCTCTTGGGATAACAAGTGGTCTAATGCTAGGAATAAGGGCCTTCTTTTTACCGGGTCCTTGGGAACGCTCGATCTTAGAAAACGCGAAGGCGGAAGTTCACGAAATTCCAGCTTGTAACCCAGAGATACTGTTGAGATGACCCATCTGTCCTGAATGTCTTCCTGTCAAGCCCTTGAGAATCGCAGAAGCCTTCCCCCCGCGCCCCTTCATAAAGAGGCCTTGGGGCTCTGTTTTGCAGACTTCTGTCCCCAGGGTTTCTTCTGTCCCTGAGCTTGGCCTTGGGATTTACCTCTTGCACCTGGCTGAGGAGGCCGTCACCACTGCCTGGAGGCTGTTGCCCCCGGGACTGAGGAAAGAGAACGCTTAAAAGAAGAAGAAAATTTATTCTTTCTTTTAACTGGAAAAAGGGTTCGCCATGAAAAGGAAAACCAGCCAGGAGCTTCTTGCATGGTGCTTCAGCTGACCAATGCTTTAGCCACAGAATCCTGTGCATATGAACTAGCAGAAGAGCAAGGCGAGATGCTTGCTGAATAGAATCTTAAAAAGCATCCACCGCAAAACATAAGGCCTTGGGTAGGCCTGCTAAAACTTTGGCCTGCTGAACAGGAACAACTTTTATGATCTGCTTCATTTTATCGTTTAGGGACTGACACATGCCAATCGCTGCCACCACAGGCTGAGCTACAACGCCAGAAGTAGTTTTAAGTAAGGATTCCAGCTTTTTCTACGCTGGATCTCTAAACACCTGAACATTGTCTACTGGACAGATTAGACTCTTATTCACACAAGAGATAGCAGCTTCTACCACTGGCACACTCCATCTCTTGGTGAATTTCTCCTCCATTTGGATAAAGCAAGGAAAACTTCTTTGGAGGAGAAAAAAAGATTATCTGGATGCTCCAAATCAGCATAAATAAATTTTTCCAGCAATGGGTGGACTGGGAAAGTGAATAAAGCCTGCGGGAACCTCTGAGGGTCCGGAGCGGAGGAGGGGGACCTACCCCGCTTTTTACCGCTCTGTAAAGATGCTGCGATATAAGCAGCTAACCTCCCTTCTAAACCCCCTAACGCTGATGCAAAAACGTCCTCAGTGATGTATGCAGGGGCTGCGATGTTGGGAGAGGCTGTGATGCCTGACAGGGCTAATATATCATCCTGGCTGGCCACCTCAGGTCTTTCAGAGGAGGACGGTACTGTGGATGCATGACCCAGATCCTCAGAACCTGATGGCGACATCTTTGCACCCCTTTTTCCTGCCCCTGAACCCCCTTTTCGGGAAGGCATAGTCCTAAGCACAAAAGCAGAGGTACTAAAAACAATTGCATCCACTGCTGAGCCACTAGTCCAGCAACTAAATGCTGCTAATACTACACAGCCTGATGCTGAGTAGGTGTCTTACAAGGTATGCCTGTATCCAACACACAAAGCTTACATGCCCCCAACATGCTGCTGTGTCCCTCCGTTACCAGAGCTACTAGCATCTGAGGCTTTTTAACATCTAGCCTTGTGCCTGCGCTGTGTGTCGATGTGCACACTGGTATCCACGTGCACGTTGGGCGGCAAACCACGCCCCCTCCCTTCCTCCCCGCCGTCCCAGCCTATCTGCTAATATAAGGAAGTGGCCCCTGCACGCGCAATAGCAGTTGGCGGGCGAGGGGGGGCAGAAGGAATGAACCCGGGGGATCGCCGTAGGACCTGCAGGCGGCGAGGGACCCCCCCTTCCTGATTTGTGGCAGGAGCTTCTTCTTAGCACATCTTTAACCATGACCAACACCTTAGACACTGGCGAAAAAACTGAGGTACTCCCTGTATGGGAGGGGTTATATAGAGGGGGACTTTCTGTCTTGGGTGTGCCAGTGTCCATTCACCTGAAGGTGGAATATAACCCATTTAGTTATTATTGGGGCTCTGTGTCCCATGATGTACGAAAAAGAAAAACATTTTGGCTAGAGGCATACTTTAAAAAATGTAGCCCTTGTGTATAGTAACTCAGAAAATTCCCTTTGTCTTTACCAACCAGTCAAAGGTAAACCATTGTTTTCCTGACCAGGGGAAGAATCTGACTGGTTACAATAAGCAAAAAATTAAATAAATAAAAATTACTTCTAGGTTAAAAATTTAGGAGAAAAATAATAATAATAATTCAGATGGCCAGTTTGCATCCAAATCTGAGGTAATGAAAAATGCAACTAAAGCAACATGCAATATGACAGTTGTATTGTAATTAGATTTAACTTTGTAAAATAATTTTGTTTAAATTTGTTAAACTAGTCAATAAAAATATTTTCTCAACACTGTAGTCAAAGATCCAATTAAGGTTTTTAAAAGTATTGGACTCTAAAATGCAACAGTGTCTTGCAAAGACTTACAAAAGAAGTTATTCAGGTAGTCGTAGCTCATATGCGTAAATATTAGCAGACAAAAAAATAAAATAAAAAAAGCTAGTTGTAAGCTTTGTAGCTATTGCCTTCTTTTGTGGCAAATCATTCAAAAAGAATTGAAAAAATACTTCCAACTTGGCCAAATGTTTGATTTTGGTTCTACTGAAGAAGTTGTACGTCATAAGCTCCCCATACAGAGCTAACACATCAGAGCCACCAGCATGATTTGAAAAAGACCTTCATCCTCTACCTAGAGTAATCTGTTTCCACTATATACTTCAGTGGCTGGAGATGTGCTGGTATGTGTTCAGAAAAGCCAGCGAGCATTTGGCTTACCGGTATTTCCAGGAATCTTCCAAGACAGCTTACTTGAGAGACGATTGGCTCCGTCCTCTACAGGAAACAGAAACTGAAGAGTTTAAAATGCCCCTCAGTTGTTTTGAAGATAAAGAAACCTCATGAACGTGCACGAGGGAAAAAAAAAAAACACCATCTTTCGAAAAACCACTAAAAACGTGAGATCTGCACCCACATACCTACAAAAAACACAACTGAGGGTAGGAATATAGATGCTGTCCTGGAAGATTCATGAAAATACCATTACTTGAGTGGTTAAGCAAGATTACATACCTTATGGGGGGACCACAGTTCGCAAAAACTTTCCTTCCAAAGGAGAGATCCTGGCTGGAGAGCACCTGGACTCTATAGCGCTTGACAAATGCGTGAGGAAAACTACACTGCAGGCCTTGGATATTTCTTCACATGATGATCCTGCTCTTTCAGTCTATAATGTGGCTAGTGACCTAGTAGAGTGAGCTCTAATATTTGTAGGAGGTACTTGACCTGAAAATCTGTATGCCCAAAGAATTGCCTCTAATCCATCTGGTGATGGAACTCTTAGATGCTTTTGAACCCCTCCTGAATCCGCTAAAAAGAATCACTGAGAGGAATTCCTAAATTTCCTTGGCAGCTCCAAATAAAGAAGCAAACATCTTCTTACATCAAAAAAGTCAAACCTTTCTTCCTCTTTTTAGTAGAGTTGCAAAAACATGGCAAAACTACTTTGTGAGATCTGTGAAAACCATAAAAGGGATCCTTGCTATAGAGGGATTCTAAGTCAGAAATCCTTCTTCCTGAAGTGAAAGCCAATAGGAAGGTTATCTTGAGTGTAACCCACTTCAAATTAGCCTCTCCTAAGGGTTCAAAATGTTCCTTGGTAAGGACGTTGAGAACCAAAGATACAGTATCTAACAAGAGTACACCCCTCACATTTTTGTAAATATTTTATTATATCTTTTCATGTGACAACACTGAAGAAATTACACTTTGCTACAATGTAGTGAGTGTACAGCTTGTATAACAGTGTAAATTTACTGTCCCCTCAAAATAACTCAACACAGCCATTAATGTCTAAACTGCAGGCAACAAAAGTGAGTACACCCCTAATTGAAAATGTCCAAATTTGACCCAATTAACCATTTTCCCTTCCCAGTGTGGAACTGTAGAATTTCTTGTCTACGCCACTCTGAAGTCCAACATGCAAGGAAGATCAAAGGAATCAGTTCCCCTCTTTCTTTGCCAGGCTTCAAAGGTTTTACAAACATTACCATAAAATTTCTTAGTGACTAGTTTATGGCTTCCAAGAATGGTATCAATTACCGTCACTATTTTTGACCCACGCTCACTTACGTTTATTTTTATCCAGCACTATAGGTGATATAGGTCACCGCCTGTTTTCAAGAATGGCCACTGCTGCAAAGATGGGGGCAGAATGTTAAACGTTTAGCTAGCTAAATAGGCCCTCCAGGAAGAATAGCAGATAAAGATTTGTTTAGCAGATTTGTTTGGGCATTGTTAAAAATTCCACCCCCATATTTGCAGCACTGGCCATCATTAAAAACATCTGCGCTCTTCATGTTAAATTCCACCCCTCACCTACATGAACACTCCTGGGCAGCGCGAGGCACAATCTGAATTAAAAATGTCTTCAGTCGGCTATTGCGCAGGCTGTTGTGCTACGTACGGCGCATGCGCAGTTCGTCCCAGGCACTATTCGATAGCGCACTTCTCCACAGAACACTGGCCCCGGGTCCTGCTGCTACCTCAGGGTGGAAGATTGTGGCAATCTCAGGGTGCCCTGCGATGAAGCCAGGACCTGACAGGAGGAGCGGACTCGGGAGGCAGAAGATCAGGCCACCAGCTGACTGCCAAGAGGAGAGGTAAGTGAGCCACATCACAAAGGCTGAGAAAAGTCCTTAGTTGCGTGACTGGGGTTGAAATTTGTGAAGAGGGGGTATTTGTGGAGTGTGTGGGGGGATATTTGTGAAGTGGAGTGTAGGGGGTAATTCTAGGGTTTAATATTGCGTCCGCTGACACCAATGCTGTGGGAAAGGACAGTTTGCATGCGGCCCCCATTGGATGTGAAAATTTGTCTTGTGGCCCTCAGGTAATTTGAGTTTGAGACCCCTGGTTTAGAGGCACCCATGGGTGTTTTAAAGGGGTTGTAAAGGTTCACGTTTTTTCACCTTAATGCATCCTATGCTTTAAGGTGAAAAAACACCTGGCAACGACAGCCCCCCCATTTTACTTACCTGAGCCCATTCACCTGTGCGCGTCCCCCGGCGTCCTCTTCTCGACTGCTTCCCGGCGTTGATTGGATAGATTGATAGCAGCGCAGCCATTGGCTTGCGCTTCTGTCAATCAAATCCATAACACGGCCGCAGGGGGGAAGGACCGAGACATACACTCTGTCTATGGACGCAGAGTGTATGAGACGGGAGTGTGCCCGCAAGGTAACCCCTTCGGAAGAGAGCTTCCCAAGGGGGTTTGCTATTGCGGGGAGGAGCCGAGAGAGACGCCGTGGGACCCCAGAAGAGGACGATCGGGGCTAGTCGAAGAAAATTAAAATAAACCTGTGTGTAGGCCAGGGGTAAGCAACTTTAGCACTCCAGCTGTGGTGAAATCTATCATGGAAGTCATGCCTGCAGAAGTCGGTCTCACTGCAATACCTCATGGGTCATGTAGTTCCAAAACAACTGGAGTGCCAAGGTAGCCTGCTCCTGGTGTAGACATTCCAAAACTACCATCCTCAGTTTCTACACCGCTTGGGCAGTCTTTGCTTCATGTTACAGAAACGTAAAGTAAAGTAATCACATCAGAGCCCTCAGTCCCCCACCCCACATCACATCAGAGCCCTCAGTCCCCCCCCCCCCCCACATCACATCAGAGCCCTCAGTCCCCCCCCCCCACCACATCACATCAGAGCCCTCAGTCCCCCCCACCACACAGTCCCCCCCACCCCCACATTACATCAGAGCCCTCAGTCCCCCCCACATCACATCAGAGCCCTCAGTCCCCCCCACATCACATCAGAGCCCTCAGTCCCCCCCCACATCACATCAGAGCCCTCAGTCCCCCCCCCCACATCACATCAGAGCCCTCAGTCCCCCCCCCACATCACATCAGAGCCCTCAGTCCCCCCCCCCACATCACATCAGAGCCCTCACTCCCCCCCCCCCACATCACATCAGAGCCCTCAGTCCCCCCCCCCCACATCACATCAGGGTCCTCAGTCCCCCCCCCATCACACCAGGGTCCTCAGTTTCCCCCCCCCCCCATCACACCAGGGTCCTCAGCCCCCCCCCACCACATCAGAGCCCTCAGTCCCCCCCCCCACCACATCAGAGCCCTCAGTCCCCCCCCACATCACACCAGGGTCCTCAGTTTCCCCCCCCCCCAATCACACCAGGGTCCTCAGTTTCCCCCCCCATCACACCAGGGTCCTCAGTTCCCCCCCCCCCCCATCAAACCAGGGTCCTCAGTTTCCCCCCCCCCCATCACACCAGGGTCCTCAGTCCCCCCCCCCCCCCCCATCACACCAGGGTCCTGTCCCCCCCCCCACCCCATCACACCAGGGTCCTCAGTCCCCCCCCCCATCACACCAGGGTCCTCAGCCCCCCCCCCCGCATCACACCAGGGTCCTCAGTCCCCCACCCCCCATCACACCAGGGTCCTCAGTCCCCCACCCCCCATCACATCAGAGCCCTCAGTCCCCCACCCCCCATCACATCAGAGTCCTCAGTCCTTCTCCCCCCCCCCCATAACATCAGAGTCCTCATTCAAGATATAGACGATATCCTTTGGTTGTTCTCGTATCGAAAATAAAATTGCGAAAATTCTCATGCGACAGAATAAAAATTTGAAAGTGATGTCACTTATTGTATTTGTATTTCTGGATGAAAACTGATTAACCACTTAAAGACCATCCGCCGGAGTTGTACTGCGGCAGGTTGGCTCTCCTGGGCGAATCGCAGTCATTGTACGTCGGCCTGCTGTGAGAGCGTGCATGCGGGTTGGGCGGACTTGATGTTCGCCGGAGACCCACGATCGCCTAGTAATAAGGCAGAATGGGGATCTGCCTTTGTAAACAAGGGGATCCCCCTTCTGACAGATGACATGACAGAGATTTACTGTTCCCAGTGATCGGGAACAGCGATCTCTGTCATGTCTCTGGCAGCCCATCCCCCCTACAGTTAGAACGTGCTGAGGGAACACACTTAACCCCTTAATTGCCCCCTAGTGTTAACCCCTTCCCTGCCAGTGACATTTATACAGTGATCAGTGCATTTTTATAGCACTGATCAATGCAATAATGTCACTGGTCCCCCAAAAAGTGTCAGTTGTTCCCTGACAAATCAAGTCTGTACATCTCCTAACCGTTTGAGAGCTGCCAACCTTGAGTACTTTACAAAATAGAGGACCTTACGCCCCATATCTTGGAGGCTATATAGCCTCAAAAAATTACTATATAATAATCAGGTCTTGCCTTTAGCTCCTTGTGGGGTGCCCAACCACCTGTGACAACTTGTAAGCTCTATGTCCGGGGGCGGCTCCCTTCGGAGTGGAGGTGGAGGTGAGCGTGACTTTTTCAGCACTTTCCAGGATCACCAAGGGGAAAACCAATTGCAATCGTTATGTGTGTATTTTAACAAGAAATCTCTGGTTAAGTGAGCCTATTTCATGGAGAGGAAATACGAGAACCCCCTGAGGAAGACCGCAAAACACTTAGGTCAAAATGTATTGGGGATTTTTTTCTGCTGTAGGTTGGATGGCATTATCATAACTTCATCACTACGAGTCGACATATTTCTATTTTATTTTCTTGGTATTGTCCACGCTCTTTTCCCTTTTCTAGTACTCTTGCACAGTTGTAAACCAGAGCTCATGTTTTAACTTTCGTATAGTATTGTCCATTTGTCTTTTGTCAAATTAAAAATAAAAATATTTTATATTTTACAATATACTTTCTGTGACTCTCAAATTGCTGCTTTAAAAGCCCACGGGGTGTGCAGTTTCTCAGACTCCACTTATGTGTCATATCATGCTATAGTTGTGCCCAGATTTGACCTGCTAAAAATGTTGCAGTCCCGCTAAAAAAATCGCATATCACCACCGTTACTAGTAAAAAAAAACGAAAAAAAAAAGAAAAATCCTTAAAATCCCACAGTTTGTAGACCCAATAACTTTTGCGCAAAACAAACAATATACGCTTATTGTGTTTTTTTTAACCAAAAACATGTAGAAGAATTCATATCGGCCTAAACTAATAAAGAAATTAGTTTTTTTACATTTTTGGGGGGGGAATATTTATTATAACAAAAAGTTAAATTGTTTGTTTTTTTTCAAAATTGTCGCTCTTTTTTTGTTTATAGTGCAAAAAATAAAAAGCGCAGAGGTGATCAAATACCACCAAAAGAAATCTCTATTTGTGGGGGAAAAAAAAAAAAGGACGTCAATTTTGTTTGGGTACAGCGTCGCACGACCGCGCAATTGTCAGTTAAAGCGTTCAGTGCCGTATCACAAAAAATGGCCTGGTCATTAGGGGGCAAAACCTTCCGGTTCTTAACTAGTTAAACAAAACATTTTTGGGTTTGTCCCTTTGGAACCAGCAGATGAACTGTTGTGATCGGCTCTGGAAAGCTCCATACCAACAATCAGATTATCGTACGATCGTTTCGAAAGCGGTATTTTTCGTACAAATTTTCTCATCGTGTGTACAGGGCCTTTGGACTCACCTGTTCGGTTCGGCTCATACAGTTCCGGGCTTCATGTTCCAATAGGTTTTCCTTCCCCAAGTAGGATTTCCCGCACTTCGTACATTCAAAAGGCTTCTCCCCCGTGTGCTAAGGAAAGAAAACGATACTGTCCCAGTGTCATGATAGAAAACTTCCAGCAATAGCAGAGGGATGGCGCTAAAGCCAAAACTTTTTTTAAGCTTTGGACGGCGGGGTCAGAACCCCCATCAAGTTTCTTTTGCTGTCCGTGTCCCTGTTGGGGGGATTTGCACTATTTGTCCTGAGACTTGAGTTATCGGAACAGGAATGGAGGGGGGAAACGCTTTCAATGGGGGGCACCTGTTTCAATGACCTTTGAGTAAGAGGGGGGATTTCCCTCACTTCCTGATATGTTTACAGGATAGGAACTCTCCCCCCCAATGGCACACAAATGGCATAACTAACCCAACAAGGGTTTTAACCATTCCCTGCTCTATCCAAAATAGAACAGAAGTTTTACTTTAACTGCTTGGTGCCCGACCGCCATGTACTGCGGATGATCAGCCACTCTAGGCAAAGCGACATGCCCGTACGTCGATGCCTACTTCTGGGTTTAGGGCTTCCGCTGTGATTGTACACAGTGGGAGCCTGTCAGCAAGTCCCCGGCCAATGATTTACAGCCAGGACCTGCTGATCGCCTGTGTCCAATCACAGCCCAGAGCTCTGTGTTGATAAAGAATACAGAGCTCTGTAGGAAACCAACGATCTGTCAGTTTCTCAGAGATGAGAAACAAAGATGATTAAAAAAAATAAAGCAGCACGCTGTACACACATTATATACAGGCACATAATTTACCTCCTTGATCGGCCTAAATGTTAACCCCTTCCCAGCCAGTGTCATTAGTACAGTGACAGTGTATAGTATTATCACTGATCACTGTATTAGTACCACTGGAGATGTCAGTGACAGTCAGTCAATTCCCCCCAGTGTCAGATTTACCAATGCACTATCACCGCCATTACTAGTATGAGAAAAAAATAATAATTCCAGTATATACCTTTCACGCAGACCAATCTATATACACTTATTGGGATTTTTTTCAAAAACATGTAGCAGAATAAATTTTGGCCTAAATTTATGAAGAAATCTGATCTTTTTTCTTTATTATTGGACAGGTTTTATAACAGAAAGTAAAAAATATGGGGCTTTTTCTTTCAGTCTATTTACATCACAAAAAAATAAATAAAAAAAAACAGTGGTAATCAAATACTACCAGAAGAAAGCTCTATTTGTGTTTAAAAAAAAAAATGCATTCATGTAAAAAATGTTAAAGGGGTTGTTGAAGGTTCGTGTTTTTTCACCATCCTATGCATTAATGTGAAAAAACACCTGGCAATGTCCGGCCCCCCCCCAGTTTTACTTACCTGAGCCACGAATTTCCGTGCACACATCCCCACCGTCGTCCTCTCAATGGAGACCCGGCTTTGATTGGATAGATTGATAGCAGCGCAGCCATTGGCTCCCGCTGCTCTTAATCAAATCCAATGACGAGGGCACCGGGGGGCAGGGCCGAGTCATACACTCGGCATCTATGGATGCCGAGTGTATGACTTAGGAGCGCGCCAGCAAGGTAACCCCCTCAGGAGAGAGCTTCCCAGAGGGGGTTATCTAATGTGGGGAGGAGCCGCAAGAGCCGCCGTGGGACCCCAGAACAGGTGTATTGGGGCCACTCTGTGCAAAACTAAATGCACAGTGGAGACAAGTATGACATGTTTATTTAAAAAAAAAATACACAAAGCTATAGTATCATTTTAAGGTTTCATAACCATAATAAAGTATCCTTGTCCTTTAGCCATTTAAAGAATGGAAGATTTTCCCCCTTAATGACTAGCCCATTTTTTGCGATTCGGCACTGAGCAGCTTTATCTGACAATTGCACGCTGCGATGCTGTACCCAAACAAAATTGATGTCTCTTTTTTCCCCACAAACAGAGCTTTCTTTTGGTGGTATTTGATCACCAAATTTTTTGCGCTATAAAGAAAAAAAGCGAGAATTTTGAAAAAAAAAAAACAAACTTTAAAGCAGGGGTCCCCAACCCCCAGGCTGCAGCCTGTTGCTGACTGGGCCGTACAAGCAGGAGATGAGCGGCAATCGCGATCCGCACAGGGACACCACAGACGGCGGTCGCCTCTCTCTTCCTGCTGTACGGCCATGCCCCCATGTCCTTTCCCAGCTCCTCCACCCGCCCAGCTGACAATGTCATCCTATCAGCAGGGCAGGGGCAGGGAGGAGCTGCAGATCGAAATGGAGAGCAGGCAGGACTCTTGAGCAGGGGAGGCAGAGATTGATGAAAAGTAAAAAGACCATCCAGCACTCAGACCAAGGAACTTCACCCAGGGAGTGCGGCATGTAATGATTTCAGCGATGCTGCCATCCTCAAACTGGGCAATCTTCATAAAACATGTACAAGAGGGCACAAATACCTAGTGCATTACCTCCAAAATTGTTTATAAAATGGTAATATACTCACACAAGCAGAATAAAACCAAGCTTAGATAATAGCAGCAATCCAGCAAGTAAGATGGGCATCCCCATCGATGCCACACAATGGAGACAGACCCCCTTTCTCAGAGCAGAGATTGTTGGTAGAGAGGAAAGGAGGGGAGAGGGTAGACTGCAGAGGCACTGAAATGTAAAGGGGGCTGTGATGAAAATGGGGCACTGTAAAATAAAGGGGACTGCACTGTAAAGGGGCACAATTACAGTAACTTGTTGTTGGCCTCAAAAGTCAAGGATTCAGTTCAGTTGTCAAAGGAACGAGGGAACGTCAAGAACCAGCCTTCCCCTGCAATAATCAGCCTTGAATGTTGGGTCCTCCTCACCACCCTCAGACACATCCTGTAAATAGTAAACATTGCCTACTGATCAATAATTCAATCATTTAAATCTAGTGCAGCCATTCTCAACCTGGGTTTAGTGGAACCCTGGGGTTCCTCTAGAGGTTCCTTGAGCTGTGGCTGATGAACCACCTATTTGATAATGCCTACAGACTGCATGGTTCAGCACCACTTAGCAAAGCCAGCAGCATGACACCAAATATATTTTTAGCCGTCTTTAAGGGGGACATTCTTCCTATTGACCACCAATATAAGAAGCATTGTTCCTATTGAGCCCTGATGATTTGGTTTAAGGGTTCCTCGAGATACAAAACTTTTTTTGGGGGGTTCCTCTAGGGTTAAAAGGTTGAGAAAGCCTGATCTAGTGTGATGTACAGCCTGGTGAGCACGGCCTTGTTGCATTACCTGTTATGGACTTTAGATAATACTTGCTGAGGAACTTCCACAGGGGCGTTGGCATTTTTTTGTTCTTCAGCTCTTCCCCATCAGCCATGGAGTCACTGGTGGATGGTTCCAAAGGAACGATCTTCTTTGGCATGCAGGACCTCCTCTTGGAACTTGGCATCTTCCTCTCCAGGACAAAGTCGTCATCCTCCATATAATCTGAGCCATCTGCTATGACGTCATGGATCTGGTCCACCTCCCACTGCAACAGAACAGACACTTCTTTAAACAATCATAACTTTAACGGGAGCATCTAGCTTTACACGACATTTCATACCTTGAAAATGCTTTCTGTCAATCTTAATTCCAGTTTGAATTAGTCGCCTGAGCTGGTGGATACCTGAGGCAGCTAATCACTAGGGATGGGCTCAGGCTCGGATCGTAGTCCCAACCCAACTGAGCAATTCCTCCTAGAAGCCCTCACTGCACACTGCCAATCATAGGCAGCGTGTGTATGTGCAGCTGCGGGCCAGGAAATGCCTCACAGCCTATGATTGACGGTGTGCAGCGACAGCTTCCTGGCGGAATTGCTCAGGTGGGTTGGGACTACGATCCGCACATGCCTGAGCCAATCCCTACTAATCACAACACAGTCTACTTTACCCACTTCAGTCCATTCACCTAGAACCCCCAAACATTATATAATTTTTAAGCAGAGGTCCTGGAGAATAAAAATGATGGGTGTTGCAATTTTTTTTTGAATGCAAGATATTTGCGCAGCAGTTTTTTAAACACAAATTTTTTGGTAAAATATAAAAGATGATGTTACGCCAAGTAAATAGATACTTAACATGTCATACTTTAAAATTGTGCACGCTCGTAGAATAGCGCCAAACTACGGTACCTAAAAATCTCCATAGGCGACTCTTTAAAAATTTTTACAGTTACAGGAGGAGGTCTAGCGCTATTGCTCTCACTATAACGATTGCAACGATACCTCACATGTTTGGTTTGAACCCCGTTTACATATGCTTGCGTATGCATTCACTTCTGCGCACAAACGCAGAGGGATGGGGCACATTAAAAAAAAAAAAAAATGGTCATTATGGCCCGGGTTCTCCGAGGGCCTAGAAACAAGTGGCGGCCATCTTGCCTTCACTTGTCTTCCCGCCCAGCTAACGGCCGCATTGGATCGTTCTTGGGCTTTACTAATGGGTTAGATAAGCCCGGGAAGGGGCACCCCTCCCCCAGCTTCTAAAAGTGATCCCGCGGGACCACTTTTATTTGACGCAGAACCGGCCATAGTAAAAAAAAAATAATAATACCAGGGATAATGGCAGCCATAACCCCCGTATTTAAAGGTCAAAGTAAAGATGTGTTTTTACTATGGGCCGGTCGTCAAGTGGTTAAACAAAACATAACGACATTGGCTGTCATTTCTGATCTGGTAGTCATCCTGATCCTCAGACTTCAATTGCCCTATAAATCAATGACTTCAAAGAAGTAGGCAGCAAGTGTAGTCAACGTGAAGTCAGACCTTCTAATCTACAGGCCTGCTGCAGAATAGTGATTAAACCCATTAGGCTGGCATCAGAGCCAGGACAAAACACTATTGCAGAGGTCAGCAGTGGTGGTCTCCACATTCCTCTAAGCACAGGTTAACTTTAAAAGCCAACTCCAGAGGATCAGGATGCCTGTTCTAGATGGATAGTTTACCTGGCTCCTAAGAGAACACTGGCTGTGTAAAGACATAGAAGATGGTTAATTCACCATTATACCTTATAGTAGTCGGTTACATTCAACTGGACATGTACTGTAATGTTGAAGACGTTTCACAGCTTATCCAAACCAGTTCTGATGAGTGTCAGGAAGGTACCCCGGCACTTATATCCACGCAAGAAGCACCAACACCTTGGAAAGATATGTTCTTGTCCAAGAACAGGATGAGGGTCTGAAAGTTGTGGAACCACTTAGAACAGACACCTTGATCAAACCATGGAAAAGGTAGATATTCTTGGCCAAGAACAGAATGGCGGGTGTGGAAGTTGTGGAACCACCTTGTTCTAGTTATCCAATTCCATCCTTGGTGACAGAAAGGCTTCTAAGGTGTTAATCCTTCAAATCACATAGCTGAAAACGCGAATTGCTGTCAAAATGCCCAGGGAGAGATAAATATTGTTATAGGCCCTCACCCCTGCTCCCAGCTTGATGTAGATGGCTGTTTTCATGCCTCTTGAGAACCACTTGTCCTCTCTGTCAAAAATGTGGACCTCACTCTCCTCCGCGATGCCGTTTTAGCATCTCTATCCCGGCGTTTTGATAACAATTTACACCTTCAGCCATGTGACTCAAAAGAATAACACCTATGAACCCTTTCTGACACGAAGGATGGAATTAGATAACGAGAACTAAGTGGTTCCACAATTTTTACACCTCCTATTCTGTTTTTGGCAAAGAACATCTAACTTTTCCATAGTTGGATCAAGATGTCTGTACCCCATGTGACTAAAAATGGCTGAGTATGTTCCTGACACTCAATGGAACTAAAATGGCTTGGATGAGCTTCAAATTGTTACAAAACAGGCCCAATCGATTGTGGCCAACTACCATTACATATACCATGACCTGGATAGCCGGGAACCTCCACAGACTTACCGTTATACAGTCTCCATCGCTACCAATAAAAGGCTCGTTCTTCTGCCCTCTCCTCTTAAACTCCCTCCTCTCCACAATTTCTGGGTCCTTCAAGACGACTTCCTGAAATGGAGTAATCTCCACTGTCCCTTGGAGCAGGGAAAGGCTGTTGTCCTGTTCATTGGCCGGCTCCGCTAGGACTTCACTGTCCGCCAGCACGTTGCTGAGCTCTGATATTCCCTTTAGCGTATCCTCTCCATCAGACTCCTCTGCCTCTTTCAGGTGTCCATTCAAGGTCTCCAATGATCCAGACTGTTCAGTCCAATCAACGGGCTCAAAACACTTTGGCTGGAACCGTTCACAGACCTCAACCGCTTCAAAAATACCCAATTCCTTGGAGGCCGAGAGGACCTTCTCCACATTGTGATGGGACAGAGTCAGCTCCCCTGTGTAGAGGAAAACCAGGAGGAGGGAGGCCCATGACCTTCGAGAAGCGTTCATGAAGGATAATGTTTGGGGAGCTGCCATCTCCATAAAGGCTCTGGAAGAACGGGCTGCTGCAAGCCAGGATACTCCAATGAGCTTTAAACTGAAGATCTCCAACGACAAGGGTGGCATCGCAGTACCGGCCGGCTTCTCTCTGCTTGTTAAGGGCTTGGAGGACCTTGATGCTGTGCTGAATGAACACATTATCCATGACCTGAAGAACACAACACAAAACATTGGAAGATCTTCGTATATGAATATTATTCCTTTCCTTTCACTCCCAGCTGAATGGAAAGGCAGGGGAGCAAAAGGAAGGCAAGTATGAGCGACTGGAGAGATCTTCATTAAAGGTAAACTGTTACTTTGTCCTGCATGAGCCAAGGACAAAAGCAGAAATAAAGGGCAATAGACACATTAACAACGTGAAGCATGCTGGTAGGATAAACCAATAGGAATTTGTATTTATGTAGAAGTCAGGAATGGTGGTCATCTGTGCCCCTACCACTCCTTCCCTACATTCACCCACCTTTCCTGCCCTTACTGCTCCTCCCTACAATTACCATCCCTTCCCTATACAAACCACTCTTCTCTGCCCTTACCATTCCTCCCTCCTCTTCCCTAACCCCTACCTTCACCCCTCTTCCCCTGCCCTTACCATTCGTCCTCACCTTCACCTCTCTTTTCTATCCTTAGCAATCTTTTCTGCCCCTACAACTCTTCCCCTGCCCCTTAACACTCCTCCCTCCTCTTCCCTACAATTAACAATCTTCCCTACCTATACCCCTCTTCTCTACACTTACCACGCTTCCCCCTATCCTTACAACTCTTCCCTATCCATACTACATTCCCCCTATCCTTACCACTCTTCCCCTGCCTTCACCTCTCTACATTGCCCTTGCCACTATATTTGTCACCACCTCAATACACCTGCTGTCACCACCACATTCTAGAATGGGCACAATTCTGCTCATCTCTAGAACAGTAATAGAGGGGAAATCTTGTGTGTGTGGGGGTGACACTTAAGGATCCCCTCATTTTGGTGGGATTTCCTCTCACTTCCTGTTGTGGCTTTAGGACGGGAGGTGAAGAAAAATCTCCCCAAAGACACACACATGGCAAGGCTTAGAACCCTCCTTTACGCCATCCAAAATGAAAAAAATAAATAAATAAATAAATATATATATATGTTTTTCCTTTAATTCTACTCTACAGCGGTAATAAACCCAAAACCAGAAATGTAATATATTGCAGCTCACCAATCATTAGATGTGGTGGCTGCATTTGTTTTCTCTCTTTATTTTTTTAGGCTCCCCCCCTCTGTTCTCACCTGGTGATCTGGCCAGTAATACACCTCCTGTATTAGAGCGCCCCCACACTGGATGAAGGAGAACAAGGGCGCACCTTTTGACAGCAGCATTGTCAGTCTGCTAATGTATTAGCAGATTTAAATTCACTAACAAACTGAAGCCAAACTCCAGCTCACACTTTTTTTTTTTTTTTAACAAATAAAAGCTGATCCTTGTAAGCACCCCTGTCAGTGGTAAATGGGTTGTCTCAACCATAATACTGATACATTAGCAGGGGAGCTTGTTCTTTTGAAAAACTGACTTACTGGCAGGATCACTAAATGAAAATAGAAGAAGCAAAAAACCTAAAAAAGAAAAACGAATGCAGCCGTCACATGTAAGAATTGGTAAGCTGCAGTATAATAAAGGTTTGACTTTTGGGTTTTAAGGGGTTGTAAAGGCAGAAGGTGCAATCTGTGCATGAAGATAAAAAAAAACTACTGCGCAGCCCCCCCCATAGTTACCTGAGCCCCATCTTTCTCCAGCGATGTTGCAGGAATGTCTCAGCATTCCAGTACTCTCCCTCCTCATTGGCTGAGAGAGCAGCATGGCGCCATTGGCTCCCGCTGCTGTCAAAGTCAGTGAGCCAATGAGGAGAGAGACAGGGGCGGGGCCGAACCGGAGCTCTGTGTCCTAATGTACACAGAGCAGAGGCTCGGGGGCCCCTATAGCAAGCTGTTTGCTGTGGGGGCACTCGGTAGGAGGGAGGGGCCAGGAGTGCCAGCGGGGGACCCGAGAAGAGGAGGATCCGGGCTGCTCTGTGCAAAACCATTACACAAAGGAGCCAAGTATAAAACTTTTTTTTTTTTCTTTAAAAATAACAAAAACTTTAGTATCACTTTAGTCTCTTGCTGACCGCCCCACGCACATTTACTGCAGGGCGGCGCCCCCTTTGCGCAGAATTATGTACCTGTAAGCGATTCTGCACTTCCAGGGCTGGGGCGCGTGTGCTGGCGACCCGCTGTGATTGGCAGGAGCCAATCACCTGCCAGTGTTCTGTCGAGAAATGCCCGGCCGCAACTGCACATGAGTGGCCAGGGAGTTTAACAAGACTCGTGGCCACTCATTACAATTAGAAGAAAAGAGGTTTAACCTTAAACTACGTAGAGGGTTCTTTACTGTAAGAGCGGCAAGGATGTGGAATTCCCTTCCACAGGCGGTGGTCTCAGCGGGGAGCATTGATAGCTTCAAGAAACTATTAGATAATCACCTGAATGACCACAACATACAGGGATATACAATGTAATACTGACACATAATCACACACATAGGTTGGACTTGATGGACTTGTGTCTTTTTTCAACCTCACCTACTATGTAACTATGTAACACATGCGCAGTACGGAGCCGCCGAACATCTGAATTTACGATCAGCTGTAGACAGCGCCTGGGTAAAATAGCCGAGATTATGCCGCACGTTCCCAATGCTCGTGCAAGTGGCGGATGTCATGATGGGCACGTGTTAGGGGCAAATGTCTACATGAAGGGGGCGTGTTTTTTAATGAGGGGCAGTGCTGCTAACATGGGGGTGGAAATTTTCACATCTAAACAAATATTTCTCTGCTCTTCTTCCTACACGTGTTTGCGGGGCGAAACGCGTGTAGGAAGAATAGCAGATAAATATATGTGTTTCAGCTTCGTGAAAATTTCCGCCCCCATGTAAGCAGCACTGCCCATCATTAAAAAATATGCCCCCTTCATGTAGACATCCACCCCTGCAGACTTGCACGGGCATCGGGAGCGTGCGGCACAATGTCAGCTATTGTGCGCAGGCCCCGTCTACAGCTGATCATAAATTCAGATGTTCGGAGGCTTTCGGTAGCTCTGCACTGCACATGCGCAGTTCCGGTTGGGCATTTTTCGATAGGGGACATTTCTCGACAGGTCACCGACACCCGGCGATCATTGGGGAGAGAAGCAGAACGGCGATCTGCCTATGTAAACAAGGCAGATCGCCGTTCTGTGAGAAGGGAAGGCAGTGATCCTGTGTCTCTGCTATGCTTATGGAACACGGATCTCTGCCTTGCCACAGTACAAGCACCTCCCCCACAGTTAGTAAGCACTCCCTAGGACAGTGATGGAGAACCTCGACACCCCCAGATGTTTTGGAACTACATTTGCCATGATGCTCCTGCACTCTGCAGTGTAGTTGAGCATCATGGGAAATGTAGTTCCAAAACATCTGGGGTGCCAAGTTTGGCCATCACTGCCCTAGGAACACATGTAACCCCTTGATCGCCCCTGATGTTAGCCCGCTTCTCTGCCAGCGTCATAAGTACAGTGACAGTGCATATTTTTAGCACTGAAAACTGCATTAGTGCCACGGGTCCCCAAAACAATGTCAGTTAGATGTCCAAATTGTCTGCCGTAATGTAGCAGTCCCGTTATAAGTCGCTGATCGCTGATATTACTAGTAAAAAAAGAAAATAGAACAAACAAAAATTCCATAAATCTATCCCATAGCTTGTAGACGCGATAAACCAATCAATATACGCTTATTGAGATTTTTTTTATGAAAAATATGTAGAATACATATATTGACCTAAACTGATGAAGAAACTAGATTTTTTACATTTTTTTTTATTGGGAATGTTTTATAGCAGAAAGTAAGAAATTGTTTTTTTCAAAATTGACACTTTTTTTTGTTTATATCACAAAAAATAAAAAACCGCAGAGGTGATCAAATACCACCAAAAGTTTTTTTTTTTTTTTTTCCCACCAATAAAAGACAAATTATATTTGGGTACAGCGTCACACGACTGCGCAATTGTCAGTTAAAGTAACGCAGTGCCATATCGCAATTAATGGCCTGGTCATGTAGGGGGGGTGTAAATCTTCCAGAGCTGAAGGGGTTAATACCGCTGTAACCCGTTCTACCATTCTAAGCTCCAGAAGGGAAGGTGGCGGAGGCCATGCCGGGGCACCCAGCAGTAGGAAGGTGGCGGAGGCCATTCCCGGGGCACCCAGCAGTAGGAAGGCGGCGGAGGCCATGCCGGGCACCCAGCAGTAGGAAGGCGGCGGAGGCCATGCCGGGCACCCAGCAGTAGGAAGGCGGCGGAGGCCCTGTTGGCACACCCAGCAGTAAGAAGGTGGAGGAGGCCCTGTTGGCACACCCAGACGTAGGAAGGTGGAGGAGGCCCTGTTGGCACACCCAGACGTAGGAAGGTGGAGGAGGCCCTGTTGGCACACCCAGACGTAGGAAGGTGGAGGAGGCCCTGTTGGCACACCCAGACGTAGGAAGGTGGAGGAGGCCCTGTTGGCACACCCAGACGTAGGAAGGTGGCGGAGGCCCTGTTGGCACACCCAGACGTAGGAAGGTGGCGGAGGCCCTGTTGGCACACCCAGACGTAGGAAGGTGGCGGAGGCCCTGTTGGCACACCCAGACGTAGGAAGGTGGCGGAGGCCCTGTTGGCACACCCAGACGTAGGAAGGTGGCGGAGGCCCTGTTGGCACACCCAGACGTAGGAAGGTGGCGGAGGCCCTGTTGGCACACCCAGACGTAGGAAGGTGGCGGAGGCCCTGTTGGCACACCCAGACGTAGGAAGGTGGCGGAGGCCCTGTTGGCACACCCAGACGTAGGAAGGTGGCGGAGGCCCTGTTGGCACACCCAGACGTAGGAAGGTGGCGGAGGCCCTGTTGGCACACCCAGACGTAGGAAGGTGGCGGAGGCCCTGTTGGCACACCCAGACGTAGGAAGGTGGCGGAGGCCCTGTTGGCACACCCAGACGTAGGAAGGTGGCGGAGGCCCTGTTGGCACACCCAGACGTAGGAAGGTGGCGGAGGCCCTGTTGGCACACCCAGACGTAGGAAGGTGGCGGAGGCCCTGTTGGCACACCCAGACGTAGGAAGGTGGCGGAGGCCCTGTTGGCACACCCAGACGTAGGAAGGTGGCGGAGGCCCTGTTGGCACACCCAGACGTAGGAAGGTGGCGGAGGCCCTGTTGGCACACCCAGACGTAGGAAGGTGGCGGAGGCCCTGTTGGCACACCCAGACGTAGGAAGGTGGCGGAGGCCCTGTTGGCACACCCAGACGTAGGAAGGTGGAGGAGGCCCTGTTGGCACACCCAGACGTAGGAAGGTGGCGGAGGCCCTGTTGGCACACCCAGACGTAGGAAGGTGGCGGAGGCCCTGTTGGCACACCCAGACGTAGGAAGGTGGCGGAGGCCCTGTTGGCACACCCAGACGTAGGAAGGTGGCGGAGGCCCTGTTGGCACACCCAGACGTAGGAAGGTGGCGGAGGCCCTGTTGGCACACCCAGACGTAGGAAGGTGGCGGAGGCCCTGTTGGCACACCCAGACGTAGGAAGGTGGCGGAGGCCCTGTTGGCACACCCAGACGTAGGAAGGTGGCGGAGGCCCTGTTGGCACACCCAGACGTAGGAAGGTGGCGGAGGCCCTGTTGGCACACCCAGACGTAGGAAGGTGGCGGAGGCCCTGTTGGCACACCCAGACGTAGGAAGGTGGCGGAGGCCCTGTTGGCACACCCAGACGTAGGAAGGTGGCGGAGGCCCTGTTGGCACACCCAGACGTAGGAAGGTGGCGGAGGCCCTGTTGGCACACCCAGACGTAGGAAGGTGGCGGAGGCCCTGTTGGCACACCCAGACGTAGGAAGGTGGCGGAGGCCCTGTTGGCACACCCAGACGTAGGAAGGTGGCAGCATCCATGTTGGTACACCTCAGTGCTCAACCCTTAGGCTTTCACAATTAAGCACCCAAACAACATCACAGATATCAATGAACTATATTTATTTATATACGCTCACTTTATTGGTAATTTTACTCTGGAATTCAAGACATAGCGTTCTATCAGATTACTGATACCCGTCAGATCCTGAAGTGTTTGGAACGCGTAGCGCTATAGAATGCATCGCGCATGCGCAGTAAGTATTTTTTCCTTCAGAACGTCACTTGCGTTGCATTTTCTGATGGGTAGCCGTATTCCGATAGAACACGGGGACAAAAGGTGGGCAGTAGGGGCACAATGGTTTAATGCAGAGATGGGAGGGGGGCGCTCTGACCCTAAGGGAAAGGGGGGGGCGGGGCAGTTTGGCATTTAATCCCCTCCACACATGTGGCCCCCCCCCCGACACACATAGATGCCGCCGATCTTTACAATGCCGGAGATCACATAACCGACAACGTCTGTGCGCATGCGTAGACACCCTGCACTGAACACATTATTTTGGGGGCTGATTTCATGCAGATAACCAGACTGGGAGGAATCCCACACAGGGGGGAACATGCAAACTCCATGCAGATGTCCTTCCTGGGAGGGGAACCTGAGACCCCGGTGCTGCACAGGAAGAAATGCTGATCACTGAGCCATAGAAAATGATGGCGGCCCCCCAGATACCACTCAGGGGGTCTTCAGGAGTCAGAGGGGGTCACACACACTCCGCCCCCTCCTCTGTGTGGGAGGGGGGGTCCTAGAAGTAATACCCAGCACCCGCTTATATACCTGCAAGTCCCCGGCTCACTCCGCACCTCCAAGCTGCTCTTCTGTGTAAAAAAAAATCTCTCGATCCATGAAGAAGCTCGACCGCGTCACTTCCTGTGCGACTCTGTCACTGAAACAGCTGTTGGCGGGCTTTACTGCGCATGCGCCACGTCACTGCCCTTAATCGCGTATGCGCAGGGAAATATCTGCAGTCGGAGAAAAATGATTGTCTCGAGCAAGCGGCCGCGAGATCTCATGTCACGTGACGTCCGGGATTCACACAGGACGTCCCACTGCCGGCCGCCATCTTGGTTGTGGCAAACTACTAATAGAACCCCCGTCGTCCCGGTTGCCGTACCGAGCATCTAATTTTCTCGTAGGATATAACTATCCCCGCTCTGGTCTACAGGACTGCTGTGAAGGAGTCAAGTGGTGGGTGTGAGGCGGGCGGGGCAGTGAGCGGCCGCCATCTTGGTTGTGGCAGCCTGTGTGTAAATCCCGGCTGGCTGAATCTCTATGCTGGGATGTGATGCTCACATTGGATTGATGTATTCCTGATCTGGTGTACCGGTGTTGTAAAAAAAATTCTGCAATGCATGCAGAACCTCACTTCCTGTGCGGCTACATCACCCACACAGCTGATCGCAGGCTCCACTGAGAATGCGCGCCTTCACCGCGTCTATACCACGCATGCGTAGACTCTCCTTTCAGTCAAGGATCATTTTAGACTCGGGCGGGCAGAGGCGTTGCGAGTTCCTTAATTACATTATCGTCAGCACCGCCTCCAGCCCCGCTCCTAATACGCATAGCACAGTCTCTATACCAATGGGATATGGTAGTGGAAAAATATAGAGCTGCACCCCCTTCAGCCCCGCCCCTAGCCTGCTCTGGTGAAGGGGGGTGGGCCCCTTGCATAGCACTGTGTATGTACATTGTTTTGCCATCAAACGCAGCCACTGTGCCCATCAAACGCATCCACTGTGCCCATCAAACGCAGCCACTGTGCCATCGCAGCCAATGTGCCCATCAAACGCATCCACTGTGCCCATCAAAAGTGTCCATTGTGCCCATCAAAAGCATCCACTGTGCCCATCAAATGCGTCCACTGTGCCCATCAAACGCGTCCACTGTGCCATCGCAGCCAATGTGCCCATCAATCGCAGCCACTGTGCCCATCAAACGCAGCCACTGTGCCATCGCAGCCACTGTGCCCATCAAACTCAGCCACTGTGCCCATCAAACGCATCCACTGTGCTATCGCAGCCAATATGCCCATCAAACGCAGCCACTGTGCCCATCAAATGCATCCACTGTGCCATTGCAGCCAATGTGCCCATCAAACACAGCCACTGTGCCCATCAAACTCTTCCACTGTGCCCATCAAACGCAGCCACTGTGTCCATCAAACTCTTCCACTGTGCCCATCAAATGCAGCCACTGTGCCCATCAAACCCATCCACTGTGCCCATCAAACGCAGCCACTGTGCCCATCAAACGCAGCCACTGTGCCCATCAAACGCAGCCACTGTGCCCATCAAACCCATCCACTGTGCCCATCAAACCCTTCCACTGTGCCCATCAAACTCTTCCACTGTGCCCATCAAACCCATCCACTGTGCCCATCAAAACGCAGCCAATGTGCCCATCAAACCCATCCACTGTGCCCATCAAACCCATCCACTGTGCCCATCAAACGCAGCCACTGTGCCCATATATTTCCTCCATGTCTTCTTCCGTCCTCTCTCAGACATCCAATCACAGCGCCTGACATTTCAACCAATCAGGTGATCGGTAACAGACCCGAGCACCTGATTGGCTGAGAGGCAGTTCAGTGTTATCAAAGTGAATTCCTTCGCTTTGCTAACATAACACTGAGTGAATGCACAGCATGGCGCCCGCTATTCACCTTTTTGGGCATCTATTAGAGCCTATGGCTCTAATCATGTGCTTCCAAGAAATACCCCCGCCTCTGTAATTCAGGATTACAATGCAATGCATGAATCTATCTATGGTGAAAGAGTGGTGCCAGGAGAGACGGGGCGGCGCCCATGCGCCCCTTATGGACGCACCGCCACTGCTCTGTGTACTCTTTGTAGATAGAGCATGTCAAGCAGTAGCTGAGCTCCCTGGGGATATGCTGATCGCCCATCCATGCTGCTGGAGGGAGCCCAGACAACCATAAATGAGGGACCTGCAGACTTAGTCATTGTGAGTGAGACCATTCCATATCACACTCCATCTTCCATGAGGACAGGGACCCCCCGAGGATGGGGACCCCCCCCCCCCCCCCAGGACAGGAACCCCCCCCCCCCAGGATAGTGACCCCCTTCTCCCCCCTGGGGACAGGGAATCCCTTCTCTCCTGGGGACAGGGAATCCCTTCTCTCCTGGGGACAGGGACATCATTGATGTCGCAGACTGGCTGCATGACACAGGGGGCACACCATGGATGTCACAGGCTGGCTGCAAGACACAGAGGGCACACCATGGATGTCACAGGCTGGCTGCATGACACAGAGGGCACACCATGGATGTCACAGGCTGGCTGCATGACACAGAGGGCACACCATGGATGTCACAGGCTGGCTGCATGTCGCAGGGGGCACACCATGGATGTCACAGGCTGGCTGCAGCATGACACAGGGGGCACACCATGGATGTGCAGGCTGACTGCATGACACAGGGGGCACACCATGGATGTCGCAGACTGGCTGCATGTCACAGGGGGCACACCATGGATGTCGCAGACGGGCTGCATGACACAGGGGTCACACCATGGATGTTACAGGCTGGCTGCATGATACAGGGGGCACACCATGGATGTCACAGGCTGGCTGCAAGACACAGGGGGCACACCATGGATGTCACAGACTGGCTGCATGATACAGGGGGCACACCATGGATATCGAAGACTGGCTGCATGACACAGGGGGCACACCAAGGATGTCACAGGCTGGCTGCATGTCACAGGGGGCACACCTTGGATGTCACAGGCTGGCTGCATGACACAGGGGGCACACCATGGATGTCACAGGCTGGCTGCATGTCACAGGGGGCACACCATGGATGTCACAGGCTGGCTGCATGACACAGGGGGCACACCTTGGATGTCACAGGCTGACTGCATGACACAGGGGGCACACCATGGATGTCGCAGACTGGCTGCATGTCACAGGGGGCACACCATGGATGTCACAGGCTGGCTGCATGTCACAGGGGGCACACCATGGATGTCATAGGCTGGCGGCAAGACACAGGGGGCACACCATGGATGTCACAGGCTGGCTGCAAGACACAGGGGGCACAACATGGATGTCACAGGCTGGCTGCAAGACAC
>JBBDGP010000059.1:170000-355000 GCA_037952835.1 Lithobates septentrionalis
TAGCTGGCACAGAAGCTGTGATAACAGTCCAGCAGACACGGGTGCTTGTACTGCTCGTGGCACAGGTAACATGCCAGGGGGTGGCAGCTGGCCTTGTCCAGATCCTGCAGGGTTTCCAGGGGTGAGAATATCCCTCCAGACATCTCTGTGAACACAATACACAACAAATACAGTATATCACATATAGATACATGAGAACATGTTATAAGACAAAACTATAGAAGCTCAGCCTTTTGCAAAAAAAAAAAAAAGAGCGTTCAGCCAATGATAAACTATTATTTGCTTTTTCTTAAGGCAAAAGATTTTAAAAAAATAAATAAATAACTGTTTTTGATCTTTTGCTTTTAAAGGTAGAGGAGAGATGTGGAGTCTTACTGACCCCAGATCTCTCCATAAAGAGGACCTGTCACGCTGTACAGCTATCGCAAGGGATGTTTACATTTCTTGTGATAGCAATAAAAGTGATAACATTTTTTTTAAAGGGATGGTGTAAAAATAAAAAAGGGAATAAAATAAATAATAATAAAAAAAATAAAAAAAATCAGTCAAGACTGATGGATGCATTTTGGGCCCATACACTTCAGTGGGAGCATATGAAAAATTGCATAAGGGCTAGTCCACATTAGTAGTTGGGGGGGGGGTAAAACCCCCACTTTTACTCCCCCACACACTACTCTCTATAGCTGCAGAGGCAGAGACCAGGGATGTACACAGGAATTATACCCTCTGTCAATTTCAGCAGGCATTACACCCGCTGAATGCAACACATTTAAGTCCTATTGTCACTCTGCAAACACCATACAAACGAGTGCAATGCACGTGGTTGTGGTATACTAGTGGGGGGCTTGAGGGGTTAAATGAATGGGTCGTGTTAAGTGGGTGCTACACCTGCCTAAAGCAACAGGGGGTATTTCTGTTATGGTTGCAAAGCATCATGGCCGAACCATGTGTGCGCCCCCCCTCCAATACTTTTTGTAATATAGTGTATACTGTACTTCCATGTATGATGTATGTGGCATGAATTGAGACATTAAAGTTAAACTTAATGCCAGCGCTGGGATAAATACCAGGTAGAGCAGAAGTATATCAATCCCGCAAATATAGGGATAAATCAATGTTCTAACATTATATATATATACACACACACACACACACACATACATACATATACATAATTCTTAATGTAGTGCGAAACAAAAAAGTGATTAATCCAGAAAAAAATGTATGTTCTTTAAAAATAAAACAAAATAAAAAGTGTCCGATCGTCATCAAAAGTCAATAAAGTGCCCCAGTGCTGTGTATATAGTGAAGAATCCTATAGTAGTTCATACCCAATCTTCAGCCTGAATGTGCAAAAAAAGTGCCACGATGTTGTCTATTGGTTCGAATCCCGACCACAACACTACCTGCCCGGAGCTTATTTGTTCTCCCTGTGTCTGTGTGGGTTTCCTCCGGGTACTCCGGTTTCCTCCCTCACTCTAAAGACATGCTGGTAGGTTAATCAGATCCTGTCTAAATTGGCCCTAGTATGTGTATGAATGTGAGTTAGGGACCTTAAAATTGTAAGCTCCCTGAGGGCATGGACTGATGTGAATGTACAATATATATGTAAAGCACTGTGTAAATTGTCTTCGCTATACAAGTACCTGAAATAATAAAAAATAAATAAAAAAAATTATATATATTTATATATAAATTTTAGTAGAGGCCCTGTAGAATAAAATGGGTTTTGTCACATGTCACTTGCGCAGCAGTTTTTCAAATGTAAAAAATACACTTTAATTAACCACTATAAAATATATATATATATATATATATATATATATATATATATATATATATATATATATATATATATATAATTATACTGCAGCAGGTCGGCACGATCCCACGAACCATTGTAGCTGTACGTCGGTCCCTTTAAGTGGAATAGCAGGTAAACTGCACTGCGGGGGTGTCAATGCGCGTTGGCCAGCGGTCGCGATGACCGCTGGCCACACTCTATCGCGGGCACGAGAGGCAGAACAGGGACGGGTGTGTGTATAAACACACATACCAGTTCTATGAGGAGAGGAGAGGCAGATTGTGAGTTCCTACAAGCTGGGAACCACAATCTGTCATTTCCTCCAGTCACTTCCATCTCCCATACAGTTAGAAACACACATACAGGGAACACATTTAAAGCCTTGATCACCCCCTAGTGTTAACCGCTTCCCTGCCAGTGACATTTACACAGTAATAAGTGCATATTTATAGCACTGATCGCTGTATAATTTTTAATGGTCCCAAAAAAAAAGTGTCAAAAGTGTCCAATCTGTCTGTCGCAATCCTGAAAAAAATCGCTTATCGCCGCCATTACTAGTAAAAATCATTAAATAAAGCCATAAAAATGCCATAAATCTCTCCCATAGTTTGTAGACGCTATAACTTTTGCGCAAACCAATCAATATACGCTTATTGCATTTTTTTTTATACCAAAAATATGTACAAGAATATATTTTGGCCTAAACTGATGAAGAAAATTTTTTTTAAAAAAAAACATTTTTGGGGATATTTATTACAGCAAAAAAATTGAAAAAATTGTTTTTTGTTTTTTTAAATGATCTTTTTTTTGTTTATAGCGCAAAAAATAAAAACCGCAGAGATGATCAAATACCACCAAAAGAAAGCTGTGGGGAAAAAATTGTTTGGGTACAGCGTCGCACGACTGCGCAATTGTCAGTTAAAGCGAAGCAGTGCCTAACCGTAAAAAGTGCTCTGGTCAGGAAGAGGGTATAATCTTCTGGGGCTGAAGTGGTTAAATTAGAAAAAAAAAAAAATTATATATACATACACATATATATATTTATTATTTACATATATATACACACACACACATATATACATTCATACATACATATATATATATATATATATATATATATATATATATATATATATAATTTATTTTTATTTTTTTACCTCCTGGAGAATATATATATTTAATTTTGGGCCAGTCCACTAATGAGAATAATAATAAAAAAAAAAAAAAAAAAAAATAGGGAGAAATCTGTTACCATTTACCAGCAATTTGTCCTGGAGAAAAAAAAAAAAAAACACACTATAATCCTCCTGGATACACAGAGTAGTTGCAATGATATGTACAGTTTTACTAACACATGTCAGTTACACAATTGTATTCAGTCATTACCACCAGGCACTAAGGGGTTAATGAACAATGAATCTAGCTGGGTGGTCTAACTGCCAAATCTATTGCTCAGGTCAGTGCAGCTGTAGCCTAGCAACCACTGATGACATCATAGTTGATACATTACTGAGCTGGTTTAAACTGCCTCACAGCTGTCTGAGCTGTCAGTTTGAATTGACTCTTGTAGAGAACACATCTGTGCTCTGCTCTGAGCATTCTCATACATTTACTAAGTGAATATTCAGATACTTTCTGATTAGATAAGCAAATACTAAATATATTAATTTTCTTGTCACATTTCTATATTTTTTGTGACAAGTTTTGGAAAATGAGCCTTTTGAAAGCGTTTGCAGTTTTCTGCTTTCTGGCTTGTAGTGTACAATACACTAATGGTCGGCCAATATACACACGCCTGGATGCTACAGTTGGCTCTAAACTGGACATCCCATGTGTGGTCACCGCCGATCTCTCTGGTGCAAGCAATGTTAGGATGGAGTGGGGATGGACTCCGGAAGAAGGAGACATTCCCTACACACCTATCCTGCACCGTGATCTTACCGACCTGGAGAAGCAGCAAAGTAAAGTGGATTGCTCCATTTTTTTCAACTCAGTCCTGCAAAGAGACAGCGGAACCTACGAGGTCCGCCTCACCGTGGACAACGTCCGGAGTCAGCCATTCAAGAAGATCATCGTTCACGTGACTGGTAAGTGTTACAGGATTTGGTTTATTGTTTATTCTATGGGGGTCTTCTTCCTGTTGTGGGGGGGGTCTTCTCCTGCTCGGGGGGGTTTTCTCCTGCTGTGGGGGGGGGGGTTTCTCCTGCTGGGGGGTCTTCTCCTGCTGGGGTGGGGGGTCTTCTCCTGCTGTGGAGGGGGGGGTCTTCTCCTGCTGTGGGGGGGGGGTCTTCTCCTGTGGGGGGGATCTTCTCCTGCTGTGGGGGGGGGGTCTTCTGCTGTGGGGGGGGGTCTTCTGCTGTGGGGGGGTGTCTTCTCCTGCTGTGGGGGAGGGGTTTACTGAGGACCAGGACCAGGCAGGTACAGCTCAGAGGACTTGCGGGCTTCTGGGTAATCTGTTAACCCTTTCCCTGCCAGTTCTCTCCCCATACAAGGTAAAAGCACATCTTATACTAAAAATCATGCACACAGGAGACATCTGGTCATTACAATCTGTTGTATTGCATCTCACCATCACTTCTCACACTATACAAATATATTGCATTTAAAGCGGAGCTCCACCCACTTTTACAACTCCTCTTCATCCCTCACTGATCTGTGCACTGGAAATGAATTGGATATTTTTATATTTTTTTCCCAGAACTTACTGTGTTAATTTTAGTATTTGTTTTTCCCTTCCTCCTCTCGGCCAATCGCTGTCATTTGCGGTTTGCAATGCCTCCTGGGAGATGTGTGTCATCAATGGGCATCGCGTTATTTGTGAACCGGAAATGACGCAATGCACATCCAGCGCCATGTTTATAAAGGGTAACGGCTTTTGTTGCCATGGTTACCAAAGCTTCTTATTCACAGTGATGGGCGGTGGGGGAGGGGCGGCTGGAGAATCTCAGCTCTGATTACATACAGCGCCCGGGGGAGGGGACAGACACACCAATCATTTATAATAGAGGAATATCAGGGGGGCAGTTTTGATGGTAGAAATTTTATGGGGCAGCTCCTGCAAAAGGTAATTACTTTTAAAAAGATGCTAATTGTAAATATCCCTTGTTTCTGTGCAGATATATACACATACATAGGAGCTATATATATATCTCTGCACAGAAATAAGGGATATAATTTACAATTAGCATCTTTTTAAAAGTAATTACCTTTTGCAGGAGATTTTTCTAGTTCTAGATTTATAATCTTTGTGAATGTAGAATAAACTTCCTAGTTCCTGGAGGGGGAGGAGAGATTTCCATAGCTAAGGGGCGACAACTTTCTCTGACACTGCCGTTGCTATGGAAACCTGACCTGAAACCTATTACACTGCTTGTGCTGCACTGAGCATGTGTGAGATCTGCAAGGATGAGATCCAGGAAGAAATATACTCTGGCTTCAGATGCCCACACTTAAGATGGCCACGGCCTGCTAGAATTTTATAAAGTAACAAACTACTGCTATAAACTAGAGCTGCACGATTAATCGCGGAGAATCATTATCGCAACTCTGGATTTTGGCGATTCTGACCCATCAAGCAATTTGTTATGTGCGCACATTAAAAGCATGCGCCGATCGATGGTGTCCCCGGGATGTTTCCTGTTTCCCTGTTGCGGAGGGGAGGGGAAGCCGTCGGAGCCGGCGTGAAACATCTGACGTCACTCAGCTTTTCTTTCTAAGGCCACCAAAGCTCAGGGAGAACTCCCTGCGTCATTATTGGCAGCTTGCCCTTGAAGTGGGTTGGCTAACCTCTTTGTCACACAACGTGAGCTGACCCCGGATTGGCCCCCCAGACCGTCAGTCACAATGTGGGCAGAAGCGCATTCGGTCCTCCCCTGGCTGCAGCGTTGCTGAGGGGAGGAGGAGCCTCCATCTTTATTTCAAATCCTGTAATTTCACCGTTTATTCCGTGTGTGTGTCGGTGGCTTTCCGGGCAGCCCGCCCCTGGTGATCCCTGGAGTGGGTCTGAGCGTTGTCTCGGTGGATGGAGAAGGCCTCGGGTGGCGGCGGTGGGGGGAGGATGACGTCGGGAGAATGAAGCAGCAGAATGGGGACTGCAGTAAACTCCGGCGCCCGTTAAAACGGAAGTGAATTACGGATGGCATCTATGGGAGGTGAGAGAGAGCCGAGTGCCCGCGGAGCACAGGGGGAGGAGCAGGCCTGGAGGGAAGCCTCGGCCTTTCCTGTGTGCTGGCAACAAGGCCTGTGCGTCAGTGCTGGGAGCTGGGCCTCCTCTGTGCACGTTATACACAACCTTTGTCTGCTATGGTGTGTGCACTGACAGCTCCATACCCCCACATGGCCACTAACAGTCTATGGAGCTCACTTCATTACTCCTTCCATCAGGTCCTGATAGTAGCTCCAAAATACCCTCTCTCTCGCCTAAAAAAAAATTACATTGCGAGAATCGTGAGAGAATCGTGATCTTTTTATTCTAAGCAAAAAAACGTCATTCTCATTTTGGCCAGAATCGTGCAGCTCTACTATAAACGAACAAAACAGACCTTAGTTTACAGACTAACTTTACTAGAATATATTAAGCTTGTGTATTATAGGGGTATTTTTATTTAAAAAGTATCATTTTGGCCGGAACACCGATTTAACCACTTCAATACCGGGCACTTAGACACCTTCCTGCCCAGGCCAATTTTCAGCTTTCAGCACTGTCACACTTTGAATGACAATTGCGCAGTCATACAACACTGTACACAAATTTTTTATCATTTTATTCCCACAAATAGAGCTTTCTTTTGGTGGTATTTGATCACCTCTGTGATTTTTATTTTTTGCACAACAAATAAAAAAAGACCGAAAATTTTGAAAAAAAAAACAAGTTTTTTTTTGTTTCTGTTCAATTTTTTTGTAAATATGTATGTTTTCTTCTTCAATGATGGGCACTGATATGGCTGCACTGACGGGCACCGATAATGGGCACTCATAGGCGGCACTGATGGGCACTCATAGGCGGCACTGATAGTTGGCATGGATGGGCACTGATAGGTGGCATGGATGGGCACTGATAGGTGGCACTGCTGGACACTGATGGGTGGCATTGCTGGGCATCACTGATTTAA
This sequence comes from Lithobates septentrionalis, assembly GCA_037952835.1. NCBI lineage: Eukaryota > Metazoa > Chordata > Amphibia > Anura > Ranidae > Lithobates > Lithobates septentrionalis. The sequence goes on from JBBDGP010000059.1 coordinate 176,916, forward strand.
TTTGTTACATGATGGTGCCAGTCAGTGCCCATTTGTGGGCACTTATTGGCACAGATTGGGCATTCATTTGCACATGTGGATGGCCATGGGATACATACCTGGCCATCCACATGTTGCCCCTTCCCTGGTGGTCTAGTGTGGGCATCCAAGGGGGGGCTGCGCTGATAAACAATCAGCGCAGACCCCCCCCATCAGGAGAGCCGCCGCTGAGGAAAAGCCGATCAACGGCTCTTCCTTTTAACATCGTGATCAGCCGTGATTGGACAGACTGACACACCGCACCACCGATCGCCGAGATGCGCGCCCCCACGTGCGCGCGGCGGCTGTTATCCTGAAGGATGTCATATGATGCCCAGTCAGGATAAATGAATCACCACCCGGCCGTCATTTTGCTATAGGAAGTGGTTAAAGAGGCTTTTTTTGGGGGGATTTTTTTTCAAACTTTTTTTTTTATTGCATTTTAGTGTAAATATGAGATCTGTGGTCTTTTTGACCCCCCAGATCTCATATTTAGGAGGACCTGTCATACTTTTTTTCTATTACAAGGGATTTTTACATTCCTTGTAATAGGAATAAAAGTGACATTTTTTTTTTTTTTTAAAGAACAGTGTAAAAAAACAAAAAGGTAAAATAAATAAGATTTTTTCATTTAACCACTTCAGCCCCAGAAGGATTTACCCCCTTCCTGACCAGAGCACTTTTTACAATTTGGCACTGCGTCGCTTTAACTGCTAATTGCGCGGTCATGCAATGCTGTACCCAAACAAAATTTGTGTCCTTTTCTTCCTACAAATAGAGCTTTCTTTTGATGGTATTTGATCACCTCTGCCGTTTTTATTTTTTGCGCTATAAACGGAAAAAGACCGAAAATTTTGAAAAAAAATATTTTCTACTTTTTGTTATAAAAAAAATCCAATAAACTCAATTTTAGTCATACATTTAGGCCAAAATGTTTTCAGCCACATGTCTTTGGTAAAAAAAAAAAATGTCAATAAGCGTATATTTATTGGTTTGCGCAAAAGTTAGTGTCTACAAACGAGGGTACATTTTCTGGAATTTAAACAGCTTTAAGTTTATGACTGCCTATGTCATTTTTTGAGGTGCTAAAATGGCAGGGCAGTACAAAACCCCCCCAAATGACCCCATTTTGGAAAGTAGACACCCCAAGGAAATTGCTGATAGGCATGTTGAGCCCATTGAATATTAATTTTTCGTCCCAAGTGATTGAATAATGACAAAAAAAAAAATTTACAAAAAGTTGTCACTAAATGATATATTGCTCACACAGGCCATGGACATATGTGGAATTGCACCCCAAAATATATTCAGCTGCTTCTCCTGAGTACGTGGATACCACATGTGTGGGACTTTTTGGGAGCCTAGCCGCGTACGGGGCCCCGAAAACCAATCACCGCCTACAGGATTTCTAAGGGCGTAAATTTTTTAATTTCACTCCTCACTACCTATCACAGTTTTGAAGGCCATAAAATTCCCAGATGGCACAGAACCCCCTCAAATGACCCCATTTTGGAAAGTAGACACCCCAAGCTATTTGCTGAGGCATGTTGAGTCCATGGAATATTTTATATTGTGACACAAGTTGCGGGAAAAAGACAAATATTTTTTTTTGCACAAAGTTGTCACTAAATGATATATTGCTCACACAGGCCATGGGCATATGTGGAATTACACCCCAAAATACATTCAGCTGCTTCTCATGAGTACGGGGATACCACATGTGTGGGACTTTTTGGGAGCCTAGTTGCATACAGGGCCCCGAAAACCAATCCCCGCCTTCAGGGTTTTTAAGGGCGTAAATTTTTGATTCAGTCCTCACTGCCTATCACAGTTCCGAAGGCCATAAAATGCCAAGATGGCGGAACCCCCCCCCCCCCAAATGACCCCATTTTGGAAAGTAGACACCCCAAGCTATTTGCTGAGAGGCATGGTGAGTATTTTGCAGCTCTCATTTATTGTTGAAAATTAAGAAAGACAAGAAAATTTTTTTTTTTCTTTTTTCAATTTTCAAAACTTTGTGACAAAAAGTGAAGTCTGCAAAATACTCACTATACCTCTCAGCAAATAGCTTGGGGTGTCTACTTTCCAAAATAAGGTCATTTGGGGGGGGGGGGGGTTTGTGCCACCTGGGCATTCCATGGCCTCCGAAACTGTGATAGGCAGTGAAGAGTAAAATCAAAAATTCACACCCTTGGAAAGACTAAAGGCGGTGCTTGGTTTTCGGGGTCCCGTACACGGCTAAGCTCCCAAAAAGTCTCACACATGTGGTATCCCCGTACTCAGGAGAAGCAACAGAATGTATTTTGGGGTGCAATTTCACATATTCCCATGGCATGTTTGAGCAATATATCATTTAGTGACAACTTTGTGCAAAAAAAAAAAAAAAAAAAGGTGTCTTTTTCCCGCAACTTGTGTCACAATATAAAATATTCCATGGATTCGACATGCCTCTTAGCAAATAGCTTGGGGTGTCTACTTTCCAAAATGGGGTCATTTGGGGGGTTTTTGAACTGTCCTGGCAATTTACGCACAACATTTAGAAGCTTATGTCGCATATCACCCACTCTTCTAAACACTTGAAGACAAAGCCCTTTCTGACATACTTTGTTTACATGAAAAAATTATTTTTTTTTGCAAGAAAATTACTTTGAACCCCCAAACATTATATATTTTTTAAAGCAAATGCCCTACAGATTAAAATGGCGGGCGTTTTTTATTTCACACGGTATTTGCACAGCGATTTTTCAAACGCATTTTTTATATTATACACTATATTGCCCAAATGTTTGATGAAATAAAAAAGATGATCTTAGGCCGAGTACATGGATACCAAACATGACATGCTTTAAAATTGCGCACAAACGTGCAGTGGCGACAAACTAAATACATTTTTAAAAGCCTTTACAGGTTACCACTTTAGATTTAGAGGAGGTCTACTGCTAAAATTACTGCCCTCGATCTGACCTTCGTGGTGATACCTCACATACATAGTGCAACTGCTGTTTACATTTGACGCCAGACCGACGCTTGCGTTCGCCTTTGTGTGAGAGCAGGGGGGACAGGGGTGCTTTTTTTTTTGCTTTTTTATCTTACTTTTAAACTGTTCCTTTCATTTTTTTTTTTTTTAATAATTTTTGTTATCTCAGGGAATGTAAATATCCCCTATGATAACAATAGGTAGTGACAGGTACTCTTTTTTGAAAAAATTGGGACCCTAGATCTCTCCTCTGCCCTCAAAGCATCTGACCACACCAAGATCGGTGTGATAAAATGCTTTCCCAATGGCGCTGTTAACATCCGGCGAAATCTAAGTCATGAAATGCTCGTAGCTTCCGGTTTCTTAGGCCAAAGAGATGATTGGAGCCATTCTGATCTCTGATCAGCTCTATGGTCAGCTGGCTGAATCACCGGCTGCATTCTCAGGTTCCCTGTTGGGACAGGAGAGCCAGAGAAAAACATGGAAGACGGTGGGGGGGGGGGGGCATTCCCTCCCACTGCTTGTAAAAGCAGTCTAGAGGCTAATTAGCCGCTAGGATTGCTTTTACATGAAAGCCGACCACTGGCTGAAAAGAATGATACCAAGAGGATACCTAAACCCAAAGGCATTAATCTGGTATAACCACTCAAAGTCCAGCAACATACCAGTACGTTGCTGGTCCTTGTTGGGCATATATTCTAATCTTTTTTTTCATGCAGCCTGTGGGCCGAACGAAAAAAAGAGATTGATCGGTGGGAATGCCCACCATTAGAATACCTCCCTTCATCCACCCACTTCTAATGATGGGCATACATGCACCATTTATATATGCCGAAGCATAGGGGCATCTGCCCCAAAAGTTAGGAGCAAATCGCTCCTCCTCCCCTGCTGCCCCCATGCTTCGGCATATATCACCTCTGCTGGAGTCACAGCTTTATATATCGTGGGAGCAAACGCTGTTGCTGTCAAGATAAATAAATCCAGTCTGCAGCTGAATGGCGTACCTGAAGACAAAAAATGGTTAACAATAAAACACAGTAAACAGTAAAGTATAAAAAATTGCATACCTAAAAAGCAAACATGATAAAACATAACAATAAAACATTGCAGAATAGAATACAGTAAAAAAAGAGCAGAACAATAGAGAGAGAATAGAGAGAGAGAACAATAAAAAAACGACAACTATTTTTTTTTATTTCATATATTTTTTTGGGTTTTATTTTTTTTTTTACACTTTTTTTGTAACTGTAACTTTTATAAATGTAACCGGTTCCAGGTTCGGGTCTCTCAAAATGCGATGGCATCTTGGGAGACCCTGTGAAAGTGTGCCTAGTCTGTGGAATGCTGTACCCTACGCTAATACTCAACTAGTGAATGGTAGCGTTCAAAACATTCACCAAAGCAAAGACCAGGATTGTCAGGACAGGAGGGACAATAATAGCGGGTGTCACGCCTATATCCGCGCTTGCTGCAGACATGACATCTTTTTTGGGGGGGTTCGTTGGGTAGGGGTACTCGGGAGGACATAAAGAAAATGCCTCTCATGCAGCCGACTACATTTGGTTGGGGATGTGAATAGGGGAAGTACGGGCGCTGCAGAAGCGGTGGGTTCCCAATTAGGATTGGCGAATGCAGCAGGAAGGGCATTATGGGCATGACGGGCCTGTGTTTGTCTTCTTGGTGGCAGCGGGACACTACTTGTGCTTGCCACCTCACCAGCTTGAACTGCACTTATGGGACTCGCCACGTCACCAAGTGTTACTGCAGTGCTGGTTTGACTACGACCGGGGTGTACTAGGCCGCTGGTGCTTGCCAGTTCACCAAAACGCTACCAAAAAAAACTGTTAGCGATCGCAGGGATCAGGCCTGACTCTGCGAACGCTGCAGTTATGCGTTTAGTGTTTTGTAAGTGACAGTGATCGATCGATACTGCACTTGGGTGGGCTGGGCCGGGTGGAAGGTCAAAATGCTGGTGCTAGCAGGTATCTGGGCTGATCCCGCTAACACTGCATTTTTGGGAACCCTAAACTGCTGGGGATGCTAGTATAGATCAGATACTATACCACTAAGTGTCAGAGTCCTGGATGTGAGGCCGAATTGCAGAGGGGGCGCCCCTTGCGGCTAAGTGCAGCGTAACCCTGGGAGTGAGACAGGGAGTACGGTGCCCAAAGGTGCACGGGTTGCCAGATCGCTGTTGCTGAGTAGCAGATAGCAGGGAGCTGCTAGGGTGCGCTGGTAAGGTTGAAGGGCAACCGTGCAAGGAGGGATTCCAGGTATGGAGCCGTGGAGCAACCAGGAGCGGAGTCAGAGCCAAGCCAATGGTCATTCAGCACAGGAATCAGTCCAAGGTGAGGTACAGCAGGATAATCAGGAACAGAGAAGGTAGCCGAGCCGGGGGTCAAACACAGGAGGACGATCAAGGTACAAATGCGGAGCCGAAGAATAGTCAGATACAAGCCGGGGTCAATGCAGGCGGAATACTGGAGCAGTCAGGCAAGCCGAGTAGTAACAGGAAGCAGATATCACAACAGGAACCAGGAACACAGGAACAAGGAAAACAGGAAGCTGATGATAATCCAGCAACCAGCATGAACCAGCAGCAGGCTTAAATAGGCAGAAGGGCGCCACCATGAGGAATACTGGCAGAATTACCCGTCCTACGGTTATCACCCTGACAGTGCCCCCCCCCTAGGGGCAGCCTCCGGATGCCCAATCTGGCCCATTTTTCAGGGTATCGGGCTTGAAACCTCTGCAACAGTCTAGGGGCATGAATGTTATCTGCTGGTTCCCAAGAATTATCTTCTACAGAGTAACCTTTCCATTTAACAAGAAATTGAACAGTCCTACCTCTCCGACGGCAGTCCAGAATGGCTTCTACTTCGTATTCTGTTTCATTGTCCACCAAGATTGGAGGGGGCGGAGCTTCTTCTCTCCCTAGAAAAGGACTGGAGACAACAGATTTTAATAAAGAAACATGGAATACTGGGTGGATTTTATAGGAACTTGGTAAAGACAATTCAAATGCCACTGGGTTAATTTCCTTCTTAATTGTGAATGGACCGATAAACCTTGGTCCTAACTTCCGGGAGGGGCAAGGCAGTTTAAGATTTGTTGAGGAAAGCCACACTCTATCTCCAACCTTAAAGACGGGATCTCTCCTCCCCTTGTCATAATGTTTCTTATAATTCTCTTGGGCTTTCTGCATAGTTGCCTGGAGAGTTAGGAAATTAGCCTGAATGGCGTTTATCCTGTCCTGGACTGCGGGGACTGAGGTCTCTGGTATAACATTAGGCAAGAATGAGGGATGGAAACCGTAGTTGGCCCAGAAAGGTGACTGATTGGTGGAAGCGTGGATTGAGTTGTTGTATGCAAACTCCGCACAAGGGAGTAGCAAGGACCAGTCGTCCTGGGAGAAGGAGCAGAAGCAACGTAAGTACTGTTCTAAAGTTTGATTAGTTCTTTCGGTTTGGCCGTTGCTCTGAGGATGGTAAGCTGAAGATAGGCACACTCTAATGGAAAGCGTTTTGCAGAGCTCCTTCCAGAACTTAGAGGTGAATTGCACCCCTCTGTCGGACACAATGTTGCTCGGTAGGCCGTGAAGTCTGACTATCTCCTTTATGAAGATCTTCGCCGTGTCAGCAGCAGATGGTGTACCCATCATGGGCAAGAAATGCGCCATCTTGGACAGGCGGTCAACGACTACCAAGATGGTTGTAAATTTCTCCGAGGGTGGTAACTCTACTATGAAATCCATAGATATTTCTTTCCAAGGTTGCTCCGGCACAGGCAATGGCCGTAGTAGACCCCAAGATCTGACGTTAGACCCCTTGTTACGTTGACAAATGGTGCAGGAACTGACATATTCCCTGCAGTCAGGCTTTAGAGTGGGCCACCAAAAAGATCGTTGAACAAGCTCCAAAGTCTTTCGTACCCCGAAGTGACCAGCAAGTTGGTGGTCATGTAAAGTCTTTAGGACCTGGGCTCTGGCTTGTTGCGGAACAAAAATTTTGTTCTGATACCAAAGAAAACCTTCCTGGTTTCTTAAAGACAGTGCTTCTGGTTCAGAGCATTGGGAGGAAGCTTGTTTCAGTGAGGAACTCAGGTCGGTCTGAATCATGAGAAAATTCTGTGGAGATAATATAGTGCTAGGAGTAATTTCTTCGGGAGTGTCAGGAAACATCCGGGACAAGGCATCGGCCTTCCCGTTCTTAGACCCCGGGCGGAAGGATATATGAAAATTGAATCTGGCAAAAAACAAGGCCCATCGAGCTTGTCGGGGTCTCAATCGTTTAGCCGTGCGAAGATACTCCAGGTTTCTGTGATCCGTGAATATCATGATGGGATGCTGAGCACCTTCAAGGAGGTACCGCCATTCTTCCAGGGCAGTTTTAATAGCCAAGAGCTCTCGATCTCCCACATCATAATTCCTTTCAGACGGACTCATCTTCCGCGAGGAGAAGGCCACAGGATGGAGTAACGACTTAGAACCCTGACGTTGGGATAAGACTGCTCCTGTGGCAACTTCAGAGGCGTCAACCTCTAAGATGTAAGGGAGGGCCGGATCAGGATGTTGCAGGATAGGTGCGGAGGTAAAGAGGGATTTGAGCTTATCAAAAGCTGATTGGGCTTCTGAAGACCACAGGAACCGAGTATGTAAACGGGTAACTTGGGTGATTGGTGAGATGATGGAGGAAAAGTTCTTTATAAACCTCCTATAAAAGTTTGCAAACCCCACAAATCTTTGTACTCCCTTTTTATCCGATGGAGTTGGCCAGTCCAAGATTGCCTGTACCTTTTGCGGGTCCATGGCAACACCACCAGTTGAGATAATTAGCCCCAGGAATTGTATTGACTCCTTTTCGAAATCACACTTCTCTGCTTTTACATAGAGTTTGTGCTTACGTAGAGTGTGCAGAACTGTCCTTACATGTGTACGATGGAGCTCCAGGGTGGTTGAAAATATCAGGATATCATCCAGGTAGATGATGACGAAGTAATCCAGAAATTCTCGAAAGATATCGTTTACAAAATGTTGGAATGTGGCCGGGGCGTTGCACAATCCAAATGGCATCACTAAGTACTCGAAATGTCCAAAGCGAGTTCTAAATGCTGTCTTCCATTCGTCACCCTCTCGGATGCGAACGAGATTGTAGGCTCCTCGAAGGTCAAGCTTAGTAAATATTCGGGCAGTACGGAGTCTCTGGAAAAGTTCCGGAACTAGAGGAAGAGGGTAACGGTTCTTTATAGTGATTTTATTGAGCTCCCTGTAATCCACACATGGTCTTAGGGATTTGTCCCTTTTTTCGACAAAAAAGATTCCGGCTCCAGCAGGAGAAGAGGAGGAACGGATGAAGCCTTTCTCCAGGTTTTCATCAATGTATTGTCGCAATGTTCCTAGTTCCACCTCCGAGAGGGGGAATATGCGACCGAATGGGATTTCGGCTCCTGGGAGTAATTCAATTGGACAATCGTATGACCGGTGTGGTGGCAGGACATCAGCCTTTTTCTTGTCAAAGACATCTGCAAACTCCTGGTAGGCCGGTGGAATACTCTGGTTGTTGACAGGTACAGGTTGGACTGACAGGCAACTGGCTACATTACTGGTTTCGGGGGCAAGACAGTGCTGTAGGCAATAAGGTGAAGTGAATGAAATTTCTTTCCTGATCCAGTTGATCTGGGGGTTGTGGGCTTGCAGCCATGGGGTACCCAAGATGACGGGGAACATAGGTGAGCTTAGAATGTCGAAACGTATGAATTCCTGATGACCATCAGGAGTAGTAACCAAAAGAGGAGTGGTCTCTTGTGTCACAGGACCGGAACTAGGCAGGGTGCCATCAGCCAGGAGAACTTCCAATCTACGGTTCTTGGGAAGAAGGGCCAGACCGAGCTTTAGTGCTAAGTCCAAGTCCAAGAAACAACTGCATGCCCCGGAGTCGACTATGGCCTGAAGCTGAACCCCCTTGTCGGCCAACTGTAGCGTGATGGAAAGGATAAGGTGAGAAGTGGAAGTTCCGGACATCTGGAAGTACACTGGAGAGTTCTTGGGTACCTTGCTGGGCCTTATGGGGCAGTTGCTCAGGAAATGTCCGTTTCGGCCACAATAGAGACAGAGATTGGCTTGACGCCGACGCTGCTTTTCCTCGGGAGTCAGTGCGGATCGCACCAAACCAACAGGCATAGCGCCGATCTCTGGTCCCTGCACCTTGGGAGTCTGAGAACGTTCAGCCTGGCGCTCCCGAAGGCGTCTATCCAACTGGATGGATAGTTGAATGAGCCCCTCGAGGGTAGCAGGGATGCCGACCCTGGCCAACTCGTCCTTAAGGGATTCAGAAAGCCCCAGGCGAAACTGGTATTTTAACGCAGCCTCATTCCAGTCTGTATCGGCAGACCACCGGCGGAAGTCCACAGCATAGTCTTCCACCGGGCGCCGTTTCTGTTGAAGAGAATGCAGAGCGGCCTCAGCGGTGGCTGTACGCTGGGGGTCATCATACAATTGCGACAGGGCCGTAAAGAACGTTTCCACTGAACTAGTAGCTGGGTCCTTCTGTTCCCATAACCTGTGGGCCCATGCCTGGGGTTCATTGGTCAGCAGGGAGATAAGAAAGCCAACTTTGACAGTCTCAGTGGAAAAGGTACGGGGTTGCAGAGCCAGATATAACAGGCAGGCATTCTTGAAGGATCTGAATTTCTGCCGGTCTCCAGAGAAACGTTCAGGGGTAGGTACCCGCGGTTCTGGGGGCAAAGTCAGTACCGAAGAGGCTGTAGCAGGGAGATTGGTGGAGGAGGAACCAGGATCCAAAAAGGCAGATGGTAGCATAAAATGTTGGAGTTTTCCTTCTAATTGAAGGTATCTTTCCTGAAGAACTTGGACCACTCGTGTAAGGGTAGCGGCCTGTTGGCATAAAGTCTCTATTGGGGACGCACCTCTGCCGGCCTCAGTCATGGCTGGATTATACTGTCAGAGTCCTGGATGTGAGGCCGAATTGCAGAGGGGGCGCCCCTTGCGGCTAAGTGCAGCGTAACCCTGGGAGTGAGACAGGGAGTACGGTGCCCAAAGGTGCACGGGTTGCCAGATCGCTGTTGCTGAGTAGCAGATAGCAGGGAGCTGCTAGGGTGCGCTGGTAAGGTTGAAGGGCAACCGTGCAAGGAGGGATTCCAGGTATGGAGCCGTGGAGCAACCAGGAGCGGAGTCAGAGCCAAGCCAATGGTCATTCAGCACAGGAATCAGTCCAAGGTGAGGTACAGCAGGATAATCAGGAACAGAGAAGGTAGCCGAGCCGGGGGTCAAACACAGGAGGACGATCAAGGTACAAATGCGGAGCCGAAGAATAGTCAGATACAAGCCGGGGTCAATGCAGGCGGAATACTGGAGCAGTCAGGCAAGCCGAGTAGTAACAGGAAGCAGATATCACAACAGGAACCAGGAACACAGGAACAAGGAAAACAGGAAGCTGATGATAATCCAGCAACCAGCATGAACCAGCAGCAGGCTTAAATAGGCAGAAGGGCGCCACCATGAGGAATACTGGCAGAATTACCCGTCCTACGGTTATCACCCTGACACTAAGGGAGGTGTACGGTGCATGCGTGGGTGTTAACGGTACTGGCGCTAACCTGACGCTGCCTGGGGCGACGCAGACCCTATCTGACCCTAAAACCTAACTTATATCACCGCCGGGCGATCAGGGGGCTAAACCTTTATTAGGTGATAAACAGCAGGTGCCCTGACACTATAAAAAATAAACTAACCAGCGTCACCCGTAACAGTTATACAGTGATCACTGGTGAAAGGGTTAACTAGGGGGCAATCAAGGGGTTAAAACATTTATTAGATAGTATATGGGGGTCCCTGACGCTATAAACCGCTGACGGCGAACCTAAATATTTACCTCCCTAACTAGCGTCACCAGTGACACTAATACAGCGATCAGAAAAACGATTGCTTAGTGACACTGGCGACGGGGGGTGATCAAGGGGTTAAAATTTTACTAGGGGGGGTTAGGGGGGTATCCTAGACCTAAAGGGGGTAACACTAACTGCCCTACCACTACTAACTGTCATAAACTGACACCAATGCAGTAATCAGAAAAAAAACAGCTTGGTGTCACTGTGACGGGGGGGGGTGATTAGGGGTGTAAAGTGTGCCTGGCATGTTTTACTGTAAGTGTGTGTTGTGCACTTACTTAGATGTCTTCTCTCCGCCGGAACGGAAAATACCGAGCCGAGGACCCTCCGCCCGTGGGAGGCAAGTAAAGTACCCATATGATACTTTGCCTGCCCGTGCCATTCTGCCGCAGTATATCTGCATGAGTTGGTCGGAAAGTGGCTTAACGCGCCCCATCCAGCTCACGTACAGAAGCGAGCGCATACGTGAGTAGCGCCCGCATATGAAAACGGTGATCAAACCACACATGTGAGGTATCGCCGCGATTGGTAGAGCGAGAGCAATACTTCTTAGCCCTAGACCTCATCTAACTCAAAACATGCATCCTGTAGAATTTTATAAACGTCGCCTATGGAGAATTTTAAGGGTAAAAGTTTGTCGCCATTCCACGAGCGGCCGCAAATTTGAAGCGTGACATGTTGGGTATCAATTTACTCGGCGTAACATTATCTTTCACAATATAAAAAAAAATTGGGCTAACTTTACTGTTGTCTGATTTTTAAATTCACAAAAGGGTATTTTTTACAAAAAAGTGTGCTTGTAAGACTGCTGCGCAAATACGGTGTGACAAAGTATTGCAACGACCACCATTTTATTCTCTAGGGCGTTAGAAAAAAATATATATAAATGTTTGGGGGTTCTAAGTAATTTTCTAGCAAAAAAACTGTTTTTAACTTGTAAACACAAAATCTCAGAAAGAGGCTCAGGGCTGAAGTGGTTAATAGGTGTTTTCTGGAGTTGAGTTTAACATTTTTAGCCACTAACTACAATAACTAAATTCAATCTACTAGTCCATCCAACAACACCCCCCCTTCCCACAAATTAACAATGCTGCTGTCCAATGGTTGCTACATTGCTCCTCTATAGATACAGTGGCAGAGTGGATGTAGCCACCCCAATGCCTTGTACACACTACAAGCTGACTGGCTGAAAATAAAATAAAGGAATAGTCTGTAAAAAGATAACTAATGCAGCCACCACACCTGATTGTAAAGCTGCATCTTTGTTTGTACAACAAATTGGAATGGCAAGTGGATGTGTATCAATTTATATAATGGACTTAAATACACTTTAATGAATTAAAAAAAATCGTATGTGCATGTTAAATTTTAAAATCAGAGGTGTTCCGTTACTATAGCAAACCTGTGAGGTGAGCAGGTTTGCCGCTGCTTTTAAATTTAACATGTAAACAGTCCGTCGGATTTCCAAATACTGTATGTAAGCATTAATGCTGAGGAGTGCGGGGTGTAGCAATATGGTGGCGACAGAACGTCACTTTCGTTATCAATTCTGATGGGTCGCCATATCTGACAGAACACCTGCAGCAAAGAGCAATCATCCTAGCTCCTCCTAAGCCTTCCTCCTCAGACACACCCCCACTGCTCTTGTCCTCTGAGACTGACAGGCTCAGTCAGCCCTGCAGACTACAATGCACTGAGTGCAGCCGCTCCCTCCTCCTCCTCCCACCATATAAGGAAACACAGCTGCTCTCCTCCTCTCTCTCCTTAGCATTCCTCTGCTTCCTCCAGGCTCCTAGCGCACTGCTCTGGGCTGCTTCCATCCCATTCGTCTTTTGGTGGCAAATGCAGGAGGCATCACATGTCACCACAAGTGTTTTTATTAGGTAGCACCAGCACTGGATCAATCCGCCACTGATGCAGGCTCACCACCCAACCCCTGCCGGGTCTAACTGAACATTAGCGGCTTATTCGGGTGTATCCCTTCACTTCAGAAAAGAGTCCCTACACCTTTGCAGGCAGGATTTACAGCAGTTATCATTTTTTTTTTTTTTTAAATCGTGTGACTGTACTGCAATACCTTGGTGGAAATTTTGGGGGTGCTATGAGGGTGCTTGAAGACTTTTTGGGGGAGCTTCAAGCACACCCAAGCACCCACCTGGCGCCACCGCTGAAAATATGAAAGAACATCTTACGCCGAGTAAATAGATACCTAAAATGTCATGCATGCGCTCGCGGAATGGCGCCAAACTATAATAATTAAAAGTCCCCAAAGGGGACACTTTATACATTTTTACAAGTTACCAGTTTAGAGTTACAGAGGAGATCTATATTGCTCTCACTCTAACGTTCATGGCGATATCTCACATGTGTGGTGTGAACACCATTTATATATGTGGGCGTGACCTACGTATGCGTTCACAACTGCACACGAGCAAGGGGGGTTTTACATTTATTTTTTTATAGTATTACAAATTTTTATATTTTTACACTATCCCTTTAAATAAATAAAACTTGATCACTTTTATTCCTATCACAAGAAATGTAAACATCCCTTGTGATAGAAATAAACAGTGACGGGTCCTCTTTATGGAGAGATCTGGGGGGTCAATAAGACTCCACATTGAAGCTTTCCTCTACAATTGAAAGCATTAGGTATAAAAAAAATGGATCTAATGCTTTTAACCACTTCCCTACCGTGCATAGTCATATGACGGCGGCAGGAAGTCTTTGTCCCTCCGGGCCGCCGTCATATGACGTCTTTTACTTCCCGTGCCTCTAGGGGGTGTGCGCCCGCCACGTCACTCGGGACCCGATGCGCGCCGGGCACCTGCGATTGCCCTTGAACACAGCAGGACCGTGGATCTGTGTGTAAACACAAAGATCTATGTTCTGTCAGGTTAGAGGAGACCGATGGTGTGTTCCCAGTACAGAGGAACACCGATCAGTCTCCTCCCCTTGGGTGAGTCCCCTCCCCCTACAGTTAGAATCACTCCCTAGGATACACATTTAACGCCTTTTCTCGCCCTAGTGTTAACCCCCTCCTTGCCAGTCACATTTACACAGTAATCAGAGCATTTTTATGGCTCTGATCGCTGTATAAATGTGAATGGTCCCAAAATAGTGTCAAAAGTGTCCGATGTGTCCGCCGCAATATCGCAGTCATGATAAAAATTGCAGCAATATCGCAGTCACAATAAAAGAAAAAAATCGCATATCGTCGCCATTACTAGTAAAAAAAAAAAAGAACATTAAAAATGCCATAAATTTATCCCCTATTTTGTAGACGCTATGACTTTTGCGCAAACCAATCAATATATGCTTATTGTCATTTTTTTACCAAAAATATGTAGAAAAATACATATTGGCCTAAACTGAGGAGAAAATGTGTTTTTTTTTTTAATGGGATATTTATTATAGCAAAAAGTAAAAAAAAGCGTAAATAACTTCAGGAAAAGTAAATGTCCCTTGCGGCTTCCTCACTGCAAGTGTGAATTGCTTATTTGTGTCCAGAGGATGAGGAAAGTTTTACTTCCCCCGATCCTCCAACAGATGGCGCTCCCCTATACTCCTCCAGTGGACAGTTACTTGGCATGTCCAATGCAGAGGAAGTGAGGGGACATCTATCCAAGAGGGACACAGACAATGTTTTTTAATAGGGTAGGCAAAAGTTTGATCCTTTGTTAGGTTTTTATTGGTGTGCACCCATTGGGGAGGATTGTCACCCCTTCCTGTTCCTGTGATCCTGGTCCCCAGTACAGGAAGAGGAAATGTACGACTAACTTCCCCCGCTCTATAAAAAAAATTGTAAAAGACCTGATTTGTCCTTAATTCATAGCAAATTGGAATAGATTTATAGTCATGAATGCAAACTGGTTTGTTGAACATTCTAGCTCATTATTTGGACATTTAAGTGAATTTCCTTTGTTTTTATTTCATCAGATCCCACGTTCACTGAGATCGCTGATACCGAGATGTTCATGGAGCACCAGAGAAACCTGGAAACACAATGGGAGACCCCTCCAGTCACTTCCACTGAGGAGGTCCCCATGAATTCTCCAACAATGACAACGACAACAAAGGAGACAAGTACTTATGATACGGGAATACCAGTCATCGATTCCGATGAGAAATTTATTGCCAGGACCTTCTATCAACTGAAGAGAAATGGCTACCTTCCATTAGTGTGCTCCTTAGCTGGAGGAGTCTTTCTTCTAGGACTAATCATCATTTACTTCAGGTAAGTTATTGCACATTCTTCATAGGTTTTCTCCATTACACATCTTCATGCTATCACCCACTTTATCTGAGCCCTCCCCCCTCCCAATATTTACCACTTTTCCTATAGGTGGGCAGTTGATCAGACTGAGGCGGTGTGTTTTCTGTACTTATTGCCCGGGGTTTAGCACCACAAGCCCCTCACTGGTCATCATGAGATTAAAGCACCTCTAACATTTGTTCTATGGGGGAGGGATGAATGAACTGAGGCTGCTGGTAACAGTAACAAATGGGGTGATGGCGTGTGACTATTTGTTTTCTACCAAAACACAGATTTAGGTGGCATCAGCTATTCTGAAAATTATTGCTGGTTTATGGACACATTCTTATAACATTTTTCTTTATCTCCACAGAATTTGGTGCTGCAGGCACAGACTAAGAGAGAGAGACATGCTAAAGAGGATGGAAGAAGGAGTCCTAGAGATGGAAGAAGGACCCCCCCAGATGGAAGGTGTAATCATAGAGATGGAAGGAAGATCCCCAGAGTTGGAGGGAGAACACACAATGAGAGTAGGAGACGCAGAGGAAAAAAGATGCACAGCAAAGGATGAAATATGCATCATGATGGATGAAAGAAGCGGAGATATGGAAGGAGGAATCACTGAGAGGAACGAAATGCACACACAGCTGACTGAAGTGTGCATAATAAAGGAAAAAAGACATACATCGACGGAAGAAGTTGCAGCGATAAATGTAAAACTCGCAGCGATGGAAGAACTCCTCTCAGTGACTAAAAGAAAACTTGCAGAGGCGCAAGAACTGGCAGAAACTAAAAGAGAACTGGCAGTGAGGGAAGAACTTGCAAAGATGCAAGAAAAATTTGCAGAGACGAAAGAAGAACTGGCAGAAACTAAAAAAGAACTGGCAGAGAAGGATAAAGAACTTACAGAGATGCAAGAAAGATTTGCAGACAAAGAAAAAGAGTATCTAGAAATACTCATAGAGATTGAAAATGTCACAGCGATGGAAGAACTCTTAGTGACGAAAAAATTACTATCAGAGACTAAAAAAGAACTGGCTGCGAGGGACAAAGAACTGGCGACTAAAAAGGAACTGGCAGCGACTAAAAAAGAACTGGATGAGGGGGGAAAAGGACTAGGAGAGGGAGAAAAAGAACTGGGAGAGAGGGAAGAAGAATTGGGAGAGAGGGAAAAAGAATTGGGAGAGAGGGAAAAACAACTGGGAGAGAGGGAAAAACAACTGGGAGAGAGGGAAAAACAACTGGGAGAGAGGGAAAAACAACTGGGAGCGAGGGAAAAAGAACTGGGAGAGAGGGGAAAAGAACTGGGAGAGAGGGGAAAAGAACTGGGAGAGAGGGGAAAAGAACTGGGAGAGAGAGAAAAAGAACTAGATGAGAAGGAAAAATTACTAGTAGAAACTAAAAAAGAACTGACAAAAACTGGAAAAGAACTGTCAGAGACTAAAAAAAACCTGGCAGCGAGGGAAAAAGAACTGGCACAAATGAAAAAAGAACTGGCATGGATAGAAAAAGAAGTGGCAGTGGGGGAAAAAAAACTGGATGAGGGGTATAAAGAACTGGATGAGAAGGGAAAAGAACTAGCAGCAACTAAAAAAGTACTGACAAGGAGTAAAAAAGAACTGGCAAAGACTAAAAAAAAACTGGCAGCGAGTGAAGAACTACTAGAATCGAGAAAAACACAGAGGGAAAGAAACCTGGATGCAAAGGAAGAAGAACTGCTATTGTGGAAAGAACAACTGAGCAGGTGGGCAAACGATCAGTATGCGAGGCGAGAACAACTGGATGCAAGGGTAATAAATGTGAGACAGTGGGAAGTAGTAATGGAATGTATGAACGGTGGGTAGTGCAGTGTAGTGGTCAGTGTGGTATAATGTGTAGTGTAGTGGACAGTGCAGTGTAGTGGGTAGTGCAGGGTAATTTGGTGCTGCAGGCACAGACCAAGAGAGATAGACATGCAAAAGAGGATGGAAGAGGGAGTCCTAGAGATGGAAGAAGGACCCTCCCAGATGGAATGAGTACTAATAGAGATGGAAGGACTCCTAGAGATGGAGGGAGTACACGCAAAGAGAGTAGGAGACGCAGAGGAAAAAAGATGCACAGCAAAGGATGAAATATGCATCATGATGGATGAAAGAAGCGGAGATATGGAAGGAGGAATCACTGAGAGGAACGAAATTCACACACAGCTGACTGAAGTGTGCATAGTAATGGAAAAAAGACACATCAACGGAAGAAGTTGCAGCGATAAATGTAAAACTCGCAGCGATGAAAGAACTCTCAGTGACTAAAAAAAAAAACTTGCAGAGGCGCAAGAACTGTCAGAAACGAAAACAGAACTGGCAGTGAGGGAAGAACTTGCAGAGATGAAAGAACTGGAAGAAACTAAAAAAGGATCAGCGAGGGACAAAGCAGAGTCAGCGAGGGACAAAGCAGAGTCAGCGAGGGACAAAGCAGAGTCAGCGAGGGACAAAGCAGAGTCAGCGAGGGACAAAGCAGAGTCAGCGAGGGACAAAGAAGAGTCAGCGAGGGACAAAGCAGAGTCAGCGAGGGACAAAGCAGAGTCAGCGAGGGACAAAGCAGAGTCAGCGAGGGACAAAGCAGAGTCAGCGAGGGACAAAGCAGGGTCAGCGAGGGACAAAGCAGGGTCAGCGAGGGACAAAGCAGGGTCAGCGAGGGACAAAGCAGGGTCAGCGAGGGACAAAGAAGAGTCAGCGAGGGACAAAGCAGGGTCAGCGAGGGACAAAGAAGAGTCAGCGAGGGACA
The DNA here is from genome assembly GCA_037952835.1 of Lithobates septentrionalis. NCBI lineage: Eukaryota > Metazoa > Chordata > Amphibia > Anura > Ranidae > Lithobates > Lithobates septentrionalis. The sequence continues at coordinate 194,834 of JBBDGP010000059.1, forward strand.
AGGCAGAGTCAGCGAGGGACAAAGCAGAGTCAGCGAGGGACAAAGCAGAGTCAGCGAGGGACAAAGCAGGGTCAGCGAGGGACAAAGCAGGGTCAGCGAGGGACAAAGAAGAGTCAGCGAGGGACAAAGCAGGGTCAGCGAGGGACAAAGCAGGGTCAGCGAGGGACAAAGCAGGGTCAGCGAGGGACAAAGAAGAGTCAGCGAGGGACAAAGAAGAGTCAGCGAGGGACAAAGAAGAGTCAGCGAGGGACAAAGCAGAGTCAGCGAGGGACAAAGCAGGGTCAGCGAGGGACAAAGCAGGGTCAGCGAGGGACAAAGCAGGGTCAGCGAGGGACAAAGCAGGGTCAGCGAGGGACAAAGAAGAGTCAGCGAGGGACAAAGCAGGGTCAGCGAGGGACAAAGAAGAGTCAGCGAGGGACAAGGCAGAGTCAGCGAGGGACAAAGAAGAGTCAGCGAGGGACAAAGCAGAGTCAGCGAGGGACAAAGCAGAGTCAGCGAGGGACAAAGCAGAGTCAGCGAGGGACAAAGCAGGGTCAGCGAGGGACAAAGCAGGGTCAGCGAGGGACAAAGAAGAGTCAGCGAGGGACAAAGCAGGGTCAGCGAGGGACAAAGCAGGGTCAGCGAGGGACAAAGCAGGGTCAGCGAGGGACAAAGAAGAGTCAGCGAGGGACAAAGAAGAGTCAGCGAGGGACAAAGAAGAGTCAGCGAGGGACAAAGAAGAGTCAGCGAGGGACAAAGTAGAGTCAGCGAGGGACAAAGAAGAGTCAGCGAGGGACAAAGAAGAGTCAGCGAGGGACAAAGTAGAGTCAGCGAGGGACAAAGAAGTGTCAGCGAGGGACAAAGAAGGGTCAGCGAGGGACAAAGAAGGGTCAGCGAGGGACAAAGAATAGTAATGCTGTGGTCCGTGTAGTGTAGTGGGTTAGTGCAGTGGTCAGTGTAGTGTAGTGGGTATTGAAGTAGAGTGGTCAGAGTAGTGGGTAGTGGAGTGGTCAGTGTAGTGGGTAGTGTAGTGGTCAGTGTAGTGTAGTGGGTAATGCAGTGGTCAGTGTAGTGTAGTCGGTAGTGTAGTGGTCAGTGCAGTGGTCAGTGCAGTGAAGTTTAATGTATAGTGCAGTGTCAGTGTAGTGGTCAGTGTAGTTTAGTGGGTAGAGCAGTTTAGTGTAGTAGGTAGTGTAGTGGTCAGTGTAGTGTAGTGGGTAATGCTGTGGTCCGTGTAGTGGGTAGTGTAGTGTAGTGGACAGTAGTGGTCAATGCAGTTTAGTGGGTAGTGCAGTGGTTAGTATACTGTAGTGGTTAATGTAGTGGGTAGTGCAGTGTAGTGTAGTGGGTAGTGCAGTGTAGTGGACAGTGCAATTTAGTGTAATGGGTAGCGTAGTGATCAGTGTAGTGTAGTGGTCAGTGAAGTGTAGTGGGTAGTGGTCAGTGCAGTTGGTAGTGTAGTGGGTAGTAGATATTGTAGTGGTCAGTGTAGTGCAGTGGTCAGTGTACTAGTGGGTAGTGAATAGTGTAGTGGTCAGTTTAGTGGGTAGTGCAGTTCAGTGTAGTGTAGTGGAGTGGACAGTGTAGTGGGTAGTGGAGTGGTCAATGTAGTGAAGTGGGTAATGCAGTGGTCCGTGTAGTTTAGTGGGTAGTACAGTGTAGTGGTCAGTGTAGTGTAGTTTAGTTGGTAGTGCAGTGGGTAGTGTAGTGGTCAGTGTAGTGTAGTGGGTAGTGCAGTTGTCAGTGTAGTGCAGTGTAGTGGGTAGCGAAGTGGTAAGTGTAGTGGGTAGTGGAGTGGTCAGTGTAGTGGGTAGTGGAGTGGTCAGTGTAGTGGGTAGTGGAGTGGTCAGTGTAGTGGGTAATGCTGTGGTCCGTGTAGTGTAGTGCAGTGCAGTGGTCAGTGTAGTAAGATCCTATAATGGGGGAATTGGCGCTGTTCAAACACGTGTACAATAGATATTAAATCATTAAATAGTGTGTAATGGAAAGAATGAAGGTAAAAAATATAAAAATGGATAAAAAATAATAAAAATAAATGAATAAATGGAAAAACCATATATAAGTGAAAATATGCCAAAATATTACACAGTACTATAAAGTGCAAAGTGCTAGAAAACATGTGACCTGACATATATCAGTGAGCTATAATCCACAAAATTCTTTAACAGTGATATAAAACACCAAATCGTCTAAAACCACTCTAAACCACTGTGAAGAAGTGTCCAAAACACCAAAAATGGTGGTACTGGTGTGCAAAGTGATGGTAAAAAATTATTTAAAAATCCAGTGTCCTAAAAAATCAATAAAGTCTGAAGAAACTGTAATATATCAATCCAATAAAAAGAATCTTGATGTAACAATGTAGCAAGTGCTCCCCGTCTTCCACTGCACCCCCAATCGTGCCCTCACTCACCAGAGCGCCCAACCCCTGCAGGGGTAATAGGCATGTAGGTTAGGATCCAGCAATGGTGTTCCTTGGCGATAATCCTCAGCACGGTTGCTGTCCTTCCCTCTTCCAATGTGCCAGTGGTGTCCCCTTACTGTCCTCCATCCATGTTTCTAGGAAGTTTCCATTAGTAATGTCTCCATTTTGTCCCCCGGCGATCGGAGGTGAGGGGGAGGCCATCCGTTCATGCCCCCCCCTCGCGATCGCCGCCGGCCAATGGGAACATTCCTTTGCTGCTGTATGCTAAACAGCAGCAAAGGAAATGATGTCATCTCTCCTCGGCTCTGTATTTTCCGTTCCGGCGCCGAGGAGAGAAGACTGAAATGTGAGTGCACAAACACTACACACACAGTAGAACATGCCAGGCACACAAAACACCCCGATCCCCCCCCCCCCCCTGTCACAAACTGACACCAAGCAGTTTTTTTTTTCTGATTACTGCATGGTGTCAGTTTGTGACAGTTACAGTGTTAGGACAGTTAGGTTTAGCCCCCTTTAGGTCTAGGGCACCCCCCTAACAAAGTTTTAACCCCTTGATCACCCCGTCACCAGTGTCACTAAGCGATCATTTTTCTGATCGCTGTATTAGTGTCACTGGTGACGCTAGTTAGGGAGGTAAATATTTAGGTTCGCCGTCAGCGTTTTATAGCGTCAGGGACCCCCATATACTATCTAATAAAGGTTTTAACCACTTGATTGCCCCCTAGTTAACCCTTTCACCACTGATCACCGTATAACTGTTACGGGTGACGCTGGTTAGTTCGTTTATTTTTTATAGTGTCAGGGCACCCGCCGTTTATTACCGAATAAAGGTTTAGCCCCCTGATTGCCCGGCGGTGATATGCGTCGCCCCAGGCAGCGTCAGATTGGCGCCAGTACCGCTAACACCCACGCACGCAGCATACACCTCCCTTAGTGGTATAGTATCTGAACGCATCAATATCTGATCCGATCAGGTCTATACTAGCCTCCCCAGCAGTTTAGGGTTCCCAAAAACGCAGTGTTAGCGGGATCAGCCCAGATACCTGCTAGCACCTGCGTTTTTCCTCTCCACCCGGCCCAGCGCACCCAAGTGCAGTATCGATCGATCACTGTCACTTACAAAACACTAAACGCATAACTGCAGCGTTCGCAGAGTCAGGCCTGATCCCTGCGATCGCTAACAGTTTTTTTTGGTAGCGTTTTGGTGAACTGGCAAGCACCAGCCCCAAGCAGCGTCAGATTAGCGCCAGTACCGCTAACACCCACGCACGCACCGTACACCTCCCTTAGTGGTATAGTATCTGAACGGATCAATATCTGATCCGATCAGATCTATACTAGCGTCCCCAGCAGTTTAGGGTTCCCAAAAACGCAGTGTTAGCGGGATCAGCCCAGATACCTGCTAGCACCTGCGTTTTGCCCCTCCGCCCGGCCCAGCCCAGCCCACCCAAGTGCAGTATCGATCGATCACTGTCACTTACAAAACACTAAACGCATAACTGCAGCGTTCGCGGAGTCAGGCCTGATCCCTGCGATCGCTAACAAGTTTTTTGGTAGCGTTTTGGTGAACTGGCAAGCACCAGCGGCCTAGTACACCCCGGTCGTAGTCAAACCAGCACTGCAGTAACACTTGGTGACGTGGCGAGTCCCATAAGTGCAGTTCAAGCTGGTGAGGTGGCAAGCACAAGTAGTGTCCCGCTGCCACCAAAAAGACAAACACAGGCCCATCGTGCCCATAATGCCCTTCCTGCTGCATTCGCCAATCCAAATTGGGAACCCACCGCTTATGCAGCGCCCGTACTTCCCCCATTCACATCCCCAACCAAATGCAGTCGGCTGCATGAGAGGCATTTTCTTTATGTCCTCCCGAGTACCCCTACCCAACGAACCCCCCCAAAAAAGATGTTGTGTCTGCAGCAAGCGCGGATATAGGCGTGACACCCGCTATTATTGCCCCTCCTGTCCTGACAATCCTGGTCTTTGCATTGGTGAATGTTTTGAACGCTACCATTCACTAGTTGAGTATTAGCGTAGGGTACAGCATTCCACAGACTAGGCACACTTTCACAGGGTCTCCCAAGATGCCATCGCATTTTGAGAGACCCGAACCTGGAACCGGTTACAGTTATAAAAGTTACAGTTACAAAAAAAGTGTAAAAAAAAAAAATATATATATAAAAGAAAAAAAAATAGTTGTCGTTTTATTCTCTCACTCTCTCTCTCTATTCTTCTGCTCTTTTTTACTGTATTCTATTCTGCAATGTTTTATTGTTATTATGTTTTATCATGTTTGTTTTTCAGGTATGCAATTTTTTATACTTTACCGTTTACTGTGCTTTATTGTTAACCATTTTTTTGTCTTCAGGTACGCCATTCACGACTTTGAGTGGTTATACCAGAATGATGCCTGCAGGTTTAGGTATCATCTAGGTATCATTCTTTTCAGCCAGCGGTCGGCTTTCATGTAAAAGCAATCCTAGCGGCTAATTAGCCTCTAGACTGCTTTTACAAGCCGTGGGAGGGAACCTGAAAATGCAGCCGGTGATTCAGCTAGCTGACCATAGAGCTGATCAGAGACCAGAGTGGCTCCAAACATCTCTATGGCCTAAGAAACCGGAAGCTACGAGCATTTTATGACTTAGATTTCGCCAGATGTAAATAGCGCCATTGGGAAATAGGGGAAGCATTTTATCACACCGATCTTGGTGTGGTCAGATGCTTTGAGGGCAGAGGAGAGATCTAGGGTCTAATAGACCCCAATTTTTTCAAAAAAGAGTACCTGTCACTACCTATTGCTATCATAGGGGATATTTACATTCCCCGAGATAATAAAAATGATTAAAAAAAAAAAAGATGAAAGGAACAGTTTAAAAATAAGATAAAAAAGCAAAAAAATAATGAAAAAAAAAAAAAAAAGCACCCCTGTCGCCCCCTGCTCTCGCGCTAAGGCGAACGCAATCGGCGGTCTGTCGTCAAATGTAAACAGCAATTGCACCATGCATGTGAGGTATCACCGCGAAGGTCAGATCGAGGGCAGTAATTTTTGCAGTAGACCTCCTCTGTAAATCTAAAGTGGTAACCTGTAAAGGCTTTTAAAAATGTATTTATTTTGTTGCCACTGCACGTTTGTGCGCAACTGTAAAGCATGTCATGTTTGGTATCCATGTACTCGGCCTAAGATCATCTTTTTTATTTCATCAAACATTTGGGCAATATAGTGTGTTTTAGTGCATTAAAATTTTAAAAAGTGTGTTTTTTCCCCAAAAAATGCGTTTGGAAAATCGCTGCGCAAATACTGTGTGAAAAAAAAAAATGAAACACCCACCATTTTAATCTGTGGGGCATTTGCTTTAAAAATATATATATAATGTTTGGGGGTTCAAAGTAATTTTCTTGCAAAAAAAAATAACTTTTTCATGTAAACAAAAAGTGTCAGAAAGGGCTTTGTCTTCAAGTGGTTAGAAGAGTGGGTGATGTGTGACATAAGCTTCTAAATGTTGTGCATAAAATTCCAGGACAGTTCAAAACCCCCCCCAAATGACCCCATTTTGGAAAGTAGACACCCCAAGCTATTTGCTGAGAGGCATGTCGAGTCCATGGAATATTTTATATTGCGACACAAGTTGCGGGAAAGAGACAAATTTTTTTTTTTTTGCACAAAGTTGTCACTAAATGATATATTGCTCAAACATGCCATGGGAATATGTGAAATTACACCCCAAAATACATTCTGCTGCTTCTCCTGAGTACGGGGATACCACATGTGTGAGACTTTTTGGGAGCCTAGCCGCGTAAACCAAGCACCGCCTTCAGGCTTTCTAAGGGCGTGAATTTTTGATTTCACTCTTCACTGCCTATCACAGTTTTGGAGGCCATGGAATGCCCAGGTGGCACAAAACCCCCCCAAATGACCCCATTTTGGAAAGTAGACACCCAAAGCTATTTACTGAGAGGTATAGTGAGTATTTTGCAGACCTCACTTTTTGTCACAAAGTTTTGAAAATTGAAAAAAAAAAAAAAATTTTTCTTGTCTTTCTTCATTTTCAAAAACAAATGAGAGCTGCAAAATACTCACCATGCCTCTCAGCAAATAGCTTGGGGTGTCTACTTTCCAAAATGGGGTCATTTGGGGGGGTTTTGTGCCACCTGGGCATTCCATGGCCTCTGAAACTGTGATAGGTAGTGAAGAGTGAAATCAAAAATTTACACCCTTAGAAATCCTGAAGGCGGTGATTGGTTTTCGGGGCCCCGTACGCGGCTAGGCTCCCAAAAAGTCCCACACATGTGGTATCCCCATACTCAGGAGAAGCAGCATTTTTTTTTGTCATTATTCAATCACTTGGGACAAAAAAAAAATATTCAGTGGGTTCAACATGCCTCTCAGCAATTTCCTTGGGGTGTCTACTTTCCAAAATGGGGTCATTTGGGGGCGTTTTGTACTGCCCTGCCATTTTAGCACCTCAAGAAATGACATAGGCAGTCATAAACTAAAAGCTGTGTAAATTCCAGAAAATGTACCCTAGTTTGTAGACGCTATAACTTTTGCGCAAACCAATAAATATACGCTTATTGACATTTTTTTTACCAAAGACATGTGGCCGAATTCATTTTTGCCTAAATGTATGACTAAAATTGAGTTTATTGGATTTTTTTTATAACAAAAAGTAGAAAATATCATTTTTTCAAAATTTTCGGTCTTTTTCCGTTTATAGCGCAAAAAATAAAAACCGCAGAGGTGATCAAATACCATCAAAAGAAAGCTCTATTTGTGGGAAGAAAAGGACGCAAATTTCATTTGGGTACAGCATTGCATGACCGCGCAATTAGCAGTTAAAGCGACGCAGTGCCAAATTGGAAAAAGACCTCTGGTCCTTAGACAGCATAATGGTCCGGGGCTCAAGTGGTTAATGATTTAATATCCATTGTACACGTGTTTGAACAGCGCCAATTCCCCCATTATAGGATCTTGCTTGTTTGAATTTCACCTAGGTGATATTCTGTGTCGGGGGCGGCAGTTCTTTTTCTCTTCCTAAGCGCGGAATAATTGAATTTCAGTGTAGTGTAGTGGGTAGTGTAGTGGTCAGTGTAGTTTAGTGGGTAATGCTGTGGTCAGTGTAGTGCAGTGTAGGGATCAGTGTAGTGTAGTGGGTAGTGCAGGGTAGTGAATAGTGTAGTGGGTAGTGCAGTGTCAGTGTAGTGGTCAGTGTAGTTTAGTGGGTAGAGCAGTTTAGTGTAGTGGGTAATGCTGTGGTCCGTGTAGTGGGAAATGCTGTGGTCCGTGTAGTGGGTAGTGCAGTGGTCAGTGTAGTGTAGTGGGTAGGGTAGTGGGTAGTGCAGTGGTCAGTGTAGTGCGTAGTGGACTGGTCAGTGTAGTGGGTAGTCTAGTGGTCAGTGTAGTGGGTAATGCAGTGGTTAGTGCAGTGTAGTGGGTAATGCTGTGGTCCGTGTAGTATAGTGGGTAGTGCAGTGGTCAGTGTAGTCAGTGCAGTGGGTAGTGCAGTGCAGTGTAGTAGGTAGTGTACTGTAGTGGGTAGTGGTCAGTGTTCTGGGTAGCGCACTTTAGTGGGTAGTGTAGTGGTCAGTGTACTGTAGTGGGTCGTGTAGTGGACAGTGTAGTTGTCAGTGCAGTGGTTAGTGTAGAGTAGTGGTCAGTGTGGAGTAGTGGGTCATGTAGTGGGTAGTATAGTGGTCAGTGTGGAGTAGTGGGTCATGTAGTGGGTAGTATAGTGGACAGTGTAGTGTAGTGGACAGTGTAGTAGGTAGTGTAGTGATCAGTGCAGTGGGTAGTGAAGTGTAGTGGACAGTGTAGTGGGTAGTGTAGTATAGTGGGTAGTGCAGTGGACAGCGTAGCGGGTAGTGGGTAGTGTAGTATAGTGGGTAGTGCAGTGGACAGCGTAGCGAGTAGTGGACAGTGTAGCGGACAGTGGTCCGGTAGGTCAGTGTAGGAAGCAGGTAGGTCAGTGCAGTAGTCAGGTAGGTCAGTGCAGTAGTCAGGTAGGTCAGTGCAGTAGTCAGGTAGGTCAGTGCAGTAGTCAGGTAGGACAGTGCAGTAGTCAGGTAGGACAGTGCAGTAGTCAGGTAGGACAGTGCAGTAGTCAGGTAGGACAGTGCAGTAGTCCGGTAGGTTAGTGTAGGAAGCAGGTAGGTCAGTGTAGTGGTAAGGTAGGACAGTGTAGGAAGCAGCTAGGTCAGTGTAGGGGTCAGGTAGGACAGTGTAGTGGTAAGGTAGGTCAGTGTAGGGGTCAGGTAGGACATTGTAGGGGTCAGGTAGGACAGTGTAGTGGTCAGGTAGGGCAGTGTAGTGGTCAGGTAGGACAGTGTAGTGGTCAGGTAGGACAGTGTAGTGGTCAGGTAGGACAGTGTAGTGGTCAGGTAGGACAGTGTAGTAGTCAGGTAGGTTAGTGTAGTGGTGAGGTAGGTTAGTGTAGGAAGCAGGTAGGACAGTGTAGTAGTCAGGTAGGACAGTGTAGTAGTCAGGTAGGACAGTGTAGTGGTCAGGTAGGTTAGTGTAGTGGTGAGGTAGGTTAGTGTAGGAAGCAGGTAGGACAGTGTAGTAGTCAGGTAGGACAGTGTAGTAGTCAGGTAGGACAGTGTAGTGGTCAGGTAGGACAGTGTAGTGGTCAGGTAGGACAGTGTAGTGGTCAGGTAGGACAGTGTAGTGGTCAGGTAGGTCAGTGTAGTGGTGAGGTAGGACAGTGTAGTAGTCAGGTAGGTTAGTGTAGTGGTGAGGTAGGACAGTGTAGTGGTCAGGTAGGTCAGTGTAGTGGTCAGGTAGGTCAGTGTAGTGGTCAGGTAGGACAGTGTAGTGGTCAGGTAGGACAGTGTAGTGGTCAGGTAGGACAGTGTAGTGGTAAGGTAGGACAGTGTAGTGGTCAGGTAGGACAGTGTAGTGGTCAGGTAGGACAGTGTAGTGGTAAGGTAGGACAGTGTAGTGGTAAGGTAGGACAGTGTAGTGGTAAGGTAGGACAGTGTAGTGGTCAGGTAGGACAGTGTAGTGGTCAGGTAGGACAGTGTAGTGGGCAGGTAGGACAGTGTAGGAAGCAGGTAGGTCAGTGTAGTGGTCAGGTAGGACAGTGTAGTGGTAAGGTAGGACAGTGTAGTGGTAAGGTAGGACAGTGTAGTGGTAAGGTAGGACAGTGTAGTGGTGAGGTAGGTTAGTGTAGGAAGCAGGTAGGTCAGTGTAGTGGTCAGGTAGGACAGTGTAGTGGTCAGGTAGGACAGTGTAGTGGTAAGGTAGGACAGTGTAGTGGTCAGGTAGGACAGTGTAGTGGTCAGGTAGGACAGTGTAGTGGTCAGGTAGGACAGTGTAGTGGTCAGGTAGGACAGTGTAGTGGTCAGGTAGGACAGTGTAGTGGTAAGGTAGGACAGTGTAGTGGTAAGGTAGGACAGTGTAGTAGTCAGGTAGGACAGTGTAGTGGTGAGGTAGGTTGGTGTAGGAAGCAGGTAGGTCAGTGTAGTGGTAATGTAGGTGTGACAGACCTAGCCGGGACAGAGGCTGTTGGAGGAGGACTGAATGCAAGCCTCTTGCCTTTTGATTATGGGCCCTGGATTTTCAAGGGAACAATACTCTTTGTGAGGTGAATTAGAAATCCAGTCTGAACTGTACTAATCTGACTCAGTCGTGTATATATGTATATATTGTATGTTGTTTGAATCTGTTGTGGACTCTTTGCTGTGGTCATTTGGGATGTGTGTCCCTCTAGAGGGAGGGGGGATTCCTCCAGCAGCCCCCCTGCTGATAAGACTGATTCATACTGTTGGGACTCATACTGTGAGGAGATGCTAGTGTCATCAACTCCAACTACCCTGGCTTACCACAGGTTCTAAGGGTATTCCACACATTGTTGTTTGTTCTAATTAACCCTGTGTTGATGTTTATGGTAATGTGTATTGAATAGTCACTTAGTCTGGGTAAATGATTTAGTAAACTAGCTCATGTTAATTAGGTTACAGTTGTATTGTTAGAGGAGGTTCCAACGGCATATAAAGTCTTGTAATTTTGATTCTAAATAAAATAGTCCATGTTAGCAGTGAACAACATAAAAAAGGGGCTGAGGACACATAACGTCTCCAGACACTTCAGATATTTTCATAATAGAGACCCCAGATGTCTCAAATTCTGGGGCCTTGAGAAGGTTAATCGGCATTGGAGAGGGGGGCAATTTTCGTCAACTTAGTCAACGTGAATACTTCTGGATCCACGAGACCCAGGTTTTAGTACCAAGGGGCCTCAACGTTGACTTTGACCTCAATTGTTTTATTTCAGATAGATAATGCTTTTTATATATTATTTGTTTTATTACAGACGACGGCGGGTACATGTCCTTATTAGTATTACATTTTTAGACTTGCTTTGGTTATTTTTATATTTATGCTCTTGTTGTTTTTAAATAATCTGGTAAGGCAGTGATCATTTGCTTTATAAATTTTTTTTATATACTTCTTATGACAATGTATGCATATATTCTTTGTATATGGCTTTATGTATTAATGTGTGGCTTGTTGTTCGTGTCCCCATGGGGAACATACGGTGCATTGTGTGCATGGGCCGGCGGCATTTCCGTCTTCCGGTTGCGGCTGCCTATGCTCGCTCTGTGCTCTCCATGGCGACCGCTCCACTATATTAGACTCTCGGGTGACGATGTAGCTAAACCCACCGCTGACGAAGTCCGCTCTGGACGTAACGTACGTACGGGGGAAGGAGCTACAGTGTGGACGTCACCGCTGTTCGTCTGTTCTTTACACTTGCAGTTGTCATACCGCTGACTGCTGCTGTTTCACCATTGATTTTATGCCGTTTTTTGTTGAAGTTTCTCATGCACTGGCTTGTGCACAAGTTTTAGTGCATTACGCTTATATTCAATAAAAGACTTTACAGTGTACACTTAGATTGTGTTCACTTTTTTTCCCCCATTTTATCTACCTCATCTATCTGGGAAATCGCCTTGTGTATGCTGCTGGATCTACTCGCCCTCTTCACCCCTTTGAGTGGGTAACAAGCGTGTTTGATCATTTGTTCATTCAAATGGTCCATCTTATCTGGTAAGAGTGCATTTTACTGATGGTGTAGGATCTCACATTATGAACTCTGGCTGCAAACATCTGACCATTCCCAGTTTTCTCACGTGGTGGATTTGATTTAAAATTGTAGTGTATGGACTTTTTAGTATTGCGCTGCACCTCTTTATTTTTATAATTATACATGTTAGCATCTAAGCAAGTGTCGCCTTGTTTTGTGCTTATGAGCGGTTGTAATATCTGATATCTATATCCAGACTACAAGGAAGTGGTATACTGACGGAAACACTCAAGCGGAGTGTGGGACGTTCCGTGACAGTAGGTTAGTGTAGGAAGCAGGTAGATTAGTGTAGTGGTTAGGTAGGTTAGTGTAGGAAGCAGGTAGGTTAATGTAGTGGTCAGTTAGGTCAGTGTAGGAAGCAGGTAGGTCAGTGTAGGAAGCAGGTAGGTCAGTGTAGGAAGCAGGTAGGTCAGTGTAGTGGTCAGTGCAGTAATGGAGGATTTGTTAAAAAATAAATGACAAAAAAAAGATGAAAGATAAATGAGCCCATTTTACCCCAAAGGGCATGTGGCCTGGTATGGCTCAGGAGGGGGGGCGGGGGTGCTCCCTGTCAGGCTGCATGCTCGGATATGGGTCTGGTATGAATTTTTGGGGACGGGGATTTATGGGCTCATGTTTTTTTGGGGGTTCCCTTCAAAATCTATACCAGACCATGGATTGGGGGAAGGGACTCCATTAGTGATCAACCGATTATCGGTGCGGCCGATATTCAGTAGTATCGGCCAAAAAACTGACTGAAATGCTTCAAGGGGTTTGCTTTATTGTAATAACAACTGATGCGGCTGTTATTACAAGAAGCGGGAGGGGACTCCCCCCACCGCTCGCTCGGGCTCTCCCATCCCACCGGGAAGCCAGAGCAACCAGCTGGCATGTCTGCCGGCTAGCCGAAGACCCGAACAAAGCCGATGCTCCGTTCGGGTCTCGGATCTAGTAACCCGGAAGCAATGTCATGACATCACTTCCCGGATTACTGACATCTTAAAGGCAGCAGTTTTAAAAAATAAAGTATTCAAAAACGCAGATTTTAACGTTTTGAATACTTTAACCACTTAAGGACCGGACCATTATGCTGCTTAAAGCGGGGGTCCACCCACACCGCCAAAAAAAAAAAATATTAAAAGCCAGCAGCTACAAATACTGCAGCTGCTGACTTTTAATACATGGCCACTTACCTGTCCCAGGGTCCAGCGATGTCGGCAGGGGACGCCGAGAACCCGCTCGGTTTTCGGCAGCTGCCGCCGCCATCCTAGGTGAGGGAATCAGGAAGTGAAGCGTTGCGGCTTCACTTCCCGGTTCCCTAATGCGCATGCGAGAGTCGCGCTGCGCGTCCCTAGTGGTCCCCGCTCTCTCCTGGGAGCTGTGTGTTCCCAGCAGACAGCGCGGTGGGGACGGGAAGAGGCATAGACTCCCATGGGAGTCTATGCCGGAAGTGGGTGCAAATACCTGTCTTAGACAGGTATCTGCACCCCCCTCCCCCCTGAAAGGTGCCAAATGTGACACCGGAGGGGGGGAGGGTTCCGAAAAGCGGAAGTTCCATTTTTGTGTGGAACTCCGCTTTAAAGTGGTTGTATACCCTTTTTGTTAACTTTTACCTACAGGTAAGCCTATAATAAGGCTTACCTGTAGGTAAAAAAAATATCTCCTAAACCTATACGGTTTAGGAGATATTCCCCTCGCAATGAGCCGCTGACTCCAGCGGCGCATGCGCACAGGGGATTCTCGGCTGACAGCCCGGCAAACTCCGGAGCTTGCCGGGCAGAAGTCTCCTGCGCGCATGCGCGGGAGTGACGACATCGCGGCTCCGGCCACTCACAGTGCCGGAGCCGCGATACCCGGAAGACACGCCGAGGGGAGATGTCAGCTCCCTCGGCGTGGACAGGATGAGATGCCGGCGCCTCGTTCTAAGGTAAGTATATCATAATGAGCTAGTATGCGGTGCATACTAGCTCATTATGCCTTTTCCCTTGCAGGTATAGGAAAAAAAAAAAAAAAAACGCGGGTATACAACCGCTTTAAGGACCAGAGGCCTTTTTCCAATTTGGCACTGCGTCGCTTTAACTGCTAATTGCGCGGTCATGCAATGCTGTACCCAAACGAAATTTGCGTCCTTTTCTTCCCACAAATAGAGCTTTCTTTTGATGGTATTTGATCACTTCTGCCGTTTTTATTTTTTGCGCTATAAACGGAAAAAGACCGAAAATTTTGAAAAAAAATGATATTTTCTACTGTTTGTTATAAAAAAAAAATCCAATAAACTCAATTTTAGTCATACATTTAGGCCAAAATGTATTCGGCCACATGTCTTTGGTAAAAAAAAAATGTCAATAAGCGTATATTTATTGGTTTGCGCAAAAGTTATAGCGTCTACAAGCTAAGGTACATTTTCTGGAATTTACACAGCTTTTAGTTTATGACTGCCAATGTCATTTCTTGAGGTGCTAAAATGGCAGGGCAGTACAAACCCCCCCCCAAATGACCCCATTTTGGAAAGTAGACACCCCAAGGAAATTGCCGAGAGGCATGTTGAACCCACTGAATATTTATTTTTTTGTCCCAAGTGATTGAATAACGACAAAAAAAAAGGAAGATTTACAAAAAGTTGTCACTAAATGATATATTGCTCACACAGGCCATGGGCCTATGTTGAATTGCACCCCAAAATACATTCAGCTGCTTCTCCTGAGTACGGGGATACCACATGTGTGGGACTTTTTGGGAGCCTAGCCGCGTACGGGGCCCCGAAAACCAATCACCGCCTTCAGGATTTCTAAGGGTGTAAATTTTTGATTTCACTCTTCACTGCCTATCACAGTTTCGGAGGCCATGGAATGCCCAGGTGGCACAAACCCCCCCCCCCCCCAAATGACCCCATTTTGGAAAGTAGACACCCCAAGCTATTTGCTGAGAGGCATGGTGAGTATTTTGCAGCTCTCATTTGTTTTTGAAAATGAAGACAGACAAGAAAAAACATTTTTGTTTTCTTTTTTCAATTTTCAAAACTTTGTGACAAAAAGTGAGGTCTGCAAAATACTCACTATACCTCTCAGCAAATAGCTTGGGGTGTCTACTTTCCAAAATGGGGTCATTTGGGGGGAGGTTGTGCCATCTGGGCATTCCATGGCCTCCGAAACTGTGATAGGCAGTGAAGAGTGAAATCAAAAATTTACAGCCTTAGAAAGCCTGAAGGCGGTGCTTGGTTTTCGGGGTCCCGTACGCGGCTAGGCTCCCAAAAAGTCTCACACATGTGGTATCCCCGTACTCAGGAGAAGCAACAGAATGTATTTTGGGGTGTAATTTCACATATTCCCATGGCATGTTTGAGCAATATATCATTTAGTGACAACTTTGTGCAAAAAAAAAAAAAAAAAAAATTTGTCTCTTTCCTGCAACTTGTGTCACAATATAAAATATTCCATGGACTCGACATGACTCTCAACAAATAGCTTGGGGTGTCTACTTTCCAAAATGGGGTCATTTGGGGGGGTTTTGAACTGTCCTGGCATTTTATGCACAACATTTAGAAGCTTACGTCACACATCACCCACTCTTCTAACCACTTGAAGACAAAGCCCTTTCTGACACTTATTGTTTACATGAAAAAATTATTTTTTTTTGCAAGAAAATTACTTTGAACCCCCAAACATTATATATTTTTTTAAAGCAAATGCCCCACAGATTAAAATGGTGGGCGTTTCATTTTTTTCACACAGTATTTGCGCAGCGATTTTTCAAACGCATTTTTTGGGGAAAAAACACACTTTAAATTTTAATGCACTAAAACACACCATATTGCCCAAATGTTTGATGAAATAAAAAAGATGATCTTAAGCCGAGTACATGGATACCAAACATGACATGCTTTAAAATTGCGCACAAACGTGCAGTGGCGACAAACTAAATACATTTTTAAAAGCCTTTACAGGTTACCACTTTAGATTTACAGAGGAGGTCTACTGCTAAAATTACTGCCCTCGATCTGACCTTCGCGGTGATACCTCACATGCATGGTGCAATTGCTGTTTAAATTTGACGCCAGACCGACGCTTGCGTTCGCCTTTGCGTGAGAGCAGGGGGGGACAGGGGTGCTTTTTTTTTTTTTTTTTTTCTTCTTTATTATTTTTTTGCTTTTTTATCTTATTTTTAAACTGTTCCTTTCATATTTTTTTTTTAATCATTTTTATTGTTCTCAGGGAATGTAAATATCCCCTATGATAGCAATAGGTAGTGACAGGTACTCTTTTTTGAAAAAATTGGGGTCTATTAGACCCTAGATCTCTCCTCTGCCCTCAAAGCATCTGACCACACCAAGATCGGTGTGATAAAATGCTTCCCCAATTTCCCAATGGCGCTGTTTACATCCGGCGAAATCTAAGTCAGGAAACGCTCGTAGCTTCCGGTTTATTAGGCCATAGAGATGTTTGGAGCCACTCTGGTCTCTGATGAGCTCTATGGTCAGCTGGCTGAATCACCAGCTGCATTCTCAGGTTCCCTGTTGAGACAGGAGAGCCAGAGAAAAACACGGAAGACGGTGAGGGGTGGGCATTCCCTCCCACTGCTTGTAAAAGCAGGCTAGAGGCTAATTAGCCGCTAGGATTGCTTTTACATGAAAGCCGACCGCTGGCTGAAAAGAATGATACCAAGATGATACCTAAACCTGCAGGCATCATTCTGGTATAACCACTCAAAGTCGTGAATGGCGTACCTGAAGACAAAAAAATGGTTAACAATAAAACACAGTAAACGGTAAAGTATAAAAAAAAATTGCCTCTCATGCAGCCGACTGCATTTGGTTGGGGATGTGAATGGGGGAAGTACGGGTGCTGCAGAAGTGGTGGGTTCCCAATTAGGACTGGCGAATGCAGCAGAAAGGGCATTATGGGTACGACGGGCCTGTGTTTGTCTTCTTCTTGGTGGCAGCGGGACACTACTTGTGCTTGCCACCTCACCAGCTTGAACTGCACTTATGGGACTCGTCACGTCACCAAGTGTTACTGCAGTGCTGGTTTGACTACGACCGGGGTGTACTAGGCCACCGGTGCTTGCCAGTTCACCAAAACGCTACCAAAAAAACTGTTAGCGATCGCAGGGATCAGGCCTGACTCTGCGAACGCTGCAGTTATGCGTTTAGTGTTTTGTAATTGACAGTGATCGATCGATACTGCACTTGGGTGGGCTGGGCCGGACGGAGGGGCAAAACGCAGGTGCTAGCAGGTATCTGGGCTGATCCCGCTAACACTGCATTTTTAGGAACCCTAAACTGCTGGGGACGCTAGTATAGATCTGATCAGATATTGATGCGTTCAGATACTATACCACTAAGGGAGGCGTATGCTGCGTGCGTGGGTGTTAGCGGTACTGGCGCTAATCTGACGCTGCCTGGGGCGACGCATATCACCGCCGGGCGATCAGGGGGCTAAACCTTTATTATTAGGTAATAAACGGCGGGTGCCCTGACACTATAAAAAAAAAAAACGAACTAACCAGCGTCACCCGTAACGGTTATACGGTGATCAGTGGTGAAAGGGTTAACTAGGGGGCAATCAAGGGGTTAAAACATTTATAAGATAGTATATGGGGGTCCCTGTCGCTATAAAACGCTGATGGCGAACCTAAATATTTACGTCCCTAACTAGCGTCACCAGTGACACTAATACAGCGAGCAGAAAAATGATCGCTTAGCGACACTGGCGACAGGGGGTGATCAAGGGGTTAAAACTTTATTAGGGGGGGTTAGGGGGGTACCCTAGACCTACAGGGGGCTAATAATAACTGCCCTACCACAGTAACTGTCACAAACGGACACCATGCAGTGATCAGAAAAAAAAAAACTGCTTGGTGTCAGTGTGACAGGGGGGTGATTAGGGGGTGATCGGGGGGGGGGGGGGGGGTGATCGGGGGGTAAAGGGGGGTGTTATGTGTGCCTGGCATGTTCTACTGTGATGTGTGTGTGTGTTGTGCACTCACATTTCAGTCTTCTCTCCTCGGCGCCGGAACGGAAACTGCCGAGCCGAGGAGAGATGACATCACATCCCCTGTCTACTACACAGAGGCAGGGGAAGAATCTCATTGGCTGGGAGCGATCGCGAGGGGGGCCATGATCGGATGGCCTCCCCCTCATCTCTGATCGCTGCCAGACCAAAGACGACCGCCTCAGGCACCGGGGGGGGTCCGATTGGACCCCCCGCCCGCGGGAAGGCAATCACGTACCAGGTATGTAATTTTGCCTGCCCGTGCCATTCTGCTGACTTATATCAGCGTGAGGCGGTCGTCAAGTGGTTAAAGTGCAGGGGAGGGGTTTGGGGTCTTATAGACCCCCGATCTCTCCATAAAGAGTACCTGTCAATGTCTAATACTGTCACAAGGGATGTTTACATTAACAGCGATAACAAAAAAAAAATTTAAAAGGACAGTGCAAAATCGGCAAATAGTATCGGCTATCGGCAGGAGAGGTGGCCGAAATATTATTGGAACATCCCAATAAGTACACTCCATTGGTGAAACCAGTCAGGGACCAGAACTGCTGGAGCTGGAACTCCTCCAGTGAAGGTGGGAATAAAGCCAAGGGAAAGGAAAGACAGATTCTGGTGGTAGGGGACTCGATTCTTAGGAAAGAGAGGACAATCTGTAACAAAGATCTGAAGTGCCGAACTGTATTCGTACTTTGTAGTTGTATGTACTATGTTTTCTACCGGGCACTCGGGTTCGGCACATGGGGTCTCACATATGTGAGGGGCTCCAGAATAGTTTTTCCGGATGAAGAAAACATTTTTCTTTGTTTTCTCATTCCTAGATTAGGGTCTGGAGACTCTGAGGCTTCAAAGAGATTTGGGTGGGAGAAGCCTCTACCCCTGTCCCCATTCTGTCCTGAACGAGGCCCTTCTTCTGCCTGCTGCCTGTAGGACTTACTGCCGTCATGCCTCTGTTTGTCGCACTGACCACAGCACATGGACCATGTTCCTGCCTACTACCAAGACCAATATTTTGGCACTGCTGACAATCTCTGCCTGCACTGACCCTTGACTGTATATGGACAGTATTCCTGCCTGCTGCCTGAAAAATTGTGTTCGCGGTTGCTGACCAAGTCCCTGCCTGCTGCCTGGACCAGTGCTATCCTCCTGTGGACAACTGTGCTACTAAAACCACAGGTAATCTTTTGTTTACCCTTTGCTCAGCATAATGTATTTTGGGTTGTAATTCTTGGTATATGCATGCTATGTGTCCCTGGAACACCTGACGGTGTTCCTTGCATGTTGGATCTCTGTATGTGGCCAGGCTGTGTAAAGGTCTCACACATGTGGTATTGCCATACTCAGAAGGAGTCGCAGAATGTATTTTGGGGTGTCATTTTTGCTATGTAAATGCTACGTGTTGGAAATATCTTATAAAACGGACAACTTTGTGTAAAAAGTTTCATTTTTTTCCACATTTTCCAAAAACTTTTGGAAAAAAATGAACCATTCAAAAGACTCATTATGCCTCATAGATTATACGTTGGGGTGCTAGCTTTCCAAAATGGTGTCATTTTGTGGGCGTTTCCATTGTCCTGGTGCTCTAGGGCCTTCAAAAGTGTAATAGGTAGTCAACAAGTTAGATGGGCAATTTATGCTCCTTGAACACCTGATGATGCTCCTTGCATGTTGGGCCTCTGTATGTGGCCAGTTAAAGAAAAAGTCCCACATATATGGTATTGTAATACTCAGGAGGAGTAGCCGAATGTATTTTGGGGTGTCATTTGTGGTATGCACATTCCCATGTGAGAGAAATAAGCTATTACAATTTTCTGAAAAAAATATAAAAAATAAAATAAAATCTCAATTTGCAAAGAATTGTGGTAAATAATGACAACTTCAAATAACTCACCATGCCTCTTACTAAATACCCTGGCATGTCTACTTTCCAAAAAGGGGTCATTTGTACTTTCCTGGCTTGTTAGGGTCTCAAGAAAGGAGATAGGCCTCAGTACATCAGATGTGATCATTTTTTTAAGATTTGCACCATAGCTTGTAGACTCTATAAATTTCACACAGACCACATAATATCCACCAATTTGGGTTATTTTTACCAAAGATATGTAGCAGTATAAAAATTGTGGCCAACATTTAAGAAGAAAAATTGATAATCTGCCAAATTTTATCACAGAAACGAAGAAAAATGCATTTTTTTTCAAAATTTTCGGTCTTTTTTCATTTATAGCGCAAAAAATAAAAAACCCAGGAGGTGATCAAATACCACCAAATGAAAGCTCTATTTGTATGAAAAAAAGGACAAAAAAAATCATTTGGGTACAGTGTTGATGTACCCAATGACTAATTGTCATTCAAAGTGTGAGAGGACTGAAAGCTGAAAATTGTTCTGGGCAGTAGGGGGGTTTAAGTGCCCAGTAAGCAAGTGGTTAATGTCCCTTGCCACACTGCCTGCCACCAGATGAGGAATGTCACTTGCCATGCTGCCCGACACTAAATGAATGCCACCGTGCCTGCAGTGATCGTTCTTGAGTAAGGGCAAGAGAGCGGTGATGCAGGGCTGGCAGTGAGAGATGATGTCATCTCTCTGCTCCCCACTATACCTCCAACACCAGCGCTGTGAGGGTGGAAGAGCTGTGATGTGGGGTGGGCGCAGAGAGATGAGGTCATCTCTGCTTGCCAGCTTCTCTCATCCGCATGCCTCTGTGATCCAACGGGCTCTCTCACCTGCCCACTCCTGTGATGCACCGGGCTCCCCTCACCCGCGCCCGCCTCTGATGCACTGGGTTCTCTCACCCTGCTCTCTCATGGCGCCCTTCGCATCCATGGCCCGGCTGCAGAGACGCTACGGCCGTTAGTGGGCCGCGGCCCGGGGGTTGGGGACCCCTGCAATACAGGACCAATGTTTAAAAAAGAGCCAAGATACATCCCTGGTAATTACAGGCCAGTTAGCCTAACATCAATAGTATGTAAGCTCTTGGAGGGGACGATAATGGACTATATACAAGATTTTAGTAATGACAACGGTATCATTAGCAGTAACCAGCATGGATTCATGAAGAATCATGCTTGTCAAACCAATTTATTACCCTTCTATGAGGAGGTGAGCTGCATCTAAATAAACAAAGGCCCGTAGAAATGGTGTATCTGGATTTTGCAAAGGCATTTGATACAGTTCCGAAGGCATTTGATACAGTATAAACGTCTACTATACAAACTAAGGTCTGGTGGCATGGACCATAGGGTGAGTACAGGGATTGAAAACTGGCTACAAGGATGAGTTCAGAGGGTGGTGATAAATGGTGAATACTCAAATTGGTTTGGGGTGGGTAGTGGGGTCCCCAAGGGTTCTGTCCTGGGACCTATCCTATTTAATTTATTCATAAACAACCTGGAGGATGGGATAAACAGCTCAATCTCAGTATTTGCAGACGATACTAAGCTAAGCAAGGCAATAACTTCTCCACAGGATGTGGAAACCTTAAAAGAAGATCTGAACAAATTAATGGGGTGGGCAACTACATGGCAAATGAAGTTTAATGTAGAAAAATTTAAAATAATGCACTTGGGTGGCAAAAATACGAATGCAAACTCCTATCTAGGGGGAAAACCTCTGGGGGAATCTAAGATGGAAAAGGATCTGGGAGTCCTAGATGATAGGCTCAGCAATGACATGCAATGCCAAGCTGCTGCAAGCAAAGCAAACATAATATTGGCATTAAAAAGGGGATTAATTCCAGAGATAAAGTGATAATTCTCCCACTCTACAAGACTCCGGTCCAGCCGCACATGGAGTATGTTTTCCAGTTCTGGGCACCAGTCCTCAGGAAGGATGTACTGGAAATGGAGCGAGTACAAAGAAGGGCAACAAAACGAATAAAGGGACTGGAGGACCTTAGTTATGAGGAAAGGCTATGAGCACTGAACTTGTTCTCGCTGGAGAAGAGATGCTTGAGAGGGGATATGAAATGAAGATGAAAACGGAAAACTCTGGACAGCCACACTCCAAAAGAAAAATTCTTTTGCCTTTATTGAAAAATCGGGATCACACTGTACAAGCCACAGCAAAGCGATACAGACAGGAGCTGACTCGTTTCACACTACGAAGAGTGCTTACTCATAGCTAACGATCACTAAAATGAGTATCGAATATATACTGCTTGTTGTAGACCATGTGGCTAAATGATTGTTCAATTAGCTAAACAGCTGATGCACCAGCCCAATCAAGTTGGACTGATAGCGTAAAGTCTCAACACATGTCTCTGAGCAATCAAGCCTAGTAGACTCAAAACGAGATTGTGTAATGTGTAAGCAAATAGATAAATAAAACATATATATACACATTTGACATATAATACGTGAAAAAAGAAAGAAAAGTGGGTGTAAAGAAAATTGTGAAGTGGGAAGCAATCATATGTAAGTGAAATGAAAAATATTCAGAGATACCTAATTAGTGAAGATGTGTAAAGTGAATAAATTAAGCCATAAATGTGTCCATGTTCATGTCCGTAAAAATGTCACCTTATATGTGAACATAAAAAAGTGAAGGCGCAGACTACTAAATAGTTCTATAATGTGAGTCCAAAAGATGTGAGAAAATGTAACTAGATTAAATTCATGCACTCAAAATTAAGTTTGAATTATGTGAACCTCTACTGTATCCATATGTGAATGTGTTAAAGCGGAGTTCCACACAAAAATGGAACTACCGCTTTTCGGAACCCTCCCCCCTCTGGTGTCACATTTGGCACCTTTCAGGGGGGAGGGGGGGTGCAGATACCTGTCTAAGACCAGTAAAGAACAGTAAATCGTCTAAATATGGTATTACGTCAATACCTAGTTGTCTTAGACCTTTTAACGCTTCTGCCATTATCTTTGAGAAGATTTTTGGTGCAGAGGAGATGCCGAAAAGGAGAGCTGTGTATTAAGGGTGCGGCGTAGTTGCTGGCCCTTGTACTGCGAACCTCAGGAATTTTTGGATGACCTTCCTTTATGGGGACATGTAGGTAGGCATCCTATAGATCTATTGTCGCCATAAAGGTCTCCCGTGGAAGGATGTCATGTCTTTGGAGTGTGGGAGGAAACCGGAGTACCTGGAGGAAACCCCCGCAGGCACAGGGTAAACATGCAAACTCCAGGCAGGTAGTGTCGTGGTTGGGATATGAACCAGCGACCCTTTTTACTGCTAGGTGAGCGTGCTACCCACTACACCACTGTGCTGCCCTCCCTAGGTGTGTCACTCTCCAGAAGTTCTTGAAGCTGGGTTAGCCAGATTGATAAAGTCCGGGCTGTGTAGGTGGAAGCTATTGCCGGATTTCCATGGGGTCACTTAAGGTACCGGCGTCGTCAAAGGCCAAGTCAGATTTATTTGTGACTTTTGCCAGAGAACCATCCACTTTGGGGCATTTAGGCCAGGTTTTGGTGTCCGTCTCTGCAAACGGGTCTGCATTTGACTGTGGCTGGCATGAAGAGTTTCTTCTCTGGGTCTTCGCACTCTTTTTTTAAAGATATCTTTATGAGTTTGGTGTACAGGGAATGTACTAGGCTTTCTGGGTTGTAGCTCTTTATACATCTTGTCATGTATTGTAAGTTCTGCGGATCTATGTTCTTTAATACCTAGCGTGTCCGCTATGGCTTTTAGAAGGCTATTTGTATCCCCTGATAGAAATAATGTTGCCCTCTGAAACCGCATCTTCCTCGTCGGAGTCTGAGCATTCTCAAGTTCATTCTCCGATTCGGATTCATCCGAATCCTCTTGTTCTGTCTGTTCCCTGTTACCTGAAGGAACACATATCCGGTGGTAGACGGGGTATTGGTCTGACTGACGCTTGATGGCGCTTCTAACTTTTTAATAGCCGAGAGTAGAGGCGCCATGGTGCTCTGTATTTCTTTCTTGAAAGAGCTGAGCAGATCTTTCAGATACCCATGCGATTCTTTGGCCACCATTTTGTCTATACATTTTTGATATAGGGGTTTTTTTGTTTTTTTTTTTTTGTTTTTTTTTCCATTCTGGGGAAAACCGGTGGCTGCACAAAGCACATGTTTTGTTGCTTTCCACTTCCCTTTTCCTCAGGGGTCTTTGCCTGAAATCAAGCACAAAAAAGGTCCCCATGAGGTAGGCAGGTAAAGGCTGCCTGTAAGTAGGCAGTTTTACAGTAAGGTTAAGACAGAGGTGACTCTTGAGTATTCTGGCTTACCTTGGAGCTGTCCTGGCTTGCAGGATCTGCAGGGCAGGGTGGAGAAGTGTCAGACATGGTCAGCCACCAGGATCCTCTGCTTAGGAGGGGCCTTTTTAACTGCTTCCTGCTTAAGCTCCGGCCCCGCCCCCAGCTGACCCCGTGCAGGTTGGTGGATATACCTGCACATGCCGCTGCAATTGGTATCCTCCCAATAGGGAGGGGGACTCTGCTGCAGTATGCATGTATATTGATATATTTGCTATTATTAAAAATCTTTTTTTTTTTAAATCCCCGCCCCCAGAAGTGATGTAACCATAGCCCATTCTGTATCCCTGGAAGCAGGCTCCAGGAAAATGGCCGCTAACCCGGAAGAGTCTCTGGCGCCATCTTGGTACACCCCACCAAGCCTCCATGAGGAGAGGCTTGTTTTGCGGTGTGTAGAGGACGCCGATCGCGGCAAAAAAACGGCAATCAAGCGGGTGCGGACATCACGGGGGTAGGAGAGGAACAAAAAATAAGCCGTGAGGCACCTACCGGTCCGGCGCGGCAGCGGCTGTATTCAGGGGGTAAGGCATCCATGCACCCACACCACTGTATGCTCTTCATGTCTGGGATTATGTTGACAGAGTTTGCACATGGAGTTCCCTGGTGAAAAAACTGCAGCAGGTCCCTTGAGCAGCGGCATGGGGGAAAGGTCAGTGCATTATTGCAGCTTGGGGGGATGATTGCAGACCCCTCTGTAGGGGTGAAATCTCAGGCAGAGCAATACTGCTCAAATATGCTGCCCCTGCTCGCCCTCCCAAGGCCCGCTGGGCTGGATGGGATGCTGGCAGGGAGTCTCCTGCAACTAGCACAGAGACTGAAGTAAAATAACAAACGTTTCTTTTGCAGCTCCTGTGGGTCCGGAGGAAACACAAACAACTGAGGCACGCAGGTAAGACTGTGAAATTTATAATGGTGGACTAATGTGTTTCCTGTTTCAGGGAGGAGGAGCCTATCTCTCAGATGCTGCCCTGGAAGACGATTCGAGAAAAGAGCATTACAATTTTGCCCAACAAGGACCAGCAGCGTACTGGTATGTTGCTGGTCTTTGAGTGGTTATACCAGAATGATGCCTGCGGGTTTAGGTATCATTCTTTTCAGCCAGCGGTCGGCTTTCATGTAAAAGCAATCACAGTGGCTAATTAGCCTCTAGACTGCCTTTACAAGCAGTGGG
The DNA here is from genome assembly GCA_037952835.1 of Lithobates septentrionalis. NCBI lineage: Eukaryota > Metazoa > Chordata > Amphibia > Anura > Ranidae > Lithobates > Lithobates septentrionalis. The sequence goes on from JBBDGP010000059.1 coordinate 219,678, forward strand.
AGGGAACGCCCCCCATCGTTTTCTATGGTTTTCTCGGGCTCTCCGGTTCCAACAAGGAACACCAAAATGCAGCCGGTGGTTCTGCCAGCTGACTCTAGAGCTGATCAGAGACCAGAACGGCTCCAATCATCTCTATGGCCTAAGAAACCGGAAGCTATGAGCATTTCGCCGGATATAAACAGCGCCATTGGGAAATTGGGAAAGCATTTTATCACACCGATCTTGGTGTGGTCAGAGGAGAGATCCAAATTTTTATTTTTTTTTTTAAAAAGGGGAGTACCTGTCACTACCTATTGCTATCATAGGGGATATTTACATTCCCTGAGAGAACAATAAAAATGATAAAAAACAAAACATTAAAGGAACAGTTTAAAATTAAAATAAAAAAGCAAAATAAATGATAATAAAAAAAGAACCCCTGTCCCCTGTGTTCACGCGCAAAGGCGAATGCAAGCGTCGGTCTGGTGTCATATGTAAACAGCAATTGAACCATGCATGCGAGGTATCACCGCAAAGGTCAAATTGAGGGCAGTAATTTTAGCAGACCTCCTCTCTAAATCTAAAATAGTAACCTGTAAAGGCTTTAAAAGGCTTTTAAAAATGTATGTCATTTGTCGCCGCTGCACATTTGTGCGCAATTTTAAAGCATGTTGTGTTTGGTATTCATGTACTCGGCATAAGATTATCTTTGTTATTTCATCAAACATTTGGGCAATATAGTGTGTTTTAGTGCATTAAAATTAAAATAAAAAAAGTGTTTTGTCCCCCAGAAAAATTGTGTTTGAAAAATTGCTGCGCAAAATACTGTATGAAAAAAAATATGCAACACCCACCATTTTATTCTGTAGGGCATTTGCTTTAAAAAAAATATGTTTGAGGGTTCAAAGTAATTTTCTTGCAAAAAAAAAAAAATTGTCAGAAAGGGCTTTGTCTTCAAGTGGTTAGAAGAGTGGGTGATGTGTGACATAAGTTTCTAAATGTTGTGCATAAAATGCCAGGACAGTTCAAGCCCCCCTCCCCCCCAAATGACCCAATTTTGGAAAGTAGACACCCCAAGCTATTTGCTGAGAGGGCATGTCAAGTCCATGGAAATTTTTATATTTTGCCACAAGTTTCGGGGAATTAAATTTTTATTTTTTAATTTTTCACAAAGTTGTCACTAAATGATATATTGCTCAAATATGCCATGGGAATATGTGAAATTACACCCCAAAATACATTCTGCTGCTTCTCCTGAGTACAGGGATACCACATGTGTGAGACTTTTTGGGAGCCTAGCCGCGTACAGGACCCGAAAGCCAAGCACCGCCTTCAGGATTTCTAAAGGTGTAAAATGGTGATTTTACTTCTCACTACCTATCACAGTTATGGTGGCCCTGAAATGCCCAGATGGCACAAAACCCCCACAAATTACCCCATTTTGGAAAGTAGACACCTCAAGGTATTTGCTAAGTGGCATGGTGAGTATTTTGCAGCTCTCATTTACTTTTGAAAATGAATTTAAGAAAAGAAAAAAAATGTTTTTTTCTTTTTTCAATGTTCAAAACTTAGTGACAAAAAGCGAGATCTGCAAAATACTCAACATGCCTCTCAGCAAATAGCTTTGGGTGTCTACTTTCCAAAATTGTGTCATTTGAGGGGGGTTTGTGCTATCTTGGCATTTTATGGCCTTCGAAACTGTGATAGGTAGGGAGGAGTGAAATCACCATTTTACGCCCTTAGAAAGCCTGAAGGCGGTGCTTGGTTTTCGGGGTCCTGTATGCGACTAGGCTCCCAAAAAGTCCCACACATGTGGTATCCCCATAGTCAGGAGAAGCAGAATGCATTTTGGGATGTAATTCTACATATAACCGTGGCACGTGTGAGCAATATATCATTTAGTGACAACTTTGTGTACTTTTTTTATTTAAATTTTTTTGGTTATTTTTCAATCACTTGTGACAAAAAAATAAAACATTCAATGGGCTCAACATGCCTCTCAGCATTTTATTTGGGGTGTCTACTTTCCAAAATGGGGTCATTTGGGGGGGGGGGGTTGTACTGCCCTGCCATTTTAGCACCTCAAGAAATGACATAGGCAGTCATAAACTAAAAGCTGCATAAATTCCAGAAAATGTACCCTAGTTTGTAGACGCTATAACTTTTGCACAAACCAATAAACATACGCTTATTGACATTTTTTTTTACCAAAGACATGTGGCTGAATACATTTTTGCCTAAATGTATGTCTAAAATTGAGTTTTTTGTATTTTTTTTTTTTTTTATAAAAAGTTGAAAATATAATGTTCTATTCAAAATTTTCGGTCTCTTTCCGTTTATATCGCAAAAAATTTAAATCGCAGAGGCAATCAAATACCATCAAAAGAAAGCTCTATTTGAGGGAAAAAAGGACGCAAATTTCGTTTGGGTACAGCATTGAATGGCCACACAATTAGCAGTTAAAGCAGCGCAGTGCCAAATTGTAAAAAGTGCTCTGATCTTTTAGCCACCAAATCCTCCGGGGCTGAAGTGGTGAAATAAAACAAAAACAAAAAAAAAAGAATTTCGACAGAAAGCTGAAACTTTGTCTGAAGCCAAAAAAGTGGACTAGTGTTATCGTTGGATGTGTTAAAAGCCTTTGACACAGTCAACTGTTCCTTTCTTTGGGAAACTATGCATCATATGGGTTTCAGCTCACAATTTATCAAGTGGGTCCGCCTGCTCTATACCAACCCTAGGGCCAGGATAAGTACCAATAAGGATGTTTCTGATGTGTTTCATTTACAAAGGGATACCAGGCAGGGCTGCCCGCTCTCGCTGCTTCTGTTTGCACTGGCCATAGAGCCTCTTGCTCAAGCGGTGCGGCAGACTGCGACGGTAGGTGGCATCTGCTATGGTGAACTGTCTGAAAAGGTATCCCAATACACGGATGATGCCCTAATTTATCTGGATGGCTCGGAACAATCCTTTATTTCCCTGTTGGGAGTGGTGGAGGAGTTTGGGAAGGTTTCCGGGTTAAGAGTGGGCTGGGTTAAGTCTGTGGCATTTCCTATAGGCCCTAAGCTTGACTATAACTACTTATCCCAATCCAAATTGACCATCCAACCCACATTTAAGTATTTGGGGATTTACATCAACGCAGACTTATCCATTTTTGAATCCCTCAATATTACTCAGATTATTACACATATGGAGACCAGGCTACGTACCTGGGCCTCCCTACCACTAAATTTAATGGGTCGTGTGAATATTCTTAAAACCGGCAATCCCCAATCTTTTTGTTTGAACAGACTTTTCAACAAAATTAATTCACTTTTATCCTCCTTCCTCTGGCAGGGGTCAAACCCAAGAATTGCTAGGGCCTCCCTACAGGCTGCTAAGGTTGACAGGGGGGGATTAGCCTGCCCCAACCTACGACACTACTTTATAGCGTCACAGCTTGCATACGTTTGACTGGTTCCTGGAGGCCTCCTCATCCTGTTCCACCGCTTTATTAAATGCTCTCGCTGGTTCTGGGGCCTCACTTATTGATATACTACATAGATCCATACCTAAACATTGTTCCCGTGGCTCTCCAATAGAAGTTAGCTGGCTAGCCTGGCATGAAGGAAATAAGGTGATTACAAACTCAGGTGGGGTGTCTCCCAAAACCCCCTTATGGCACGACCCTAACTTCTTAGAGCTCTTGGGTCACCCAGACTCCCTGCGGTGGACACGACTTGGTGTCACCCATGCCTCTCATATATTTTTGTTAATGATGCATTCATCTCCTTTGAAGACTTGAAGGCACGGTGTGGTGTGACTAACAAACTCTTTTTTAAATATCTTCTATTACGTCATGCCATCCGGGCGCAATTCAATGGTCTGACCCAGGATCTCAATGAATTACCTTTAGATACCCAGACATTGAAAAACTGGTCACGACTATTTATTCACGCCTGCAGGCTGCTGGGGTTAAACCCTTCCAGATTGCTCAGCGGAAATGGGTAGTAGACATTCCCGGGCTGTCCGAGGAGGGGTGGGAGGAGGCCTCGGTGGTCTGCTTTTTGGAACTTATTGGGTCTAATGACCAATATGTACAGTTTAAATTTATACACCAGTTGCACGATACTCCTGCCAGGCTCGCCCGTATGGGTTATGACTCCGCTGCCTCCTGTTTCAGGTGTGGCTCCACTGATGCCGGATACATGCATATGTTTTGGTCCTGCCCAACCTTGTCAACACTCTGGAATGACTTATTCTCTTTTTTTGAAGACACCCTACATCTACCAATACCTCGCACTCCAGAAGTTGGACTGTTGGGTGTCCTAAACGAGTTCCTACATAGGACCCATACTCGAACTCTGGCTCGCATAGTATTGTTTTACGCTAGGAATTTAATTTTGGTGCAATGGAAGAATGTATCTGCTCCTAATGTTCAAATGTTGTACTGTATGATTAAGAAGGTTATACCCATCTTTAAACTCATTTATAATGGAGGGGCCTGTCCCAAAAAAATTGCCAAAATCTGGCAACCTTGGCTTGATATAGCTGACTCCTTTTGGAATGACACCCCACTTTCTCAGCCATAGGGGGCTTCTGCCCCCCTCTGAGGGGCCAGTATTGTCTGTGGGCGGTTGAGTGCCCCAAACGACCTCAGTGCTCCTGTAGACTTGAAGGTGATGAGCGAGGGTGGGAAGGATTGAGTGACTTTTTCCACCTGCAGTGATTGTAGGCAAGAGTGTGTGTGTGTGTGTGTGTGTGTGTGTGCGTGCGTGTGTGTGTATTGGATTGTGAATGCAACTTTACTAGTGTTTATAGCACTATGACTTACTGAAGTTGGGCCCTGTGTGGTCCACATCTATCAACCGGAATTACTTTTAGTACAAGTTTTTTCCTCCGTTGAGGAATTGGGATTTAATGACATCCAGTTGTTACTAGTAAGCCCTGTTCGGCTAATGTTAAGAGACAAGTGATATAGGTACCAGTAACCGTTTATATAATATAACTTTTTTCATTGACAAAATCAATAAATATGTTAAAAAAAAAAAAAACTTTGTCTGAAGAACTTCATTAACTTTACAGTCCCAGCCTAAAGAGTGACAGTGCAGTGATCGGTGGTGTGACGTGTCCCTAGGACCACATCGCCCATCACAGTAAAGAGCCTGATCACAGTGTAAATAGGAAAAGCCGGTGATCGGCATTCCTCTCCTCACGTGCTGTCAGGAGAGCCGATATGTGGCTTTCCTCAGTGGAGAAATCTGTACTGATGATCAGTGCAGCCCCATCAGTGATGCCTGTCAGGGCCAACACTACTGATGACAAACAGTGCACATCAGTGCTGTCTTTCAGTGCCCATCAGTGAAGCCTGTCAGTGCACATCAGTGCCGATCATTAATAATATAAAAAACGTGAGCAGCGCTACAATACAATGAACAACATATAGGGAATAAATACGGTCAGAGAATCCGTGATGGACCCAAAGACATATACAAAATAAACAATATAAGTGCCAAAAACAATTTATAAAAGGGTGGTAAAAATTAGTCCCAACAATAGGGAATGTGGATATAATAATGAAAAGTCCGTGAATAAAACCATCTAACAGTGTTCAGAACAGATAAAAGGTGAGGTTAATCGATCACACAGACACCAATATGTGAGGAGATCCACCATCGTATGTACTGTACACTTACCAGATGGAAAGCTTTGGTAAGCTTGACATTCAATGGCTGGTAGCGTCACACCAGCTTTCCAATGAAGGACCAGAAACTAACAGGGCAGCTCCATCCAGTACGACAGTCAATAGTCAGGACCCAAAAAAATAATAAAACAACGGCTCTCCATAGTGTAAATCGATAAAATCCAAGTTTAATAAAGATTAAAGGTTACACTTACATGGAGAATGTAGATAAAAGCATGGAAAAAACAGCAGCAGCCGGCTATGTCAGTTTGCTATACAAGCTTACCAAAGTTTTCCATCTGGTAAGTGTACAGTACATACGGTGGTGGATCTCCTCACATATTGGTGTCTGCGTGATCGATTAACCTCACCTTTATCTGTTTCGAACACTTTTGGATGGTTTTATTCAGACTTCTCATTATTATATCCACATTCCCCATTGTTGGGACTACATTTTTACCACCCTTTTATAAATTCTTTTTGGCACTTATATTGTTTATTTTGTATATTTCTTTGGGTCCATCACGGATCCTCTGACCGTATTTATTCCCTATATGTTTTTCATTTTTTGTAGCGCTGCTCATGTTTTTTATATTATTCTGTATCTGTGTATATCTCACATTTTTGAGCTGCAGCTTTATTTCCATTTCTATCAGGTAGCGCGGTATATATTTTTTTCAGTGCCGATCATTGCCCATCAGTGCTGCCTATCAGTGCCACCAATCATTGCCCATCAGTGCTGCATATTAGTGCCCACCATTACTGCCTATCAGTACCCGACATTAAAGCCCGTCAATGTTGATCATTGCCTATCAGTGCCCATCATTGCCACTTATTAGTGCCCATCAGTGAATCCTGTCAGTACAAATCAGTCCCGATCATTGCCCATCAGTGCTGCCTATTAGTGCCGCCTATCAGTATCAATCATTGCCCATCAGTGCTGCATATTAGTGCCTATCAGTACCCCTCAGTGTTGCCTCATCAGTGCACACCAGTGAAGGAGAAAAATTACTCATTTACAAAATATAATATAATCTAAGAAAAACCTTTTTCTGAAAATTTTCGGTCTTTTTCCGTTTCTTTAGCAAAAAAAAATATCCCCCCGTGGCGATTAATAAAGAAAGGTGAAAATCGTTCTGGACAGGCAGGAGGTGAAAGTGCCCGGTACTGAAGTGGTTAAAACTGTTGGAAAGGACTTAGCGACTGATGAGACAATCACTTTGGTGTGGAGAAAGTCATGTGCACAGCTCAGCACTTTGTTATCTACAACACAATAAGGAGAATTAACTATGAATGGAGCCAGATTCTGGGGGAGCTGTACATGGGAACCAATCAGCTTCTAGCTTTCAATTTTAAGGCCTCGAAAACACGAGAATATTTATGTTTGAAGGGCCGTTTTTGCGGGCACAAGAGTTCCATGCATCTGTTTGCAGACAGTCCTATTCATGCGACATGACAGACAGGGTGCATTCTGGGACTTGCACCTGTGTGGCTGCCAAATGGGACTGCCTGCATGCAGATCCATGGAACACCTGTGCATCCTGTACAGGCTAATACTACATGCAGTTGGCAGAACACAGCGCTGTATACTGTATGCAGCTGCCAGAACACAGCGCTGTATACTGTATGCAGCTGCCAGAACCCAGCACTGTATACAGTATGCAGCTGCCAGAACCCAGCACTGTATACAGTATGCAGCTGCCAGAACCCAGCACAGTATACAGTATGCAGCTGCCAGAACCCAGCACAGTATACAGTATGGAGCTGCCAGAACACAGCACTGTATACAGTATGGAGCTGCCAGAACACAGCACTGTATACAGTATGCAGCTGCCAGAACCCAGCACAGTGTACAGTATGCAGCTGCCAGAACCCAGCACAGTATACAGTATGGAGCTGCCAGAACACAGCACTGTATACAGTATGGAGCTGCCAGAACACAGCACTGTATACAGTATGCAGCTGCCAGATCACAGCACTGTATACAGTATGCAGCTGCCAGAACACAGCGCTGTATACAGTATGCAGCTGCCAGAACACAGCGCTGTATACAGTATGGAGCTGCCAGAACACAGCGCTGTATACAGTATGGAGCTGCCAGAACACAGCGCTGTATACAGTATGGAGCTGCCAGAACACAGCGCTGTATACAGTATGCAGCTGCCAGAACACAGCGCTGTATACAGCTGCCAGAACACAGCGCTGTATACAGTATGGAGCTGCCAGAACACAGTGCTGTATACTGTATGGAGCTGGCAGAACACAGCGCTGTATACAGTATGCAGCTGCCAGAACACAGCGCTGTATACAGTATGCAGCTGCCAGAACACAGCGCTGTATACAGTATGCAGCTGCCAGAACACAGCGCTGTATACAGTATGCAGCTGCCAGAACACAGCGCTGTATACAGTATGCAGCTGCCAGAACACAGCGCTGTATACAGTATGCAGCTGCCAGAACACAGCGCTGTATACTGTATGCAGCTGCCAGAACACAGCGCTGTATACTGTATGCAGCTGCCGGAACACAGCGCGCCGCTGTATACTGTATGCAGGTGCCAGAACACAGCGCTGTATAGAGCAGAGACTACATAAACATTATACAGCACTGACAGCGGGCACATCTGTAAGCACAGGAAATAGTTTGTCTGCACCAGCTTGGTCCAAATTAACTATTTCATTCAAAAGAAACCTTGAATTAGACTTTAATTACTGGTGGGAGGAAAAATGTCTGCTGTCGGTGGTCAGCAAAAGGAAAAATACCCAGTTGTGAGAGGGAAAAAAATAAACTCTGAACACAATGCTTTCCCCCCACTGACAACAGGGGATTTTTCCTTTGCTGCCCACTCAGAGGGGATGAGAGAAACACTATGGGGGGGCAGGGTCTCGTTTGCACCTGTGTTTGGAGGGCTGGTAAAGACGTGTGGCTGAGATGCATGTTTACCACCCCCAACTCGTCCCCCTTATGCTGCAAAGGTAGCAGAGGGGAAGTACATATGCCATGGCCACAATGTTTGGCAAAAATGATCCCCTGCTGTCATGTGTCAGTCCTGCCTGTCCTGTATGTGACCCACTCAACTGAATGGGGGTGCCCAGCAAACGCATGCAATGCACACAGTTACAGCGCACTGGTGCGGGGTTTGAGACTGGCCACACAGGGAGCGAATTTCTTTCCTACAACCACAGATTGCAAAAAAATGTATTTTATCAATTCCCCGATCAACACAGAGTTGATAGGCGAATCCCTCCCACTGGCAGAAAACAGTGATCATTGCTAGCAGATATACCAGCTGCTAGTGATAATCGCATGTAAAATCCCACAGGCTGGTTGTACCCAAGTTGATCAATCAACTTGTTACATTCAGCCTGCCCATACATGGTTTAAATCTCAGCCGGCTCCTGTTGAACCGGCCGAGATTCAAATCTATCTATGGCCGGCCTAAAGGGGTTAAAACAGACAATGAGCTGCTGATATAATGCCTCTTCACTGCCTTTGAAGTGCCCCTGAAGAGTGATGTGGATCACTCTTCAAAGGGCAAGTATAACTTAGGCCTGAAAATGGATGAAAGGACTCCAGTCTCTAGCCCTGTGCAACAAGAAAATATGGAAATAAAAAAAGAACAGACCTGCTTAAGATGCTGAGCACACACATGATGTTATCTTGAGGCGCCGTCTCTCGCAGACACACAATGTCCTGTTCAGGCGCCGTCTCTCGCAGACACACAATGTCCTGTTCAGGCGCCGTCTCTCGCAGACACACAATGTCCTGTTCAGGCGCCGTCTCTCGCAGACACACAATGTCCTGTTCAGGCGCCGTTTCTCGCAGACTCTCGATGTCCTGTTCAGGCGCCGTCTCTCGCAGACACACGATGTCCTGTTCAGGCGCCGTCTCTCGCAGACTCTCGATGTTCTGTTCAGGCGCCGTCTCTCGCAGACACACAATGTCCTGTTCAGGCGCCGTCTCTCGCAGACACACGATTAACTGTTCAGGCACTGTCTCTACTTCTCGTGTTCTTCTGCAGTTGACCTTCTTCCATTCTATCAGGAAACCTGTAGGGAGAGAAGAGAGTGAAAGCTCTGTGACCAAGCAATGGAGCCAGTCAGTCAAATTCTGTGAGGAGAGGCAGGGCCGAGCCATGCTGCAAGTGTCTATGGACACACACAGCCTAGCTTGGGAGCGAGCCCACACATCTGACCCCATGGAAAATGGCTATGGGGGGCAGATACAAAAGAAGAAAAGCTGAGAGTGCCAGCGGGGGACCCCAGAGGAGAAGGATCGGGCCGCTCTGCTCTACCATCACATTGGGCAGATGAGTAAAACGTTTGTTGTTTTAATTGAACTTCTTCCCACCCAGCCACTGTACACAAATGTCCGGGTGGGCCTTTCATTGTTCTGGGTGGATGTACAGGAATGTCCCTCAGAACGAGTGCCCACAGCCTGGCCCCCCAGTGAATAGCTGGTTGTTAAGCAGAAGACTGGCAAGCCGGCCGCAGCGTCCTTAACAGATGACTCATTAGACCCAGGAAGGGGGGGTAAGGGAAGGGGCCCACACCACCTGAACCATACCAGGCCACATGCCCTCAACATGGGGGGGGGGTGCTTTGGGGGAGGGGGCCTCCCTCCAAATAAAATTGGAACAAAAGTTCTGCTGTCAAAAGCTGCTAGCAGGTAGGCTCTGTCTCTTCTGCAATAAAGTAAGCCTACCTGCCTGCTCACTAGGGGTGCAACGGATCATCACCGATCCGTGATCTGTACGGGTCAACCTCCGCGGATGTTAAATGTGAAAATCAGAGGTGTTCTGTCATATTAGCAACCATGTAAGGTCAGCAGGTTTTCTGCTGCTTTTAAAATGTAACATCTAAACAGTCCGTCCGATCTACAAATACTGTATTTATTGCATATAAGCTCCGTTCTGTGTTGAAAATAGCTGTTAAATCTAAAACTCCGGTGGATGTAACAAGATTTGTCTTTTTTTTTTTTCTTTTTGCTGATCCGAAAATGAGCCGATCCGTGAGTTTTTTGATCCGTTGCACCCCTACTGCTCGCTGTATTCTCCAGCAGGTAAACTGAGCAGTGGGGCAGTAGTCATGGCACCGGCTTATACGGGTACATAGGCAAGGATTAAAAAGGTAAGGAAGCTGCTTATTCAGTAAGTGATCAAACCGGCTGCTCAAAGGACTTAAAAAACGGAAGGTGTAATATCACTTTAAAAAAAGTTTATGGCTACACGAACAATGTTTTGCCTGGGAGACTACTGGTGCACCGATACCGAGACTTTACACAAGTACTCGTAAAAATACTCCCGATACCCAAAACCGATTCTTTGCGGTTCCATTTACTCCAAACAAAATGAATGGGCGCTTATCGCACTGAAAAGAATAGCATGCGATTTCCCCCACCGCTCCTGTGTGTGTGAACCCCGTATAGAAAGGGAAGAGTCATCTAGTGCAGCAATTGGCAGTTTAAAAATATTATAGAAACTTACATTAACCACTTGCCTACTGGGCACTTTCACCCCTTTCCTGCCCGGGGCCAATTTTCTGCTTTCAGCTTTCTATTGGTGGTATTTAATCACCTAAACAAAACACAAAATGTTTCTTTAGTTTCTGTTACAAAATTTTGTAAATAAGTATATTTTGCCTTCATTGATATGCGCTGATGAGGTGGCACTGACAGAAATCACTACTGGACACTGTTGGGATTGCACTGATGATTAGTGCCCTGATTATCTATGCAGATCCCCCCTGTGAAGAAATGCCGCTAATTGGCTTTCCTGTAAACAAGGATCAGTTGTGATTGAGCACAGCTGATCACACATGGGTATAGAGAGCCTCGTCATCGGACCTTTACCATGATCCCAGGGACAGGGCGCACCACCGATTGCCGTGTGCCCACAGCAAGAGTGGAAGGATGTCATAACAGTCTCCCAGAATGGGAGGGCACAATACGGCGGGCTGGAGGACGTTAAAGTACATATCTTGTCAAATCCAAATCTGCATAGTGTCCTTGTCCCGCCAATGATAGCAAATCACAGTCATTGAGGTGCTCACAGGGCTAGAGGGACTTTTCCTTAAGCCCCGTCAGCACCTCCAGCGGCCGTGGTTTTCCATCGGCGGGACGGGGACACTGCAGATTTGGATTTGACAAGATATGCATTTTAATGTGATTTGTTGTTATAACATTTTTAATAAACTGCCAATTGCTGCACAAGATGGCGCTTCCCTTCACTCACCGATTTTTTATTTTTTTTTTAATCGGTGAGTGCAATTCTCGATACCTTTGTGGTGCGATTTGCATCCATACGAAGTGAATGGGCTCAAATTGCTCCCCAGATGTTCCCCAATAGCAGACAGATCTAGATCTTCTATGACAGATTACAGGAATTTATAAATTGTGGTAAGTTCATGATTAAACAACAAGGGGGATGTAGCTCAGTGGTAGAGCATCACACATTGCAAGTGTGAAGCCCCGGGTTCGATTCCCGGCATCTCCAAGCCAAAAGGCCTGTACATTTCGATAAGATCGGAAGAACAAATTCATACAACGAACAATCGGCCAATTATCCGATCGTTAGTATAGTGCCTTCCTCTGGCAAACCGATGAAACCAGATGTCTCAAAAAACATAGCCATGCTCTTGAGTGTCTAAGGCGTAAGACTAATGCCCCGTACACACGGTCGGACATTGATCGGACATTCCTACAACAAAATCCATGGATTTTTTCCGACGGATGTTGGCTCAAACTTGTCTTGCATACATACGGTCACACAAAGTTGTCGGAAAATCTGATCGTTCTGAACGTGGTGACGTAAAACACGTATGTCGGGACTATAAACGGGGCAGTAGCCAATAGCTTTCGTCTCTTCATTTATTCTGCGCATGCGTGGCACTTTGTGCGTCGGATTTGTGTACACACGATCGGAATTTCCGACAACGGATTTTGTTGTCGGAAAATTTTATAGCCTGCTCTCCAACTTTGTGTGTCGGAAATCCCTATGGAAAATGTGTGATGGAGCCTACACACGGTCGGAATTTCCGACAACAAGGTCCTAACACACATTTTCTATCGGAAAATCCTATCGTGTGTACAGGGCATAAATCTCTCAAACCAATACAAATCTGCCCTCCAAAACTGTAATTTATACCTCCTCATTGCAAAGAGGAGACCTATTTTATCACTCTCAAAAACACCTTCTCATCCAGTCCCAACACCTCTTCTCTACCTTTAACTCTCTACTTTCACCCTCTGACTCTATCCTACATCTTCAAACTCTCCCTCTCTTCTGTCATCTTCCCCAACTCTCTAAAACATGCACTGGTCACTAGACATGTACACACTGAAATATTTTGTATCGGAATTCCGTTTTCCTCCGAAAAATAAAATTTAGTTACTCCCAAAATTCGTATTTATTTATTTTGTTTTTCGTTAAAAATTGCATTCGTCCAAAAATCCAAATTAAGGTCGAATCTGTCATTGAAGGCTTATGGTGTCTGTCGAATGTTCAAAGAAGATTCGACGAAGCAGCTAAACTGTACGACGCCGTATAGTTTATCTGCTCCGTCGAACCTTCTTAGAACTTTCAACAGACACCATAAGCCAAAGTACGTGTGTGCTTAGTTCTAGCTATTTTACTGCTCCTCCTCTTTAGTTACAATCAGCCAATAACATTCATCATCATCATTTTTATTTATCTTTTCTCCCCTACGTCGAATCTTTTCTCTCTATGTCAAATCTTTTCTCTCTATGTAGAATAATCTTGGACTAATAGAGTTAAGGTTAGGCACATTCGACCACAGATTTGATGGACACAGATTGTTATTGTCATGATCATGTCTAATCTCCTATCTTTATCGAACTGTTGTAGCAACGAAAACGAAAATAAAGCATTTGATTATGTCGGATCTTTAATTTTTTGGATTCTGCACTTTCGTTATCGTTTGTTAAAACGATAGCAAAAATACCTGAAATACGGACGAAAATGCAGTCAGACGAAAACGAATGCACATGTCTACTGGTCACCCCCATACTTAAAAAGCCATCCTTGGACTCTACCAACCTTCAAAATCTACGCCCCATCTTCCTGCTCCCCATTTCCTCTAAATCCCTTGAAAGTCTGGTCTACAACCAAGTGTCCACCTCATTAATAATAACCTCCTTGACACTCCATAGAAACTGCTCTTTTAAAACTCACAAATGACTTACTAACAGCAAAAAGCAAGGGACACTATTCTGTACTGCTACTTCTGGACCTTTTGGCTGCCTTTGATATGGTTGACCAACCCCTCTCCTCAAAAAAACGTTACTCCATTGGTCACCAGGAGTGCTCTTCACTGGCTCTCATCCTACCTTTCCCACCGCACCTTCAGTATTACTTGCAATTCAACTTCCTCCACTCCTCTTCCTTTCTCTGTTGGGGTTCCCCAAGGTTCCATTCTTGGACCTCTCCTATTTTCAATCTATACCTCGTCCCTGAGTCAACTGATAACCTCCATGGCTTTCAATATCATTTCTACACCGTCGACACCCAAATCGATCTCTCCACCCGTCAGTTTACTCCAGCAGTCTCCTCACGCATCACCAACTTACTAACAGACATATCTATCTGGATGTCACACAACTTCCTCAAACTCAACTTGACCAAAACTGAGCTCATATTATTTCCTCCCTCACGTGCCTCTTACCCTGACTTCTCTGTCAAGAGCAAATGGCACAACCATCAACTCAACCCCGCATGCCAAGCTTCTAGGTATAGTCCTGGACTCTTTCACCCCCATATCCAATCAATTTCCAAGGCTCGTCGCCTCAACATCTCTAAAATACGCCCCTTCCTAACCAATGAAACCACAAAGCTCCCGATTCACTCCCTGGTTATCTCTCGCCTTGACTACTGCAACTCCCTCCTCATTGGCTTACCTTTAAATAAGCCCCTCCCCCCTTCAGCCCATCATGAATGCTGCTGCCAGACTCATCCACCTTACAAACCGCTCAGCATCTGCTACGCCTCTCTTCCAGTCCCTCCAATTGGCTGCCACTCACCCAACAAATTAAATTCAAAATACTAACAATAACTTACAAAGCCATCCACAACTCTACCCCCAGCTACATCACTAACCTAGTCTTCCAAATACCAACCAAATCATTGTCTTTGTTCCTCCCAAGACCTTCTGCTCTCTAATTCCCTCGTCACCTCCTCCCATGCTCGCCTCCAGGACTTCTCCCGAGCCTCTCCCATCCTTTGGAATTCCCTACCCCAATCTGTCACACCATCTCCAACTCTATCCAACTTCTCTTCAGAGAAGCCTATCCTTTCTCCATCTAACAATTGCACTTTTATTTTCTGCACCAGCTCAACCCCCACAGTCATTACCTTTTGTATCTCTTGATCCTTCCTTTTAGATTGTAAGCTCTGATGAGCAGGGCCCTCCGATTTCTCCTGTATTAAATTGTATTGTAACTGTACTGTCTGCCCTAATTTTGTAAAGCGCTGCTCAAACTGTTGGCGCTATATAAATCCTGAATAATAATAATAATAATAATAATCACCCTGGTAGTGTTTTTTTTTTAGAGCCGATGGTCGGCTTTCTTGTAACAACCAATCTGGCTAATTAGCCGCTCGGCTGTTACTAAAAGCAGCGGCAGGGGAACCCCCCCCCCCCTTTGCCACCTTCTGCTGCTTGCCCGGGTTCTCCGTCCCACCAGGAGGCCCGAGCGACCAGCCGTCACATACGCCAGCTGGCCGGAGACCAAAAAACAAAAGCCAGAATCGGGTCTCGGATCTAGCAACCCGAAAGACATTCCATGATATCACTTCCAGTTTACTGTAACCTTAAATGCACACAATTTAAAAAAAAAATAAAAATCAGTATTCAAAACATCCAAACTTGGCGTGTTGAACGCTTTTTAGTGCAAAAGGAGGAATTTGGGGTCTTCTAGACCCCCAGATCCCTCCAAAAAAATACCTGACACGTGACTATCACAAGGGATGTTTACATTCCATGTGACAGCAATAGAAGTGATCATCAAAAAATAAAAATAAAAGGGACAGTGTGAAAAAATAAAGAGACCCATCCCTCCATGCTCGCACACAGAAGAGAAAATGTAAACAGTGTTCAAACCACACGTGAGGTATCGCCACAATCGTTAGAGCGAGAGCAATAATCTTAGCACTAGGCCTGCTCTGTAACTCTAAACAGGTAACCCGTAGAAATTTTTAAAGTGTCCCCATGGAGATTTTTCTATACCGTAGTTTGTCACAATTCCATGAGTGCGCACAATTTAGGTATCTATTTACTTGATGTAACATCCAACACATTATTCAAAAAATTGGGCCTTTTTTTCTCAAATTCATAAAAAAGTGTATTTTTTCCCCAAAAAATTGCATTTGAAAACCAGTGCGCAAATATGGTGTGTCATAAAATATTGCAACAACCACCATTTTGTTCTCTAGGGTATCTGCTAAAAAAAAAACATATAAAGTTTGGGGGTTCTAAGTAATTTTCTAGCAAAAAAAAATTCTGATTTTACCTTGCAAGCAACAAGTGTCAGAAAAAAAAAACGAAGTTACTTACTGGTAACGTTCTTTCCCGGAGTCTTTCAGGACAGCCACCTGAGAGCTTGGCTCCTCCCTTCTGTTTGGAAACACCTGCGCCAGCTTGTATAAATTTCCTCCTCCCCTGCTGGCTCCTCAGTTCTTTAAAGAGCACCTCCAGTCCGCTGGGGAGACACAAGAATATATGATAACACAATTCATTATATCACATTTCCTGTAAGGAAATCTCTATGTCTTGATACACAATTGGGTGGGTACCCGGCTGTCCTGAAATACTCCGGGAAAGAACGTTACCAGTAAGTAACTTCGTTTTTCCCCTAATCGTCTTTCAGGACAGCCACCTGAGAGGATAAACGAGCACTTACCCCTAGGGCGGGACCACGGCTTGTAAGACCTTGCGTCCAAAGGTCTGATCTTTAGCCACCCAAAGATCCACTCTATAGTGTCTTACAAAGGTGGCAAAGCTGGACCAAGTTGCCGCTTTACAAATCTGTTCCGGCGTTGCTCCAGCTCTCTCTGCTTGCGACGCAGCCATTGCCCTGGTGGAGTGTGCCCTGATACCCTCTGGGACCTGCATACCTCCTAACCTATAAGCCTGTTCAATGGCTTCTTTTAGCCATCTGGCTATGGTACGTCTTGTGGCCTTTTGCCCTTTCCTTGCTCCAGAAATCAAAATAAATAAGGAGTCCGTCTTTCTAATATCTTTGGTTGCTTCTAAGTAATGCAAAACACATCTCCTTACATCTAAACTATGGAACTTTACTTCTTGTTCCTTAGAAGGATTTGGGCAAAATGATGGCAACACAATCTCCTGGCCTCTGTGGAATTTCGAGGCCACTTTAGGGAGAAATGCCGGATCCATTCTAAAAATTATGTGATCCGGAAAAATCTGAAAAAAGGGAGGCCTGATTGATAGGGCCTCCATCTCACAAACCCTTTTAGCCGTAGTAATTGCCACCAAAAAAACTGCTTTAAACGTCAGCATCTTCAGGCTGCAATCATCCAGTGGCTCAAAGGGGTGAGCTGTCATAGTTTGCAGCACTAATGACAGATCCCACTTTGGAAAAACTGTACCCTGTATCGGTCTTTGTCTGCTCAGTGATCTAAAGAGTCTGATTACCCACGGATCAGATGCTAATCTCTTCTCCAGGTAAACAGAAAGTGCTGACACTTGACTTTTAAGCGTGCTAAGACTTAGTCCCTTGTCTATCCTGTCCTGTAGGAACTCCAGGACTGCCACTGAGCCTTGTGTATTGAATTTTTTGTCTATACACCATCTGTTGAAACACCTCCATACTTTTTGGTAGATGTTCCTTGTCTCCATCTTCCTGCTTTTCAGCATTGTGTCTATTAGACGGCCTGAGAACCCTTTCGCTTCTAGCAACTGCTCCTCAGACACCATGCGGCCAAGTTCCATCTTTCCACTTGGGGGCAGTGTACTGGGCCCTGGGAGAGTAGATCTTCCTGGATCGGTAAAAACCAGGGGGGTTCTACCGCGAGTTCTCTGAGCATAGAGAACCACGGTCTCCTGGGCCAATAGGGCGCTATGAGAATTAGCGTTGTATTCTCCGTACGTAGTTTTCTTATAACCGCTGGTAGGAGAATAGGTGGGGGAAAGGCATAGCATTTGCTGAATGCCCATGCTTGTGCCAGCGCATCTACCCCGAGCGCTCCGTCCTCTCTTTCCAGGGAGAAGAACGCTCTGACTTTCCTGTTTTCCTTTGAGGCAAACAAGTCCACTGAGGTGTTCCCCACTTGTGAGCTATCTGCTCGAATACCTCCTGGTTTAGCGCCCAATCGCCTTCTCTCACCTTTTTCCTGCTGAGGAAATCTGCCACTTTGTTTAAATCCCCTTTCAAGTGGATTGCTGACAAAGAGAGTAGGTTTCTTTCTCCCCACTTCAAGATTTCCTCTGCTAATGTCCACAGGGCTCCGCTCCTTGTTCCTCCCTGTTTGTTTATATAGGCGATCACTGACACATTGTCGGACCTGACCTGTAAATGTTGACCTTTGAACTCTGACTGGAAGGCTTGAAGTGCATACCATACTGCTCTTAATTCCTTCCAGTTGGATGATCTCCTCCTCTCTTCTTTTCCCCAAGTCCCTTGCGCTATCTGAGCGCTTAAATGCGCTCCCCACCCTACGCCACTTGCGTCTGTGGTTAGGATTCGGGAAATGGGTAGATTCCACAGCCGTCCCTTGTTTATGTTCTCTATTGTCCTCCACCACTATAAGGTTCCTTTCACCCTTGCTGATAAAAGAACCCTGGTGTCTAAGGACTCCTGCTTGTGATCCCACATTTTTAACAGGAACACCTGCAGTGGCCGAAAATGCAGGCCTGCCCATTGGACCGCTGGAATCGCAGATGTCAACAGTCCCAGTGTTGGCATTATCTGCCTTATGGCACACGGTATATTGGCTTGTAATAAGCTTACTTCCTTCTGAATTTTCCCTATCTTTTCTTCGGGCAGAAACAGTCTTTGTTGTGCTGAATCTATGACATACCCCAAGTATACTATTTGCTGACTGGGTTGTAAATTGGATTTTTCCAAATTTACCAGCCAATCCAGACTAAGTACGTCTGTGTGTAGCTGAGGTTTTCTAGTAACTTCCGGGGCGACTCTGCAAATAGGAGAAGGTCGTCCAAGTAAGCTATGACAGATATGCCTTTGACCCGTAATGGTGCCAGAGCTTCGGCCAGAATCTTGGTAAAAATTCTGGGCGATGAGGAGAGGCCGAAGGGTAGAGCCTGAAATTGAAGATGCCTGATTCCTCTTCCCGTCTCTATCGCAAACCTTAGAAATTTTTGACACTCCCGCTGTATCGGGATGTGCAGGTATGCGTCCTTTAGGTCTAGGGAGACCATATAACAGTTTGGGGGCAGAAGGGCCCTTACCGAATATATGGACTCCATTCTGAACCTTTTGTAGGTTATGGATAAATTTAGAGGCTTGAGGTTGAGGATGGGTCTGGTCTTTCCTGAAGTTTTCTGAACTCCGAATATGTGGGAGTAGAAACCCTGCCCTCTCTCTCCCCTTGGTACCTTGATTATCACCTTTTGTTGCTGGAGCTCCTCTAAGGATCTCATTAACCCTCTGGCCTTCTCCTTGTTTTTTGGGGGTTTGGTGATGTATAATCTGTTTGGGGGTGCTTTTGAGAACTCCAAACGATATCCCTCCTTTATTGTTCTCAGAATGAATTTGTTGGAAGATATCTCTTCCCATTGCGGAAGGAAGGCCCCCAGTCTTCCCCCTACTGCGACTATTGTGTCATTTCTTTTGGGTTTGCTCAGGACGAAAAATCGCCCCCCCTTTGCCTTTCCCTCTCTGAACCCAAGGTTTCCTCTGGGTTTCCATTTTGGGAGCTGCAAATCGGGGTCTTGTATTCCCTCTTTGCCTCCTTTTATTTTGTTGTGGCTGTTTCCAATTTGCCTTACGTTTTAGTGGAAACGCCTTCTTTTTATCTGCCGTTCGATCCAGCACCTTCTCTAAGCCTGGTCCGAATAGCAGATCCCCTGTAAAAGGAATTCCACAGAGCTTCGCCTTGGACGCGCAGTCACCCTGCCATGTCTTAAGCCATAATGCTCTTCTAGTGGAATTGGCTAGGGCGGAGGACCTGGCTGCCATTCGCACCAATTCTGCGGATGCGTCTGCGATATAAGCAAGACCTCGCAGCAGCGTGGGAAATGAGTTTAGGATTTGCTCCTTTGCAGTACCTGCCTCAATGTGAGCCTGTAATTGGTTTAACCAGAACTCTACGTTCCTAGCTACCACCGTGACCGCCATTGCTGGCTTCAGGCTACCCACGGTTGAGTCCCATGACTTCTTTAACAGGGAGTCCATCCTTTTATCCATTGGCTCAGACAAAACCCCCATGTCCTCAAAGGCCAAGTCCGTGTGCCTTGACACTTGCGAGAAGGCCGCATCTAGTTTTGGAATCTTGTTCCATACTGATGCTGGGTCCTCCGAGAAGGGAAATCGCCTTTTTAAGGCCTTAGAAAAAAATGGCTTCCTTTCAGGTTCCTGCCATTCCTTCTTAGTAGCCTCTATAAGGACCTCATGAACAGGAAAATTCTTCTTTTCCTGTTCCCCCAGGCCCTCATACATCTGATCATGCAGTGACAATGTCTTTTTCTCTGTTGGTATACCTAGTGTGGTATAGATGGCCCCTAATAGATGATCTACCTCATCTAAAGAGAGTTTATATCGGGATGGCTTCCTGGAATCCCCATCCAGGGCTTCCCCCTCAGACTCTTGGGAGCCAGATGTTGCACTGTCCGGCTCCTCCTCCACCTCCTCCCTAGGGGCTACTGAAGAGCCTGCACTCGTGGAGGGTATTGCCTGTGTTTTTGGTAATGGTGTTGTCAGAGGAGCAGTCAAAAGCTGTGGCATTTGGAAACCCTCAAAAAAGGTTTTGAAGGATTCGAAGGTATTAGACAATTCTTTAACTGACGCCGCTAGCTCACCCTGCTCTGAAGAGTGTTCTTGTACTAGTTTACTAAATACACTCTTTGCATAATGCCTTTTCCCAGGTATCTTTAAGGGTAACTTTACAGGAAGGACACCTCTTTTTTGAAACATGAGAGACCCTGTTTTTTTCTGTTTTCTGAAAAGACATAAGACAAAAAACCCCATACCATTAATACACAGTACCCTTCACCCGCACATTTGCAGGAGTGCAACACTTCATTCGGGCTTGCCTCACGAGGGGCCCTATGAAACCACCCTCTGACACATGAGGGTCCTTTAACCTACTCCCCCCCTTCCCTTAGCCCTAAATTGATGGGGGGGGGGGGGGGGGCGGGTGGGGGGGGGGGGTGGTGGTGGTAAAGGCCAGGGGAGCTCCACCCTAGGTTCCCCTTACCTTCACATGGCTGGAGCTGGTCTCTGCTGGAGCAGTGCGGTCTAGGTCCTCTGCATCCGCCATCCTCGTGTCACCTCCGGAGCCTGTGCTGTCTCTACAGCTTGTCTGGCTCCTCTGCTGGGGGTATGAGACTGCAGGAGCTGCTCTCCGCTTCACTGCACTCAGCGTTTGAAAAGGCCGCCCCCCCCGACCTCGACCTGCACTCAGGGATGCGGGGGTGGCAATCAGAAAAACGACTTTCCTGACCAGGTTAGTGTAACTGCTGCTCACAGGGCTTTGCCTCACCAGGCTGCTCTGTACACCAACCTCTCTGGTCTGTCCTAGGCGTCCCCACTCCTCTTTCAGGACATGTTTGCCTGAGCCTCCTCTGGCTCTCCTGGCTGGTTCCTATGGTGTCTCCCCACTGGAGGAAACACAAATAACTGAGGAGCCAGCAGAGGAGGAGGAAATTTATACAAGCTGGCGCAGGTGTTTCCAAACAGAAGGGAGGAGCCAAGCTCTCAGGTGGCTGTCCTGAAAGACGATTAGGGGAAAAATGTAGTCTTCAAGGGGTTAATACTTTTTATCCATTTTGTTGTGTAAGCCCTGCTATCATCACTTCATTTTCAAAATCAAATTCTTTAAAATTTGCACAAACATGAACAGAGCATGCCCAGAAATAGACAGCTGACATTTTAAGTGGACCTTCTCCTTTAACCGCTTCAATACCGGGCACTTTTAACCCCTTCCTGCCCAGGCCAATTTTCAGCAGTTACATTTTAAATGACAATTGCGCAGTCATGAAACACTGTACACATATGAAATTATCACTTCTTTAAGACAGATAGAACTTTGTTTTGGTGGTATTTAATCACCACTGGGTTTTATTTTTTTGCAAAACAAAAAAAGGCGGAAATTGTGAAAAAATAAACACACACCTTTCTCAGTTTCGGTTATATAATTTTATGATGAGGCGGCACTGATGAGGCGGCACCGCTAATCAGTTTAACTGTTCCATGTCACAGTATAGCTGGTTATCGGCTTTCCTTTCCTCGCAGTGACAGCGCTGAGAAAAGGAAATGCTGATAATCGCCATTTGTTTACATGTGATGAGCTGAGGTAAAGGGCCAATCAGATCACATGGTAAAGGGAAGCTCTGATTGGCCCTTTACCTCAATCTGTGATCAGCTGTGCCCAACAGGCACAGCAATCACAAAGCGCACCCCAAGGGCACTAAAGTAGAAGTCCGCCCCAACACTAAAATCGCTACATCTACAGACCTTCACAATCTAACACTAATCGATCTAGCCCTGTAAAGAAGAAATTGTTATACATAACTTTTTTGAAGCCGCTCCGGTCTCCAGTGGCAGAAGCTCTGCAGAGGACACAGCTGACAATGCCTATGAAATCAATGGGGAGTGACATCACCCATACAGTTACTATGGGGCTTCCGTTGGCGGCTGTGTCCTCTGCACCTGCCTACACAGCAAACCTGTGGCTGACAGCTCAGTGTGGGACCGGACCGGCTTCAGAAAAGGTATGTATAGTTGTGCTCATAAGTTTACATACCCTGGCAGAATTTATGATGTCTTGGCTATTTCTCAGAGAATATGAATGATAACACAAAAACCTTTTTCACTCGTGGTTAGTGTTTGGCTGAAGCCATTTATTATCAATCAACTGTGTTTACTCTTTTAATCATAATGGCAATAGAAACTACCCAAATGACCCTGATCAAAAGTTTACATACCCCAATTCTTAATACCGTGTATTGCCCCCTTTAACATCAATGACAGCTTGAAGTCTTTTGTGCTATTTGTGGATGAGGCTCTTTATCTTCTCGGATGGTAAAGCTGCCCATTCCCCATTTGATATCTCCCCAGAGTGGCTCAATGATATTGAGGTCAGGAGTGAGATGGCCAATCCAGAACCTTCACTTTATTCTGCTGTAGCCAATGACAGGTCAACATGGTCTTGTGTTTTGGATCATTGTCATGTTGGAATGTCCAAGTATGTCCCATGCGCACAGAGGCGTATCTAGTGAAAACGGTGCCTATGGCAAGCACTTAAACTGCGTCCCTGTCAAAACATTTGAAACCCATCTTTCAGATAACCTTTAAAAAAAAAAAAAAATTTACTGATGATGCCAACACACCTGCACACTCATTAAAATATATTGGTGCACATTGCCCTGCACAGGGAGGCCGCCCCACATTGCCCTGCACAGGGAGACCGCCCCACATTTCCCTGCACAGGGAGACCGCCCCACATTGCCCTGCACAGGGAGACCGCCCCACATTGCCCTGCACAGGGAGACCGCCCCACATTGCCCTGCACAGGGAGACCGCCCCACATTGCCCTGCACAGGGAGACCGCCCCACATTGCCCTGCACAGGGAGACCGCCCCACATTGCCCTGCACAGGGAGACCGCCCCACATTGCCCTGCACAGGGAGACCGCCCCACATTGCCCTGCACAGGGAGACCGCCCCACATTGCCCTGCACAGGGAGACCGCCCCACATTGCCCTGCACAGGGAGACCGCCCCACATTGCCCTGCACAGGGAGACCGCCCCACATTGCCCTGCACAGGGAGACCGCCCCACATTGCTCTGCACAGGGAGACCGCCCCACATTGCTCCGGACACAGAGAGACCGCTCCACATTGCCCAGCACCGAGAGACCGCTCCATATTACCCTGCACAGAGAGACCGCCCCACATTGCCCTGCACAGAGAGACTGCCCCACATTGCCCTGCACAGAGAGACCGCTCCACATTGCCCTGCACAGAGAGACCGCCCCACATTGCCCAGCACAGAGAGACCGCTCCATATTGCCCTGCACAGAGAGACCGCACCATATTGCCCTGCACAACCACAGACAGACTGCTGTGCCCCCACAGACCACTCCCTCCTCCAATAGTACAGACCTCCAGAACAAAACACCCCACTACATAGAATATAGCTCTGTCCAACAGCAAAAACCAACATCAGCAAGCCCCCCCCCTCCTTGCGGAGGACATTGTTAGTACACCAGCTCGGGTGGCTCATGTACACAACACCCGGGCAGCAGCTGGAGAGTATAGAACAGTGTGCAGCCCGGGTGTAGAGCAGATTGTGACAGGCTTGGGAGTGAGTGAAAGACAGAAAGGAGGAGGACACATGCAGGCACTACCACTGTGCTGGAGGTGTGTTTCCGGATGAAAAAAAAAAAAACACAACAGTTCAGATGTCCGCCCGGCGCTCCCCCCCCCCGATACACTACAGTCCCACTTCCAGCTATCCATATCTTCGTCAAATCTGGTGGGCTGTGGAAGGAGGTGGGCATAGCAGGCATCTGAATGCTGATTGGCTGAGCATCAGCCGGGGGCAGACAATTTCTTTAGAGGCACAGACAGGATCATATTGGATCGGCTAACTCTCGGGCATCCTCGGAAAATCCTCAGCCACTCATGAGTGCCACCTTTTATGGCGCCCATGACACTTGCCACATGTGCCAGACCCTGGACATGCCACTGCATGCACAGCTTCCTGGCTGATGAATGCAAACGTTCCTCCAGTAATTTTTGATAACATACTGCATTTATCTTGCCAACAATTGTGACCAAATTTCCTGTGCCTTTGTAGCTCACACATCCCCAAAACATCATCGATCCACCTCCGTGTTTCACAGTAGGATGGTGGACCTTACATCATAGGCCTTGTTGACTCCTCTCCAAATGAACCATTTATGGTTGTGGCCAAAAAGTGAAATTTTGGTCTCATCACTCCAAATGACTTTGTGCCAGAAGGTTTGAGGCTTGTCTCTGTGCTGTTTGGCGAATTGCAAGCGGGATACTTTGTGGCATTTGCATAGTAATGGCCTTCTAGTGACTCGACCATGCAGCCCATCTTTCTTCAAGTGCCTCCTTATTGTGCATCTTGAAACAGTCACATCACATGGTTTTCAGAGAGTCCTGTATTTCACCTGAAGTTATTTGTGGTATTTTCTTTGCATCCCGAACAATTTTCCTGGCAGTTGTGGCTGACATTTTAGTTGGTCTACCTGACCGTGGTTTGGTTTCAACAGAACCCCTCATTTTCCACTTCTTGATTAGAGTTTGAACACTGCTGATTGGCATTCTCAGTTCCTTGGATATCATTTAATATCCTTTTCCTGTTCAGCTACCTCTTCCTGCAGATCCTTTGACGATTCTTTTGCTTTCCCCATCACTCAGAATCCAGAAACATCAGTGCAGCACTGGATGAAAGGTGCAAGGGTCTGTCAGGAGTCCAGAAACTCATTGACCTTTTATACACACACACACACACACACACTAATTACAAGCCAACAGATCACAGGTGAGGATGGTTACCTTTAATAGCCATTCAAACCCCTTTGTGTCAACTTGTGTGCATGTTATCAGGCCAAAATCACCAGGGTATGTAAACTTTTGATCAGGGTCATTTGGGTAGTTTCTGTTGTGATTATGATCTAAAAAGAGTAAACACAGTTGATTGATAATAAATGGCTTCAGCCAAACACTAACCATGAGTGAAACAAAAGTTTGTGTGTTATCATTCATATTCTCTGAAAAATGGCCAAGAAATCATAAATGCTGCCAGGGTATGTAAACTTATGTAGTGTGCCCTCCGGAGCACCTGTACCCTGCTACACCCCCCCCCCCCCCCCCCACACACACACACACACACACACTGTTTATCTCAAGTTGAACCCAGAATGGAGCATCACTGCAAAAAAAAAAAAATAAATAAATAAAAAAAAAAAACACGGGTCACACTAAATTGGTACGTTTTTATATTTATTCTTTTATTTAATGATATTCCAAAAAATAATTATCACCAGCTCGCTGATCATACCAATGTTCTGTAAGCTGTAGATGTGAACATGTCAGAATATATATATATATATATATATATATATATATATATATATATATATACATACATACATACACACACACACACACACACACCTCTTAGGGAATATCCTGACAGGATTTCATTCCTCTTATCAGCATACACCGACTGTTCCAGCAGGGGGTGTAGGGGGAAAGCCAGGAAGAGGCCTCAGGGATCCCAAGAGGACCAGGGGGGCTCAGTCGCTTCTGCTTTTTTAAGAGGCAACTTAAAGGCAGAATGAACCATTTCAGTCAGAGTTAGAATGAAAACCTCTGTGACTGAGAGGCAGACATCAATTGGATATCCTTTAATCCAGATTGCTCGGAAGCCCACTCATCTGCCGGGCACTTCACTGAATCCTGAGCTTTTCAGCTCTTCCCCATTCTCAACCCATTCCTGCTCCAAACCAGGAGGCTCCAGGGAGGGGGATCTGTCATGCTTCTTGCCACCCTGCGGGATGGAGGCAATCATGCCAGCAATCTTGTGCTCTAACCCGGCTAGGGCTGAGGACAGTTCATCCTTAGTGATAAAGGGTGAAGCAGCAGCGTTGACTGTGGGCACAATACCAGATAGGCGCAGCGGCTCAGATTGCCCAGAAGCCTCTGGTCTTTCAGGGGATACAACACCAGGGATAGGACTAGGTTCATCAGGAACTACTGATGACATAGATGTGCCCTTCCCTGTAGTGTTAGTCCCATTTAATAGCCACAAACAGAGTAGTTGGGTTTAGTTAACGACTTCAGCCCCGGAGGATTTGGCTGCCAAATGACCGGGCCACTTTTTGCGATTCGGCACTGCGTCGCTTTAACTGACAATTGTGTGGTCGTGCGACGTGGCTCCCAAGCAAAATTGACGTCCTTTTTTTCCCACAAATAGAGATTTCGTTTGGTGGTATTTGATCACCTCTGCGGTTTTTAGTTTTTGCGCTATAAACAAAAATAGAGCGACAATTTTGAAGAAAAAAAAAAGAAAAAACAACAATATTTTTTACTTTTTTCTATAATAAATATCCCAAAAAAAAAAAAAAAAAAAAATCGCAATAAGCGTATATTGATTGGTTTGCACAAAAGTTATAGCGTCTACAAAATAGGGGGTAGTTTTAACCCCTTCCCGACTGGCTCCTGTAGATATACGTCGGCAGAATGACATGGCTGCGCAAAGTAACATACCCGTACGTTACTTTGAATATGTCGCCGTGTGCGCGCCTGTCGCGAGCTCTGTGAGTCGGGTCGCGGGTCCCGCGGACTCGATCGCTGTGGGGATACCCGCGATCGCCTCACGGAGAGGACAAATGGGGAGATGCTGATGTAAACAACATCTCCCCGTTCTGCCTAGTAACAGTGTCACGGATCTCTGCTCCCTGTGATTGGGAGCAGAGATCAGTGATGTGTCACAGCTAGCCCATCCCCGCTACAGTTAGAACACATCCCTAGTACTGACTTAACCCCTCCCCCTAGTGGTTAACCCCTTCACTGCCAGCGTAATTTACACAGGAATCAGTGCATTTGTATAGCACTGATTGCTGTATAAATGACAATGGTCCCAAAAATGTGTCAAAAATGTCCGACATGTCCACCATAATGTCGCAGTCACAATAAAAATAGCTGATCATTACTAATAAAAAAAAAAAATATTAATAAAAATGCCATAAAATTATCCCCTATTTTGTAAACGCTATAACTTTTGCGCAAACCAATGAATAAACACTTATTGCGATTTTTTTTTACCAAAAAATAGGATTTTTTATTACAGCTTACCTGTAAAATCCTTTTCTTTCGACGGACATCACGGGACACAGAGCCACAGTAATTACTGATGGGTTATAGGGTATCACTAGGTATTGGACACTGGTCACACCCTAATCAGGAAGTTCAACCCCCTATATAACCCCTCCCCTTCCAGGGATACCTCAGTTTTGTAGCAAAGCAATATAAGTGTATTAGAAGAGGGGCGGGACCTCTGTGTCCCGTGATGTCCTTCGAAAGAAAAGGATTTTACAGGTAAGCTGTAATAAAAAATCCTATTTTCTTTTCTCGGACATCACGGGACACAGAGCCACAGTAATTACTAATGGGATGTCCCAAAGCAATGCCAACTGAGGGGGGGGAATCACAACCCGGTAGGGTGCTATCAGACCTGAGGACCCTGTACCGCTGTCTGCAGCACACTACGCCCAAAGGCGATATCCTCATGCCTTCTCACATCCACCTGATAGAATCTGGTGAATGTATGAACTGAAGACCAGGTTGCGGCCTTGCAGATCTGAGCCATCGAGGCCTGGTAATGCACTGCCCAAGAAGCACCAATAGCCCTTGTGGAATGTGCCTTGATCTGAAACGGGGGAACCTTCCGTTTCAAAAGGTAAGCTTGAATAATCAACTGTCGAATCCATTTAGAAATGGTCGCTTTTGACGCTGCCTGTCCTCTATTGGGACCCTCTGGCAGCACGAACAAGACATCCGTCTTGCGAATCTGAGCGGTTGCCTCCAGATAGGTCTTGACTGCTCTTACTACATCCAAACAATGTAATGACCTTTCTTCCGGAGAACAGGGATCTGGAAAAAAGGAAGGCAGAACAATGTCTTGGTTTAGATGAAACTCTGAAACCACCTTCGGTAGAAAACTAGGATGAGGGCGCAGTACCACTCTATCCCTGTGTATAATCAAGTAAGGCTCTTTACAGGAAAGAGCTGCTATTTCTGACACTCTTCTAGCAGAAGAGATGGCTACCAGAAATATTAGTTTCCTCGTCAGCAAGACCAAAAGGAATCTGACGTATTGGTTCAAAAGGTTGTTTCTGTAACACCGATAGAACCAAGTTCAAGTCCCAGGGGTTTAGGGGCGCCTTAACCGGAGGATTTAAGACTCGTTATCCCCTGCATAAAGTTTCGGACCGAAGAATGTGAAGCAAGTGGCTGTTGAAATAATACTGATAAGGCCGAGACCTGGCCCTTGATGGTACTCAAGGCCAGCTTCATCTCTAATCCTAATTGTAGAAAATTAAGAATTCTACCTATGACATATTTCCTGGGATGCCAACCCCTGGATTCACACCAGGATACATAAGCTTTCCAGACTCTATGATAAATCATTCTGGAAGCTGGCTTTCTTGCATTGATCAAGGTAGATATGACAGGACCTGAAAGCCCACGACTTTTCAGAACGTGGGTCTCAATAGCCCACCCGTCAAATCTAGCATTTGTAAGGCAGGCTGGAACACCGGACCCTGAGCTAACAGGTCTGGGTGTATCGGTAGGGTCCACCGGGAACCCACCACCATCCCTGCTATTTCTGCCCATCAGGTTCTTCTGGGCCAAACGGGGGCCACCAGAAGTGCCGACTTCCCTTCTTGCCTGAGTCTGCGAAAGAGCCGTGGCAGTAGCAGAATGGGAGGGAATGCATAAATCGGTGAGAACCGATGCCACGGAATCACCAATGCATCCGTCCTGCCTGCAAGAGGATCCCAGGCAACCGGTAGGAAGGATTTCCCCTTCTGCAGGTTTTCGGGTATGAGCCATCAACTGAGGCTCTGACGCATCGCATGCGACAGGTGCATTGGAAAGTCTAATGCCAGCACCCTCTTGTTCCAGGCCGACAGAATACTGTGTTGCAACAGTCCTGCCTGGAACTGCGCATAGGGAACTGCTTCGAATGAAGCCACCATCTTCCCCAGCAGCCTCATACAAAAGGCGGACAGAAGGACCCTTCTTGGCCCTGACTGTCAGAATCAGCTCCCTTAGAGCAGTGATCTTTGCCTGCAGGCACTTCAGTTGAGCAAGAAGAATGGGCACAGGTAGGCCTGCATCTCTGATGCCTATTGATGTCAGAAATTCTCCCTGCAGGATGGAGACTACTGTCTGAATTGATTCCAAACGGAAGGACTGCATCCTTGGGAATCGATTCAGATCTCTTAAATCCAAAATGGGTCTGATGTCCCCATTTGGTTTTTGGACCATAAAAAGATTGGAATAGAGTCTCAATCCTTGATCCTTTGTGGGAACCCCCACAATGACCTCTTGCGACAAAAGTCGCTCTATCGCTAGAAGGAGCGACTGCTTCTCTTCTGGTTCTCTGGGAACACCTGATCTGAGGAAACGAGGAGAGTGAAATTCTTGGAACTCCAGTCTGTACCCTAAGATTACCGTGGAGATTACCCATCTGTCCTGGAAGTCCTTCTGCCAGGGCCCTGAGAGCTGCAGCAGTCTTTCCCCCCACTCGAGCGAGCGGGGCGCCCCTTCATGATGAGGTCTTAGTGTCTTGTCTAGAAGACTTCTTCCCCCAGGATTTCTTGTGTCCCTGGGATTGACTCTTGTTTCTTGCCCCAGACGGAGGAGACCGTCGTGACTGCCTGGAGGCTGATGCCCCTGGCGCTGGGGAAAGAGTCCGTTTAAAAGAGGGACGCTTACTCTTCTTCTTATCAGGTAAGAGAGTGCTTTTCCCACAGGAGATGCTCTTGATATAATTATCCAAGTCCTCTCCAAACAACCTTTCACCACGAAAGGGAAACCCAGCCAGGAGCTTCTTACATGGTGCTTCGGCTGACCAGTTCTTTAACCATAAGATTCTACGTATATGTACCAACCCAAGCGAGAGGCGAGAGGTCTGCACGATAGAATCTCTGATGGCGTCAACAGCATAACATAAAGCCGCAGGAAGGTTGGCAAACCCCTGGGCCTGCTGTTCAGGTAATACTTTGATGACCTGCTTAACATGGTCTCTTAAGTATTGACAGACTCCAATCGCTGCTACTGCAGGTTGGGCCACTGATCCTGCTAAGAAGAAAAAATCTTTCAATAAGAAGTCCATCCTTTTATCCACAGGATCTTTGAGCATCTGAGCGTTGTCTACAGGACAAGTCAGACTACTATTTACAGAGGAAATAGCCGCATCAATGGCCGGTATTCCCCACCTCTTAATAAATTTTTCTTCCATAGGATAAAGTGTAGAAAACTTTTTCGGCGGAAGAAATCGCTTATCTGGGTGATCCCACTCAGAATAAAGCAGCTTTTCAAGTAAATTATGAACAGGAAAAGCATGTGCTGCTTGGAAAGGTTTCAGTGACCCCAAAGCAGAAGAGGTTTCTGTAGTAGTTTCAGGTAGGGGCAACTTAAATGTGGAGCGGACCAATCCAGTGAGGATCTGCACTAAGACTTTCTCCTCTTGGGAAGTCGCAGAGGGTCCCTCTCCACCTGATTCCTCCGAAGAGGAATCATCCGTCCCATCCCGATCCTCTGAAAGGGATTCATCTCCTTTATCCCAGAGCTCCTTTGTCTGAGGGTCTTGGGGAACAGAGGAAGGCCTTGTGCGTTTTCTTCCACTAAGTGAAGATGTAATCACGGCCATTAGTCTTTTCTCTAATCCAGTAATGGTTGAGGAAAAAACTTCTTGTGTAATGTACACAGGGGCTGAAGTGCCGGCAGCAGGTGTAGCCCCTAACCCCAATGGCTCTCCCTGTCCAGCTGCCCCTGGTCCCTCAGGAGGGGATGGTGTAGCAGACCGGGGGTCCTCAGAAACTGAACGAGACCCCCTAGTGCCTCTGGTTCTTGGGGTGCTTGAACCTCTTCTACCCATAGTGCAAAGCAACAAGGTGAGGTATCAATAAACGAACACTGACTGCTGAGCGATGTAGTCTGCTTAAAAGCCTTGCTACCAAATGCCCAATCTGGTGTTCTTTAGTAAATGCAGCCTAGGTGAATGCCTGTGTCCCACCTTACATGCGACTGCCAGCTCTGTGTTCCTCTAAGGCTCAGAGCACCTATACAGTGTGCTTTAAATAGCCATGCTTTGTGGCACTGTGGGCATCTGAGCACGCTGACGCTGTGCTGACGCCCTGCCCCCCTCCCCCCCCCCTCGTTTTTTGAAAAAACGAGCGCTTCCCGCGCGAGCCGACCCTTCCTGACAAGCCTGAAGGAAGGCTGGGGGTGGGGGAATCAGGAGGAGGCCGGCAGTGATGGGCCCTGCATTGCAATGCGGCTTCGGCGGTGGCGGCGGCAGCGGCTGTGACAGTGCGGTCTCACCCGCCTGACAGCATACCTGAGCCTCTTCCTAGCCTGGGGGGAACATCCCAGCAGAGAAAACCCCCCCACCATCTTACCTTAGAGCCAGTGGGAGAGCCTTGCAGCGAACGCTGAGACAGAATCAAGCATGAGAAGGTTAGTGCTCTTGGCAGCCCCCGGTGGTCACAATAGGCACAGCATGCATTTACCTTAAAGGAGAAAAGCCACTAGAATTAAAATTCCATGGAATCTCCTCTTACCTTATCCAGCCGCAGGGTTCAGTTTACACAGACCCAATCTTCACCTCTCACGGTGGGCTCCGTTTGTGAAAAACCGTCAGAGACTGGGGCCCCCTACGAGTAGGAGGATCCTTCAGTTCTGGCCCTGTAAAGCACCTCGCCAGAAATTAGGAAGTTTAAAGCCATTTTCTGATCTGCGGGGTCCAGCTCTCTAAAAAGAGAAGCGTTACAGGTAAAACCTCGTTTCTTCGGACACGAGGCCCTGGTACCATCCAATTCGGCCATGAAAAGACACTTTGAATGGATCCGGTTCGCCTGGCTTGCCCCAGTATAGGATCTTAAGATATTCCTTATGGAGCTCAGCACAGGACATCTTTGCACGTCCAACACCTAAGACACTGGCGTAAAAACTGAGGTATCCCTGGAAGGGGAGGGGTTATATAGGGGGTTGAACTTCCTGATTAGGGTGTGACCAGTGTCCAATACCTAGTGATACCCTATAACCCATCAGTAATTACTGTGGCTCTGTGTCCCGTGATGTCCGAGAAAAGAAATATGTAGAATACGGATCGGCCTAAACTGAGGAAAAAAAATGTTTATATATTTTTTGGGGGATATTTATTATAGCAAAATGTAAAAAATAATGCGTTTTTTTCAAAATTGTCGCTCTTATTTTGTTTATAGCGCAAAAAATAAAAATCACAGAGGTGATCAAATACCACCAAAAGAAAGCTCTATTTGTGGGAAAAAAGGACGTCAATTTTGTTTGGGAGCCCCGTCGCACGACCGCACAATTGTCAGTTAAAGCGACGCAGTGCCGAATCACAAAAAGTGCTCTGGTCAGGAAGGGGGTAAATCCTTCCAGGGCTGAAGTAGTTAATGGCATTTTTATTGTTTTTTTGTTTTTTTTAACTAGTTATGGCCGCGATCTGCGATTTTTATCATGCCTGTGACATTATGGTGGACACATAAAACACGCTATAAAAATGCACTGATTACTGTATAAATGTGACTGGCAGTGAAGGGGTTAACCAGTAGGGGGTGAGGAAGGGGTCAAGTGTGTTCTAGGGAGTGATTCTGTGTGGGGGCGTGGCTACAAGTGATCTCCCGATCAGAGGGAACACATGATTAGTCATGTCACTAGGCAAAACAGGGAGATGGCATCCCTCGATCTGTGACCCGATCACAGGACACCGGTGGACATAGAGTCTGCGGGTCCCACAGGCACGGTGATGCACGTCGGCTAGGCAGCAGATTCAAAGAGATAGAGAAATATATATATATATATATATATATATATATATATATATATATATATATATATATATATATATATATATACACACATATATATATATATATATATACACACACACATACACGTTGTTTGCCTGCCCGTGCCATTCTGCCGACGTATAAATGCATGAGGCAGTCGGCAAGTGGTTAAACACCTCAGAAGGGGGACCCTTTAATAGGGCTCAAGCAACACTTGGTGACTCACGTGACCCGGGTAAGGAGAAATGAACCGCTGCAAGTGTCTGTTCAGAGCCTGCTCTGTGTCCCACAGCTGCCCTCTGGAAGCACTGCATGCTTGGCCTACACAACTTAAATAGCGTACGCACGTGTGCATGCATGGTCCTGGCGAACAGGCGTGACTGTATTTGCGTACAACGCAAAAAGCTGAGTTAGACTTACCGGTAACTCCTTTTCTGAGAGTCTTCCAGGACAGCCCATGAGACCTTGGGCTCCTCCTACCAGGACAGGAAACACGTCACCCCCACCAGATAAAAGGGCGGTCCTCCAGGCCCATGTCAGTATTCTTAAGAACTGTAGGACCCTGCAAAACATATGCATAATACACATAACTTCAGACAATACCGGGTGGGAATCCGGCTGTCCTGGAAGACTCTCAGAAAAGGAGTTACCGGTAAGTCTAACTCAGCTTTTCTCCAAGCGTCTTCCAGGACAGCCCATGAGACGATGAGCCAGAACTTACCAGTCTAGGGAAGGACAACTGCCTGAAGGACCTTACGACCAAACGCCTGCTCCTGAGCTGATAGGAGATCCAGGCGATAATGTTTAATGAAGGTCGAGTAACTGGACCAAGTGGCAGCCCTGCAAATTTGTTCCGGTGAGGCACCAGCCCTCTCAGCCCAAGACGTAGACAAGGCTCTAGTTGAGTGCGCAGTAACAAAAGGTGTAGGGACCTCCCTAATTTTGTAAGCTTCCAAGATGGCTTGCTTTATCCATCTAGCCAATGTGGCTTTAGATGCACTATTCCCCTTGTGAACTCCAGAAAAGAGGACAAACAAGGCATCAGTTTTCCTAAAGGTCTTCGTGACCTCAAGATAGACCAAGAGAATACTTCTTACATCTAGAAAACTACATTTTCTTTCTAAGTCGCCCTGTGGCGAACTACAAAAGGTTGGCAATACAATGTTCTGAGATCGGTGGAATGTACTTGCCACCTTGGGCAAAAAACCTGGATCGGTTCGTAACACAACTCGATCCTCAAAAATCGTGAGGAAGGGCTCCCTAACTGATAGGGCCTGCAACTCACTTACCCTACGAGCTGAGGTAACAGCTATAAGGAACACAGTTTTTAATGTAAGTAACTTAACTGACATACTTTCTAGAGGTTCAAACGGAAATTCTACCAGAGTTTGAAGTACTAGGGACAGATCCCACGTTGGACAACTTCTCACCACTACTGGTCTGGCCCTAGAGATAGATTTGAAAAATCTGGCTATAGTGGGATTTTCCAGGAGAGAAAACTGGAGGAACACACTAATAGCTGCCGCCTGTACCTTTAAGGTACTAACAGAAAGACCTTTGTCAACACCCTCTTGGAAAAATTCCAAAATAGACGGAAAATCATGAGTTAATCTATCATTTTCAGATAACCATGAGTTAAACCTTTTCCAAACTTTGGAATATATGGCTCTAGTAACCGGCTTCCTGCAATTAACGAGAGTCCTGACTACTTTGTCAGTGAACCCTTGGGCGCTCAGTATCTTTTCTTCAGATACCAGGCCGTCAAGTTTAAGGAAACCACCTGAGGGAGTGATACTGGACCCTGCAATAATAGGTCTTCCCTTTTCGGAAGACTCCATGGAGGCTCTGAAACCAGAGACTGTAGCAGGGAAAACCATGGCCTCTTGGGCCAAAACGGGGCAATTAGAATCAGATCTGTCTCTTCCAGCCGAAACTTCCGGAGGATTTCTGGAATCAGCCTGATTGGCGGAAAGGCATAACATAGGCCTGGAGGCCACATGTTTGCCAGAGCATTGATCCCCAAGGCTTGGTCTGCCGGGTTCATGGAAAAGAATGCAAAGACTTCGGGATGAAGGGACCAGTTGTCTCGGTCTATCCTGTGACGGCTGAGATAATCTGCCAGGCAATTGTTTGTCCCCTTCAGGTGTACAGCAGAAATAGAGGCTAGATTCCCCTCTGCCCATGAAAGGATCTCCTGGGCAATGGACTGAAGCCTCCGGCTTCTCGTGCCTCCCTGCTTGTTGATATACGCGACTGTCGCTATATTGTCTGACAGGATTTGGAGGTTGTGACCCCTGATCTCCATCTGAAAAGACTGGAGGGCTCTCTGGACTGCAAGCAGCTCTCTTTGATTGGATGAGGCCCTTGCCTCCTCTGGGGACCACTCTCCTTGTGCTACTGCATTGCTGAGGTGGGCCCCCCATCCCCAGGAACTCGCATCCGTGGTAATCCTTCGGGAAATGGGAAAGGACCATGGGAGACCTCCTGCTAGGTGCTGACCAGCTCTCCACCACCACAGGCTTCTTTTTATCCTGTCGGGAAGCCAGATCCTTGACTCCAGGGACCTTACGTCCCCGTCCCAGTTTCTTAAAAGAAACCTTTGTAACGGACGCTGACGGAGTCTCGCCCATGGTACTGCGGGAAAACATGAGGTCATAAGACCCACTGCCCTCGACACCTGTCTCAGAGAGACTGACTGGTTGGTCTGCAAAGCTGAAGCTGAGGAAAGACCGAAGGGGAGGGCCTGAAATTGAAAATGTCGGGTCCCCATACCCGTCTTCACTGCCAATCTCAAAAACTTTTGGAAGGCTGGATGCATAGGGATGTGAAGATAAGCATCCCTTAAGTCCAACGTGGCCATAAAGCAGTTTGGGTATAGTAGGTTTTTGATTGTAAA
Source organism: Lithobates septentrionalis (assembly GCA_037952835.1). NCBI lineage: Eukaryota > Metazoa > Chordata > Amphibia > Anura > Ranidae > Lithobates > Lithobates septentrionalis. The sequence goes on from JBBDGP010000059.1 coordinate 256,016, forward strand.
AACCGTCTCCATACGGAAATGCTTGTATCTGATGGACTTGTTTAAGGTCCGGAGATTCAGGATAAGTCGAAACTTTCCTGCCGGCTTTCTGACCACAAATACATGGGAATAGAATCCCTTGCCCTGCTCCGATCGAGGAACAGGAATCAGGACTTTTTGATCTAATAAGTCTCCGATCTGGAGACCCAGAGCCCTCGCTTTCTCCCGATCTTGTGGAGGAAATGTGACCAACAAACGTTCTGGTGGTTGGTGAACAAACTCCCGCCTGTACCCGTTGGTCACTAGGTCCAGGACGAAGGGGCTCAGAGTGACTGCTGCCAACTGTGGGATGAAGGCCCTCAATCTCCCTCCCACCGGGGAACACAAGTCACTGCGGCTTGGCGGGCTGTTGAGGAGGGTTAAACAGCACTCCCCCTTTGCCTCTGCCTTTGTGCCCAGTCCAATGCTTTTTCGGCCTGCTGTCCTTTTCTCTAGGACTCTGTTGCCTGCTTTGGCCACGAAAAAATTTTCTGGCTGTCTGAACTTTTTCTTTTTCTCTGGAAACGCCTTTTTCTTATCAGCCGTGCGTTCCAGTGCCTCCTGTAGACCTGGGCCAAATAAATGATCGCCAGTTAAAGGAAGGCCACAAAGGCGCAACTTGGAGGCCGAGTCCCCTGACCAGGTCTTAAGCCAAAGGCTTCTCCTGGCCGAGTTCACTAGAGCCGAAGTCCTGGCTGACTTTCTTACCGACTCAGCGGAAGAATCTGCCAAAAAACCCACTGCCTGAAATAGGAGAGGAAAAGACTTTAAAATTTGCTCTCTGGAGGTACCTGCTGACAGATGTGACTGAATCTGAGTCAACCAAACCTCCAGATTTCTGGCCACACAAGTGGAAGCCAAAGCTGGTTTCAGGTTTCCAACTGCTGAGTCCCAGGCTCTGTGGAGAAGGATATCCCCCCCTCTTGTCCATCGGATCCTTAAGCGTACCCATATCATCGAACGCCAGGTCCGAGTTTTTTGAAACCTTTGAAAGAGGTGCGTCTAACTTGGGATTCTTATTCCATGGCTGCGCAGTGTCCTCATCAAAAGGAAACCTCCTTTTTAGGTTACTAGAGAAGAATGGTTTTCTCTCAGGATTATCCCATTCCAGTTTAACAGTATCAACCAAAAAACTATGAACTGGAAACACTCTTGATTTTCTCTTATGTAATCCTTTATACATAAGATCATGTTTGGATAACTGAACCTCTTCCTCTTTTAATTCAAGGGTAGTATAGATAGCCTTTAATAAGTCATCTACATCCTCAACAGATAACTTAAATCTTGAGCCTCGAGTGGATTCTCTATCTCTGGGCTCTGTATCTGACCCTGATTCTTCCAGAGAAGAACGGGTAGATCTGACCTCAGCCTCAGAGTCCTCACTCTCTGCCTGCTGCGGAGTGCTTACTGACGCCTTCAGTGAAGACGGACTCTCTGCTGGAGTCTGGAGCTTGTCAATAAGCGTTCTAAAGGAACTGAAGGTGGACGCAAGCTCATCCCTAACAGAAGTAAGCATCTTCTGGCAAGAGGCAACCGGGTTATCCTTTACTAGGCCTTCTATACAGGTGCGACAAACTGCTTTGCTCCATGAGGAGCTCAATTTGTTTGAGCAAACCGCACATTTCCTTTTAAGTGGCTGCGCTTGGGCCTTGTCCTGAGTCTTGGTCTGAAAGACAAAATAAATGACCCACAATGTAATTAAAGCCACCCAATCACTCCGTAACCCCACGTGCAGGAGGGAGGAAATGTGTCCCCTTACACCCACTACTACAGAGGGGGGAGGGGGAGGGAACACTCACAGGGATAGCAAGGTGGTGACAGAACACCCCAGGCTTACCTGTGAGGTGCTGGTGTTGGGAACTGCATCCGCTGCCTGTGCAGGTACTGCAGGAGGATCCATTCTGCCCCTCTTGGTCATCCACAGCCTGGCTGCTTAACACCAAGAAACACCAGCAGCCAGCGTTCTCTGTTCGCACCGTTTGTGAAGACTGGATCCTAGTCTCCGGCGCCCGATGATGATGTCATATGCCCCGGAAGTAACCCTCTCCAGGCACTTCCTGTGGGCCAGCTTGGAGCGCAATAGCTCCGCCCCCTCGAGCGCTGTGGCTTCCTCCATTCCCTGCTCAGATCAGCCACGCTGTCGGCAGGGAAGGACAACCGAAGCTCAGCTGAGCTATAGTGCAATGCACTGCGCTAGGGGCACGACCTCACACCAGTCCTGGCCCTCTCCAGGCACTGAGGACAGGGAACAGCAGCACAGCCAACCTCCCCAGCGGTGTGCTGCTTCTGGCAGAGGAAGAGGTAAGTGATATGCCCCAGAAAAAAGCCATACAAAGCCCCTGCTTATAAGGCCTATGGGAGCAGGTTCCATGAACATGTTACCCCCCGTCCGGAGGAAACACAAATAACTGACATGGGCCTGGAGGACCGCCCTTTTATCTGGTGGGGGTGACGTGTTTCCTGTCCTGGTAGGAGGAGCCCAAGGTCTCATGGGCTGTCCTGGAAGACGCTTGGAGAAAATATATATATTTTTTTTATATATATTTTTTGGGGATATTTATTATTGCAAAAAGTAAAAAATATTATTTTTTTTCCTAAATTGTCGGTCTTTTGTTTATAACGCAAAAAATAAAAACCACAGAGGTGATCAAATACCACCAAAAGAAAGCTTTATTTGTGGGGAAAAAAAGACATCATTTTTGTGTACAACTTCACACAACCACGCAATTGTTAAAGTAACACATTGCCGTATCGTAAAAAATGGCCTGGTCAATAAGAGGTAAATCTTCTGGGGCTGAAGTGGTTAAGCAAGCAGTGGGCTGGCTCCTGGGAGGGGTTATGCTTTATTATAGGCCTTGATGGGTGGGTTTCAGTCTGGAGGAGTGGGCGTTCCTATGCAGGTTGTATTTACATAGGCAACGCCTACATGGGATGCTGAGCTTCCATGATTGGCCTTGATGGGTGGGTTTCAGTCTGGAGGAGTGGGCGTTCCTATGCAGGTTGTATTTACACAGGCAACGCCTACATGGGATGCTGAGCTTCCATGATTGGAAGAACTGAAATCCAGTGAATGAAAAGGAAGAGCCCTCAGTCCTGGGCGGGGTCAGTCTGGAGGAGTGGGTGGTCCTAGACATTTGCATGCAGACCACCCCCTAGGTAAAGCACATGTGTGATGCTAAGTCTTCAAAATTGAAACCAGTGAAATGAAAGGGCCATATGATGCTGGGCCCCTAAGCCCCTGAGACCATGTGACCAAATGCCTAGGCATACTGTGTCCCAGCTTAAGTATAACGCTCTATTCACACCTTAACGTACTAGACCATCACCTGCTGCACGTTTTTTTTTAAGCTATTTTTTTGTGGCACATTTTTGTAGCGTTAGCATTCAGTCAGACGCGAGTGAGGAAAAGCCGTTCAACAGCTTTCCCTATTGACATCGTCACGGCTGATCACGTGGTAAATAGCCTCCACCGGAGAGGCTCTTTACCAAGATCGGTGTAGCAGTGTGTCAGACTGACACACTGCACCACCGAAAGCCGTGATGCACGCCCCTACGGGCACGTGGCAGCTGTTATTCTGAAGGACTTTATATGACGCCCAGTCAGGTTAACGGAACAACCGCCCAGCCGTCATTCTGCTATAGGCCGGGCGGCAAGTGGTGAAACGCAAATTTTTGGTAAAAATACAATTCAATTAATTTTTAGTGAACCCAAACACAATATAATACCCAATTGTTTGGTAAAATATAAAAGATGATGTTACGCCAAGTAAATAGATACTTAACATGTCATACTTTAAAATTGTCCATGCTCCTAGAATGGCGCCCAACTACGGTACTTAAAAATCTCCACAGGCGACGCTTTAAAATTTTCTACAGGTTTACAGTTACAGGAGGAGGTCTAGCGCTATTGTTCTCACTATAATGATCGCGACGATACCTCACATGTTTGGTTTGAACACCGTTTACATATGCTTGCGTATGCATTCGCTTCTGCACACAAACGCAGAGGGATGGGGCACATTTAAAAAAAAAAAAATGCTCATTATGGCCCGAGTTCTCCGAGGGCATAGAAACAAGTGGCGGCCATCTTGGCTTCACTTGTCTTCCTGCCCAGCTAACAGCCGCATTGGATCGTTCTCAGGATTTACTAATGGGTCAGATAAGCCCGGGAAGGGGCACAGCTCCCCCAGCTTCTAAAAGTGATCCCGCGGGACCACTTTTTTTTGACGCAGAACTGGCCATAGTAAAAAAAAATAATACCAGGGATAATGGCAGCCATAACCCCGGTATTTAAAGGTCAAAGTAAAGATGTGTTTTTACTATGGGCCGGTTGTCAAGTTGTTAAACAAAACATAACGAGATAGATACATTGGCTGTCATTTCTGATCTGGTAGTCATCCTGATCCTCAGACTTCAATTACCCTATAAATCAATGACTTCAAAGAAGTAGGCAGCAAGTGTAGTCAACGTGAAGTCAGACCTTCTAATGTACAGGCCTGCTGCAGAATAGTGATTAAACCCATTAGGCTGGCATCAGAGCCAGGACAAAACGCTATTGCAGAGGTCAGCAGTGGTGGTCTCCACGTTCCTCTAAGCACAGGTTACCTTTAAAAGCCAACTCCAGAGGATCAGGATGCCTGTTCTAGATGGATAGTTTACCTGGCTCCTAAGACAACACTGGCTGTGTAAAGACATAGAAGATGGTTAATTCATCATTATACCTTATTGCCACGTACCTTACAGCGGAGTCTGAAATGACGAGGGCGGCCTCTTGCACGGTCCCGGTCCTAGCACCCCTGGAGGTTGGGACAGGGTTGCTAGGACGGCGGAAGGGTGCAGGTGCCTGCTGGCAGGATCAGGAACACGGAAGTCTTCGGAAGGAAGCTGGGTTGCTGATCACTGGATGGATTCAGAAGAAGTCCAGCAGAGGAACTTGCAGGGTCAATAGGCCGGCAGGAGTTGGCAACGTGCTGGCAGTGAGGTACACATTCGGCAGGCAGATTCGTAGTCAGGGACAGGCGGAGGTTGGCAACAAGCTGGCAGCGAAGTACAGAATCGGGAGACAGAGCCGTAGTCAGGAGTCCAAGCCGGGTTCAGTACAGGAAGCAAGGCAGACAGAGATGTAGGGAAGATCCGAGAGGGTGGTCGAGGAAAGCAGAGGTTCAAGATCAGGGTCAAATAAACAAGGCAACAGCAAGGGTTTCAGGAACAAGCTGAGACAATCCAACACTGATGCTAGTATGTTGATCATTTAAATAGGGCGCCTCGCGCCATGATTCGTTGGCGTGCGGACGTGCAAGCGCTGACGTGCCCTCATCCGTACGATCGCATTACGTGCGTACCTAGTCAGGGGCTCGCTCGTTCTTACCGTACGTCTGGCTGGCACATGGGAACGAGCGTTTGTGATGGTTCTCTGACACTTATAGTAGTCAGTTACATTCAACTGGACATGTACTGTAATGTTGAAGACGTTTCATAGCTTATCCAAACCAGTTCTGACGAGTGTCAGGAAGGTACCCCGGCACTTATATCCACGCAAGAAGCACCAACACCTTGGAAAGTCATGTTATTGACCAAGAACAGGATGGGGGTCTGAAAGTTGTGGAACCACTTAGAACAGACACCTTGATCAAACCATGGAAAAGGTAGATGTTCTTGGCCAAGAACAGAATGGCGGGTGTGGAAGTTGTGGAACCACCTTATTCTAGTTATTCAATTCCATCCTTGGTGACGGGAAGGCCTCTATAAGGTGTTAATCCTTCAAATCACATAGCTGAAAAAACGCAAAATGCCGGGGGAGAGATAAATATTGTTATAGGCCCTCACCCCTGCTCCCAGCTTGATGTAGATGGCTGTTTTCATGCCTCTTGAGAACCAGTTGTCCTCTCTGTCAAAAATGTGGACCTCACTCTCCTCCGCAATCCCGTTTTAGCATCTCTATCCCGGCGTTTGGATAGCAATTTACACCTTCAGCCAAGTGACTCAAAAGAATAACACCTATGAACCCTTCCTGATACGAAGGATGGAATTAGATAACGAGAACTAAGTGGTTCCACAATTTTTACACCTCCTAGTCTGTTCTTGGCATAGAACATCTAACTTATCCATAGTTGGATCAAGGTGTCTGTTTCCCCATGTGGCTAAAAATGGCGGAGTATGGTCCTGACACTCAATGGAACTAAAATGGCTTGGATGAGCTTCAAATTGTCGTTACAAAACAGGCCCAATTGATTGTGGCCAACTACCATTACATATACCATGACCTGGATAGCCGGGAACCTCCACAGACTTAGCGTTATACAGTCTCCATCACTGCCAATACAAGGCTCGTTCTTCTGCCCTCTCCTCTTCCTCTTAAACTCCCTCCTCTCCACAATTTCTGGGTCCTTCAAGACGACTTCCTGAAATGGAGTAATCTCCACTGTCCCTTGGAGCAGGGAAAGGCTGTTGTCCTGTTCATTGGCCGGCTCCGCTAGGACTTCACTGTCCACCAGTACTTTGCTGAGCTCTGATATTCCCTTTAGCGTATCCTCTCCATCAGACTCCTCTGCCTCTTTCAGGTGTCCATTCAAGGTCTCCAATGATCCAGACTGTTCAGTCCGATCAACGGGCTCAAAACACTTTGGCTGGAACTGTTCACAGACCTCAACCGCTTCAAAAATACCCAATTCCTTGGAGGCCGAGAGGACCTTCTCCACATTGTGATGGGACAGAGTCAGCTCCCCTGTGTAGAGGAAATCCAGGAGGAGGCCCATGACCTTCGAGAAGCGTTCATGAAGGATAATATTTAGGGAGCTGCCATCTCCATAAACGCTCTGGAAGAACGGGCTGCTGCAAGCCAGGATACTCCAATGAGCTTTAAACTGAAGATCTCCAACGAAAAGGGTGGCATCGCAGTACCGGCCGGCTTCTCTCTGCTTGTTAAGGGCTTGGAGGACCTTGATGCTGTGCTGGATGAACACATTATCCATGACCTGAAGAACACAACACAAAACATTGGAAGATCCTCGTATATGAATATTATTCCTTTCCTTTCACTCCCGGCTGAATGGAAAGGCAGGGGAGCAAAAGAAAGGCAAGTATGAGCGACTGGAGAGATCTTCATTAAAGGTAAACTGTTACTTTGTCCTGCATGAGCCAAGGACAAAAGCAGAAATAAAGGGCAATAGACACATTAAAAACGTGAAGCATGCTGGTAGGATAAACCAATAGGAATTTGTATTTATGTAGAAGTCAGGAATGGTGGTCATCTGTGCCCCTACCACTCCTTCCCTACATTCACCCACCTTTCCTGCCCTTACTGCTCCTCCCTACAATTACCATCCCTTCCCTATACAAACCACTCTTCTCTGCCCTTACCATTCCTCCCTCCTCTTCCCTAACCCCTACCTTCACCCCTCTTCCCCTGCCCTTACCATTCGTCCTCACCTTCACCTCTCTTTTCTATCCTTAGCAATCTTTTCTGCCCCTACAACTCTTCCCCTGCCCCTTAACACTCCTCCCTCCTCTTCCCTACAATTAACAATCTTCCCTACCTATACCCCTCTTCTCTACACTTACCACGCTTCCCCCTATCCTTACAACTCTTCCCTATCCATACTACATTCCCCCTACCCTTACCACTCTTCCCCTGCCTTCACCTCTCTACATTGCCCTTGCCACTATATTTGTCACCACCTCAATACACCTGCTGTCACCACCACATTCTAGAATGGGCACAATTCTGCTCATCTCTAGAACAGTAATAGAGGAGAAATCTTGTGTGTGTGGGGGTGACAACTAAGGATCCCCTCATTTTGGTGGGATTTCCTCTCACTTCCTGTTGTGGCTTTAGGACGGGAGGTGAAGAAAAATCTCCCCAAAGACACACACATGGCAAGGCTTAGAACCCTCCTTTACGCCATCCAAAATGAAAAAAAATATATATATATATATATATATATATATATATATATATATATATATATATATATGTTTTTCCTTTAATTCTACTCTACAGCGGTAATAAACCCAAAACCAGAAATGTAATATATTGCAGCTCACCAATCATTAGATGTGGTGGCTGCATTTGTTTTCTCTCTTTATTTTTTTAGGCTCCCCCCCTCTCTTCTCACCTGGTGATCTGGCCAGTAATACACCTCCTGTATTAGAGCGCCCCCACACTGGATGAAGGAGAACAAGGGCGCACCTTTTGACAGCAGCATTGTCAGTCTGCTAATGTATTAGCAGATTTAAATACACTAACAAACTGAAGCCAAACTCCAGCTCACACTTTATAATCAGTTACAGAAAAGTTTTATTTCCTTTTTTTTTTACATAAATAAAAGCTGATCCTTGTAAGCTCCCCTGTCAGTGGTAAATGGGTTGTCTCAACCATAATACTGATACATTAGCAGGGGAGCTTGTTCTTTTGAAAAACTGACTTACTGGCAGGATCACTAAATGAAAATAGAAGAAGCAAAACCTAAAAAAGAAAAACGAATGCAGCCGTCACATGTAAGAATTGGTAAGCTGCAGTATAATAAAGGTTTGACTTTTGGGTTTTAAGGGGTTGTAAAGGCAGAAGGTGCAATCTGTGCATGAAGATAAAAAAAAAACTACTGCGCAGCCCCCCCATAGTTAACTGAGCCCCATCTTTCTCCAGCGATGTTGCAGGAATGTCTCGGCTTTCCAGTACTCTCCCTCCTCATTGGCTGAGACAGCAGCATGGCGCCATTGGCTCCCGCTGCTGTCAAAGTCAGTGAGCCAATGAGGAGAGAGACAGGGGCGGGGCCGAACCGGAGCTCTGTGTCCTAATGTACACAGAGCAGAGGCTCGGGGGCCCCTAAAGCAAGCTGTTTGCTGTGGGGGCACTCGGTAGGAGGGAAGGGCCAGGAGTGCCAGCGGGGGACCCGAGAAGAGGAGGATCCGGGCTGCTCTGTGCAAAACCATTACACAAAGGAGCCAAGTATAACTTTTTTTTTTTTTTCTTTAAAAATAACAAAAACTTTAGTATCACTTTAGTCTCTTGCTGACCGCCCCACGCACATTTACTGCAGGGTGGCGCCCCCTTTGCGCAGAATCATGTACCTGTACGCGATTCTGCACTTCCGGGGCTGGGGCGCGTGTGCAGGCGACCCGCTGTGATTGGCAGGAGCCAATCAGCTGTCCGGACGCCTGCCAGTGTTCTGTCGAGAAATGCCCCCTATCGAATAATGTCCGGCCGCAACTGCACATGCGCAGTACGGAGCCGCCGAACATCTGAATTTACGATCAGCTGTAGACAGCGCCTGGGTAAAATAGCCGAGATTATGCCGCACGTTCCCAATGCTCGTGCAAGTGGCGGATGTCATGATGGGCACGTGTTAGGGGCAAATGTCTACATGAAGGGTGCGTGTTTTTTAATGAGGGGCAGTGCTGCTAACATGGGGGTGGAAATTTTCACATCTAAACAAATATTTCTCTGCTCTTCTTCCTACACGTGTTTGCGGGGCGAAACGCGTGTAGGAAGAATAGCAGATAAATATATGTGTTTCAGCTTCGTGAAAATTTCCGCCCCCATGTAAGCAGCACTGCCCATCATTAAAAAATACACCCCCATCATGTAGACATCCGCCCCTGCAGACTTGCACGGGCATCGGGAGCGTGCGGCACAATGTCAGCTATTGTGCGCAGGCCCCGTCTACAGCTGATCATAAATTCAGATGTTCGGAGGCTTTCGGTAGCTCTGCACTGCACATGCGCAGTTCCGGTTGGGCATTTTTCGATAGGGGGCATTTGACAGGTCGCCGACACCTGGCGATCATTGGGGAGAGAAGCAGAACGGCGGTCTGCCTATGTAAACAAGGCAGATCGCCATTCTGTGAGAAGGGAAGGCAGTGATCCTGTGTCTCTGCTATGCTTATGGAACACGGATCTCTGCCTTCCCACAGTACAAGCACCTCCCCCACACAGTTGGTAAGCACTCCCTAGGACAGTGATGGAGAACCTCGACACCCCCAGATGATTTGGAACTACATTTCCCATGATGCTCCTGCACTCTGCAGTGTAGTTGAGCATCATGGGAAATGTAGTTCCAAAACATCTGGGGTGCCAAGTTTGGCCATCACTGCCCTAGGAACACATGTAACCCCTTGATCGCCCCTGATGTTAACCCGCTTCTCTGCCAGCGTCATAAGTACAGTGACAGTGCATATTTTTAGTACTGAAAACTGCATTAGTGCCACGGGTCCCAAAAACAATGTCAGTTAGATGTCCGAATTGTCTGCCGTAATGTAGCAGTCCCGTTATAAGTCGCTGATCACTGACATTACTAGTAAAAAATGAAAATAGAACAAACAAAAATTCCATAAATCTATCCCATAGCTTGTAGACGCGATAAACCAATCAATATACGCTTATTGAGATTTTTTTTATGAAAAAATATGTAGAATACATATATTGACCTAAACTGATGAAGAAATTACGTTTTTTACATTTTTTTTTTTATTGGGAATGTTTTATAGCAGAAAGTAAGAAATCGTTTTTTTCAAAATTGACACTTTTTTTTGTTTATATCACAAAAAATAAAAAAACGCAGAGGTGATCAAATACCACCAAAAGAAAGTTTTATTGGTGGAAAAAAAAAATGACATTATATTTGGGTACAGCGTCACATGACCGCGCAATTGCCAGTTAAAGTAACGCAGTGCCATATCGCAAATAATGGCCTGGTCATGTAGGGGGGGTGTAAATCTTCCAGAGCTGAAGGGGTTAATACCGCTGTAACCCGTTCTACCATTCTAAGCTCCAGAAGGGACATTGAGAACAAAAATGCTTATTGCGCATCCGTTCCAACATGGCCGCTATGCGTTCTAATAGGTTTCCTAATCTGACAGAACACAATATCAGTGTTCCATCAGAATACCGCTACCCATCAGAAAATGCAAGAAACGCATGGCGCATGTGCAGTAAGCATTCTTGGGTCGAAACATCACTTCTGTTGCATTTTCTGATGGGTATCGGTAATCTGATAGAACACCGGTCCCTCCTGGGATTGCCCCCCACCCCCATCCACGCCCGGTGTTCTATCAGATTTATGAATCTCAGAGTAATATTAGCAATAAAGAGACTGGAAATAAATAAATATATTATATCAGGGCTCGACAAACCCCGGGCGCCAGGTCGCATTTGCGACTAGAATTAGCGACCTGGCGCCTGGGGCAGCACAGCTGGGGTATCCAGTGTCCGTTCGACAACCCCCCCCCCGCCGCGATCGCGCTGGGCCGCGCCGGTAATTGAGGCCCCGGCTTTGCGGCCTACTGCAGTCCTATGGTTCCTGGTTCCTTCTGCAATCGGGCGCCCTCTGGTATGACAAGTCATCCACCAATGCTAATGGAGCAGCTTTCCCTACCTGTTTTCACTGCCTGCTCATCTCCTTCCCTTTACTTAGAACCCCCAAACATTATATATATTTTTTATTCTAACACCCTAGAGAATAAAATGGCGGTCATTGCAATACTTTCTGTCACACCGTATTTGCGCAGCGGACTTACAAGCGCACTTTTTTGGGAAAAAATACTTTTTCTAATTAAAAAATAAGAAAACAGTAAAGTTAGCCCAATTTTTTTTATATTGTGAAAGATAATGTTACGCCGAGTAAATTGATTCCCAACATGTCACGCTTCAAAATTTCATCTGCTCGTGGAATGGCGACAAACTTTTACCCTTTAAAATCTCCATAGGCGTCGTTTAATAAATTCTACATGTTGCATGTTTTGAGTTACAGAGGAGGTCTAGGACTAGAATTATTGCTCTCGCTTTAACGATCGTGGCGATACCTCACGTGTGGTTTGAACACCGCTTTCATATGCGGGTGCTACTCACATATGCGTTCGCTTCTGCAAGCGAGCTCGGCGGGACGGGGCGCATTTAAAAAAATTATTATTTTTTCTTATATATTTTACTTTTTTTTTTACACTGTTTTTAAAAAAAAATAAAAATTGTGTCACTTTTATTTCTATTACAAGGGATGGGGCACATTTAAAAAAATTTTTTTTTCTTATTTATTTTAACTTTTATTTTTTCACTGTTCTTTTAAAAAAAAAAAAAAAAAAAAAAGTCACTTTTATTCCTATTACAAGGAATGTAAAAATCCCTTGTAATAGAAAAAAAGCATGACAGGTCCTCTTAAATATGACATCTGGGGTCAAAAAGACCTCAGATCTCATATTTACACTAAAATGCATTAAAAAAAAAAATTGTCATTTGAAAAAAAAAAAAAAAAATGTCCCTTCAAGAGCTATGGGTGGAAGTGACGATTTGACGTCGCTTCCGCCCTGCAATGACTTGGAGATGGGCGGGGCCATCTTCCTCTCACTCGTCTCCATGTCAGGCCAGGGATAGATCCGGATCGTCTCTGCCGTTACCGACTGCCACGGTAAGCGGTGAAGGGCACCGGAGAGCGGCGGTAGGGGGGGCCCTCTCCTGCCGCCGATAAAAGTGATCTCGCTGCGAATCTGCTGCAGAGACCACTTTTATCTGAAAGAGAACCGCCGGCTCTTGAAGAGAATACCGGGGTTATGGTAGCTAGCTGCTACCATAACGGTATTTCTCTTCAAAGACAGGACGTATATCGTCGTCCTGCGGGAAGGAAGTGGTTCATTAAAATGAATTTATTATTTGTCATCTCCCTGCTTGTCCCCTTTCACTCGGGCTGTCTGATCAGGTTCGCCTGTCAGTTTTTCAGGCGGACCTGATTGGATCCTTAGCGAGAATATGGTGGTCTTGTGTCCCTGCATGGCAGGAAATAAAAGCAGTCACATTAGTTCTAGTCGTCTCTGTGTAAATTTAAGATTGGTTAATTTTTATATTGAAAATAAAGCTTTGTCGGTCGTTTAAAAAAAAAAAAAAAAAAAACCTGGCTCCTAACTTTTTTAGCTGGCTCCTAGATTCCAAGCAAATTTGTCAAGCCCTGTATTATATCGATATCTGTGATGTGGTTTTGATGTTACATTTTGAAAGAAGCTGAAAGGCAGCAGTAGGAAGGCGGCGGAGGCCATGCCGGGGCACCCAGCAGTAGGAAGGTGGCGGGGGCCATGCCGGGGCACCCAGCAGTAGGAAGGCGGCGGAGGCCATGCCGGGGCACCCAGCAGTAGGAAGGCGGCGGAGGCCATGCCGGGGCACCCAGCAGTAGGAAGGCGGCGGAGGCCATGCCGGGGCACCCAGCAGTAGGAAGGCGGCAGAGGCCATGCCGGGGCACCCAGCAGTAGAAAGGCGGCGGAGGCCATGCCGGGGCACCCAGAAGTAGGAAGGCGGCGGAGGCCATGCCGGGGCACCCAGCAGTAGGAAGGTGGCGGAGGCCATGTTGGCACACCCAGACGTAGGAAGGCGGCGGAGGCCATGTTGGCACACCCAGACGTAGGAAGGCGGCGGAGGCCATGTTGGCACACCCAGACGTAGGAAGGCGGCGGAGGCCATGTTGGCACACCCAGACGTAGGAAGGCGGCGGAGGCCATGTTGGCACACCCAGACGTAGGAAGGCGGCGGAGGCCATGTTGGCACACCCAGACGTAGGAAGGCGGCGGCGGCCATGTTGGCACACCCAGACGTAGGAAGGCGGCGGCCATGTTGGCACACCCAGACGTAGGAAGGCGGCGGCCATGTTGGCACACCCAGACGTAGGAAGGCGACGGCCATGTTGGCACACCCAGACGTAGGAAGGCGGCGGCCATGTTGGCACACCCAGACGTAGGAAGGCGGCGGCCATGTTGGCACACCCATACGTAGGAAGGCGGCAGCCATGTTGGCACACCCAGACGCAGGAAGGCGGCGGCCATGTTGGCACACCCAGACGTAGGAAGGCGGCGGCCATGTTGGCACACCCAGACGTAGGAAGGCGGCGGCCATGTTGGCACAAACAGATGTAGGAAGGCGGCGGCCATGTTGGCACACCCAGACGTAGGAAGGCGGCGGCCATGTTGGCACACCCAGACGTAGGAAGGCGGCGGCCATGTTGGCACACCCAGACGTAGGAAGGCGGCGGCCATGTTGGCACACCCAGATGTAGGAAGGCGGCGGCCATGTTGGCACACCCAGACGTAGGAAGGCGGCGGCATCCATGTTGGTACACCTCAGTGCTTAACCCTTAGGCTTTCACAATTAAACACCCAAACAACATCACAGATATCAATGAACTATATTTATTTATATACGCTCACTTTATTGGTAACTTTACTCTGGAATTCAAGACATAGCGTTCTATCAGATTACTGATACCCGTCAGACACTGAAGTGTTTGGAACGCGTAGCGCTATAGAATGCATCGCGCATGCGCAGTAAGTATTTTTTCCTTCAGAACGTCACTTCGGTTGCATTTTCTGATGGGTAGCCGTATTCTGATAGAACAAGGGGACAAAAGGTGGGCAGTAGGGGCACAATGGTTTATTGCAGAGATGGGAGGGGGGCGCTCTGACCCTAAGGGAAAGGGGGGCGGGGCAGTTTGGCATTTAATCCCCTCCACACGTGGCCCCCCCCCGACACACATAGATGCCGCCGATCTTTACAATGCCGGAGATCACATAACCGACAACATCTGTGCGCATGCGTAGACACCCTGCACTGAACACATTATTTCGGGGGCTGATTTCATGCAGATAACCAGACTGGGAGGAATCCCACACAGGGGGGAACATGCAAACTCCATGCAGATGTCCTTCCTGGGAGGGGAACCTGAGACCCCGGTGCTGCACAGGAAGAAATGCTGATCACTGAGCCATAGAAAATGATGGCGGCCCCCCAGATACCACTCAGGGGGTCTTCAGGAGTCAGAGGGGGTCACACACACTCCGCCCCCTCCTCTGTGTGGGAGGGGGGGGTCCTAGAAGTAATACCCAGCACCCGCTTATATATCTGCAAGTCCCCGGCTCACTCCGCACCTCCAAGCTGCTCTTCTGTGTAAAAAAAAAATCTCTCGATCCATGAAGAAGCTCGACCGCGTCACTTCCTGTGCGACTCTGTCACTGAAACAGCTGTTGGCGGGCTTTACTGCGCATGCGCGACGTCACTGCCCTTATTCGCTTATGCGTGGGAGCTATCTGCAGTCGGAGAAAAATGATTGTCTCGAGCAAGCGGCCGCACTGAGCATGCGCGGCTTCACCGCGCCTATACCGCGCATGCGCAGACTCTCCTTTCAGTGGAGGATCATTTTAGACTCGGGCGGGCGGAGGCGTTGCGAGTTCCTTAATTACATTATCGTCAGCACCGCCTCCAGCCCCGCTCCTAATACGCATAGCACAGTCTCTATACCAATGGGATATGGTAGTGGAAAAATATAGAGCTGCACCCCCTTCATCCCCGCCCCTAGCTTGCTCTGGTGAAGGGGGGCGGGCCCCTTGCATAGCACTGTGTATGTACATTGTTTTGCCATCAAACGCAGCCACTGTGCCCATTAAATGCAGCCACTGTGCCAACGCAGCCAATGTGCCCATCAAACGCATCCACCGTGCCAACGCAGCCAATGTGCCCATCAAACGCATCCACCGTGCCATCGCAGCCAATGTGCCCATCAAACGCAGCCACCGTGCCAACGCAGCCAATGTGCCCATCAAACGCATCCACCGTGCCATCGCAGCCAATGTGCCCATCAAACGCATCCACTGTGCCATCGCAGCCAATGTGCCCATCAAACGCATCCACCGTGCCATCGCAGCCAATTTGCCCATCAAACGCAGCCACTGTGCCCATCAAACGCATCCACCGTGCCATCAAACGCATCCACCGTGCCATCGCAGCCAATTTGCCCATCAAAACGCAGCCACTGTGCCCATCAAACGCGTCCACTGTGCCCATCAAACGCGTCCACTGTGCCAATCAAAATCATCCACTGTGCCCATCAAACGCAGCAACTGTGCCAACGCAGCCACTGTGCCCATTAAATGCAGCCACTGTGCCAACGCAGCCAATGTGACCATCAAACGCAGCCACTGTGCCCATCAAACGCATCCACCGTGCCATCAAATGCAGCCACTGTGCCAACGCAGCCAATGTGCCCATCAAACGCAGCCACTGTGCCCATCAAAATCATCCACTGTGCCCATCAAGCGCAGCAACTGTGCCCATCAAGCGCAGCCATTGTGTCCCTCAAACGCATCCACTGTGCCATTGCAGCCACTGTGCCCATCAAACTCAGCCACTGTGCCCATCAAACGCATCCACTGTGCCATCGCAGCCAATATGTCCATCAAACGCAGCCACTGTGCCCATCAAACGCATCCACTGTGCCATCAAACCCTTCCACTCTGCCCATCAAACGCAGCCACTGTGCCCATCAAACCCATCCACTGTGCCCATCAAACGCAGCCACTGTACCCATAAATTTCCTCCATGTCTTCTTCCGTCCTCTCTCAGACATCCAATCACAGCGCCTGACATTTCAAACAATCAGGTGATAGGTAACAGACCCGAGCACCTGATTGGCTGAGAGGTAGTTCAGTGTTAGCAAAGTGAGTTCCTTCGCTTTGCTAACATAACACTGAGTGAACAGCGAACGCACAGCATGGCGCCCGCTATTCACCTTTTTGGGCATCTAATAGAGCCCATGGCTCTAATCATGTGCTTCCAAAAAATACCCCCGCCTCTGTAATTCAGGATTACAATGCAATGCATGAATCTATCTATGGTGAAAGAGTGGTGCCAGGAGAGACGGAGCGGCGCCCATGCGCCCCTTATGGACGCACCGCCACTGCTCTGTGTACTCTTTGTTCTTTTGAATAGTGTGCTGTAGATAGAGCATGTCAAGCAGTAGCTGAGCTCCCTGGGGATATGCTGATCGCCCAGCCATGCTGCTGGAGGGAGCCCAGACAACCATAATTGAGGAACCTGCAAACTTAGTCATGGCGAGTGAGACCATTCAATATCACACTCCATCTTCCACGAGGACAGGGACCTCCCCGAGGACAGGAACCCCCTCCCCCCCAGGATAGTGACCCCCTTCTCCCCCCTGTGGACAGGGAATCCCTTCTCTCTTGGGGACAGGGACTCCCTTCTCTCCTGGGGACAGGGACTCCCTTCTCTCCTGGGGACAGGGACTCCCTTCTCCCCCTAAGGACAGGGAATCCCTTCTCTCCTGGGGACAGGAAATCCCTTCTCTCCTGGGGACAGGGACTCCCTTCTCCCCCTAAGGACAGGGAAACCCTTCTCTCCTGGGGACAGGGACTCCCTTCTCTCCTGGGGACAGGAAATCCCTTCTCTCCTGGGGACAGGGACTCCCTTCTCCCCCTAAGGACAGGGAATACCTTCTCTCCTGGGGACAGGGACTCCCTTCTCTCCTGGGGACAGGGACTCCCTTCTCTCCTGGGGACAGGGACTCCCTTCTTTCCTGGGGACAGGGACCCCTTCTCCCCTGAGGACAGGGGCCCTCTTGGCCACTCACCCAGAGACAGGGACCCCCTTCTCCCCTGGAAACAGGGAACCTCTGGGCCACTCTCCTGGGGATAGGAACTCCTTCTCTCCCGGGGACAGGGACCCCCTTCTCCCTTGGGGACAGGAACCCCCTTCTCACCTTCATCTCACCTAGGGACCCCATCTTCCCTCAGGATCAGGACCCCACCTCCCTTAAGAACAGGAACCTGATCACCCTGTGTTTGCCAACCTCACTTCCCTGCCTTCCATGTGTCCTGTGTGAGGGCCCTCCTGTGACAGCTCTTATCAGGACTTCATCCCACTGTGTGATCCCCCTACATGACTGACCCCTCTGTGGGCACCCCTTACATGAGGTACCCCTCTGTTTGCTCCCCCTACATGTCTGCATACTCTGACCAGCACCTGTACCATTTCCACATCCTCAGACAGCCTTCTGTAACCTGTGCACACATTCTGACCACCTCTTGTACCATGTCTGCAGCCTCTAACCACCTCCTGTATCCTGTCCGCAGCCTCTAACCATCTCTTGTATCCTGTCTGCAATCTCTGATTATCTCTTGTGTTTTATCATGTCTGCAGTCTCTTAGGGGGAGTCTGGAGAGGAATCAAGAGTGAGAGCGTCGCCAGGATTGGAATTACGGGTGGAGTCAGATGTGTATGGACTGTAGAGAAGAGACTATAGAACAAAACCCAGAGCCACCAACCAGGAGCCATCTAACTGAGCCCTGCACACTGCACCAGAGAGGAGGTCAGTGACAGTGCCATCAGGCCAGTCTGAGGGGGGGTCACTGATGTACGGGCGTGAATATAACTATGTAAGGGGGCACTAATATAAAGCTTTCCCCTTATCTCAGTAACACCCCCCCCTCTTACCTTAGTGTTGTCACTCTGCGGAAGGTGGTCTCTGGTCACCAGAGACCACCTTATATCAGAGTCCACTGCACTCCCATTTACATCAGAGTTCCCACTTACATCAGGGTCTGCAGCATTGCCCTTTACATCAGTGTTTCCATTTACATTAGGGTTTTGCAGAGTTCCCCCTGTAAGATTTGAAAGGATGGAGGCCCAGAGACATATCCAAGGTACACAGAGGATACATGGGATAGATTAGAAGGGATGAAGGCCTGGAGACATGTCCAGAGAACACAAAAGATACATGGGATAGATTAGAAGGGATGAAGGCCTGGAGACATGTCCAAAAATCACAGAGGATACATGGGATAGATTAGAAGGGATAAAGGTCCGGAGACATGTCCAGAGAACACAGAGGATACATGGGATAGATTAGAAGGGATGAAGGCCTGGAGACATGTCCAGAGAACCATGGCGGAGGCCATGCCGGGGCACCCAGCAGTAGGAAGGCGGCGGAGGCCATGCCGGGGCACCCAGCAGTAGGAAGGCGGCAGAGGCCATGCCGGGGCACCCAGCAGTAGAAAGGCGGCGGAGGCCATGCCGGGGCACCCAGAAGTAGGAAGGCGGCAGAGGCCATGCCGGGGCACCCAGCAGTAGGAAGGTGGCGGAGGCCATGTTGGCACACCCAGACGTAGGAAGACGGCGGAGGCCATGTTGGCACACCCAGACGTAGGAAGGCGGCGGAGGCCATGTTGGCACACCCAGACGTAGGAAGGCGGCGGAGGCCATGTTGGCACACCCAGACGTAGGAAGGCGGCGGAGGCCATGTTGGCACACCCAGACGTAGGAAGGCGGCGGAGGCCATGTTGGCACACCCAGACGTAGGAAGGCGGCGGAGGCCATGTTGGCACACCCAGACGTAGGAAGGCGGCGGCGGCCATGTTGGCACACCCAGACGTAGGAAGGCGGCGGCCATGTTGGCACACCCAGACGTAGGAAGGCGGCGGCCATGTTGGCACACCCAGACGTAGGAAGGCGACGGCCATGTTGGCACACCCAGACGTAGGAAGGCGGCGGCCATGTTGGCACACCCAGACGTAGGAAGGCGGCGGCCATGTTGGCACACCCATACGTAGGAAGGCGGCAGCCATGTTGGCACACCCAGACGCAGGAAGGCGGCGGCCATGTTGGCACACCCAGACGTAGGAAGGCGGCGGCCATGTTGGCACACCCAGACGTAGGAAGGCGGCGGCCATGTTGGCACAAACAGACGTAGGAAGGCGGCGGCCATGTTGGCACACCCAGACGTAGGAAGGCGGCGGCCATGTTGGCACACCCAGACGTAGGAAGGCGGCGGCCATGTTGGCACACCCAGACGTAGGAAGGTGGCGGCCATGTTGGCACACCCAGACGTAGGAAGGCGGCGGCCATGTTGGCACACCCAGACGTAGGAAGGCGGCGGCATCCATGTTGGTACACCTCAGTGCTTAACCCTTAGGCTTTCACAATTAAACACCCAAACAACATCACAGATATCAATGAACTATATTTATTTATATACGCTCACTTTATTGGTAACTTTACTCTGGAATTCAAGACATAGCGTTCTATCAGATTACTGATACCCGTCAGACACTGAAGTGTTTGGAACGCGTAGCGCTATAGAATGCATCGGGCATGCGCAGTAAGTATTTTTTCCTTCAGAACGTCACTTCGGTTGCATTTTCTGATGGGTAGCCGTATTCTGATAGAACAAGGGGACAAAAGGTGGGCAGTAGGGGCACAATGGTTTATTGCAGAGATGGGAGGGGGGCGCTCTGACCCTAAGGGAAAGGGGGGCGGGGCAGTTTGGCATTTAATCCCCTCCACACGTGGCCCCCCCCCCGACACACATAGATGCCGCCGATCTTTACAATGCCGGAGATCACATAACCGACAACATCTGTGCGCATGCGTAGACACCCTGCACTGAACACATTATTTCGGGGGCTGATTTCATGCAGATAACCAGACTGGGAGGAATCCCACACAGGGGGGAACATGCAAACTCCATGCAGATGTCCTTCCTGGGAGGGGAACCTGAGACCCCGGTGCTGCACAGGAAGAAATGCTGATCACTGAGCCATAGAAAATGATGGCGGCCCCCCAGATACCACTCAGGGGGTCTTCAGGAGTCAGAGGGGGTCACACACACTCCGCCCCCTCCTCTGTGTGGGAGGGGGGGGTCCTAGAAGTAATACCCAGCACCCGCTTATATATCTGCAAGTCCCCGGCTCACTCCGCACCTCCAAGCTGCTCTTCTGTGTAAAAAAAAAATCTCTCGATCCATGAAGAAGCTCGACCGCGTCACTTCCTGTGCGACTCTGTCACTGAAACAGCTGTTGGCGGGCTTTACTGCGCATGCGCGACGTCACTGCCCTTATTCGCTTATGCGTGGGAGCTATCTGCAGTCGGAGAAAAATGATTGTCTCGAGCAAGCGGCCGCACTGAGCATGCGCGGCTTCACCGCGCCTATACCGCGCATGCGCAGACTCTCCTTTCAGTGGAGGATCATTTTAGACTCGGGCGGGCGGAGGCGTTGCGAGTTCCTTAATTACATTATCGTCAGCACCGCCTCCAGCCCCGCTCCTAATACGCATAGCACAGTCTCTATACCAATGGGAT
The DNA here is from genome assembly GCA_037952835.1 of Lithobates septentrionalis. Lineage (NCBI taxonomy): Eukaryota > Metazoa > Chordata > Amphibia > Anura > Ranidae > Lithobates > Lithobates septentrionalis. The sequence continues at coordinate 276,929 of JBBDGP010000059.1, forward strand.
ATGGTAGTGGAAAAATATAGAGCTGCACCCCCTTCATCCCCGCCCCTAGCTTGCTCTGGTGAAGGGGGGCGGGCCCCTTGCATAGCACTGTGTATGTACATTGTTTTGCCATCAAACGCAGCCACTGTGCCCATTAAATGCAGCCACTGTGCCAACGCAGCCAATGTGCCCATCAAACGCATCCACCGTGCCAACGCAGCCAATGTGCCCATCAAACGCATCCACCGTGCCATCGCAGCCAATGTGCCCATCAAACGCAGCCACCGTGCCAACGCAGCCAATGTGCCCATCAAACGCATCCACCGTGCCATCGCAGCCAATGTGCCCATCAAACGCATCCACTGTGCCATCGCAGCCAATGTGCCCATCAAACGCATCCACCGTGCCATCGCAGCCAATTTGCCCATCAAACGCAGCCACTGTGCCCATCAAACGCATCCACCGTGCCATCAAACGCATCCACCGTGCCATCGCAGCCAATTTGCCCATCAAAACGCAGCCACTGTGCCCATCAAACGCGTCCACTGTGCCCATCAAACGCGTCCACTGTGCCAATCAAAATCATCCACTGTGCCCATCAAACGCAGCAACTGTGCCAACGCAGCCACTGTGCCCATTAAATGCAGCCACTGTGCCAACGCAGCCAATGTGACCATCAAACGCAGCCACTGTGCCCATCAAACGCATCCACCGTGCCATCAAACGCAGCCACTGTGCCAACGCAGCCAATGTGCCCATCAAACGCAGCCACTGTGCCCATCAAAATCATCCACTGTGCCCATCAAGCGCAGCAACTGTGCCCATCAAGCGCAGCCATTGTGTCCCTCAAACGCATCCACTGTGCCATTGCAGCCACTGTGCCCATCAAACTCAGCCACTGTGCCCATCAAACGCATCCACTGTGCCATCGCAGCCAATATGTCCATCAAACGCAGCCACTGTGCCCATCAAACGCATCCACTGTGCCATCAAACCCTTCCACTCTGCCCATCAAACGCAGCCACTGTGCCCATCAAACCCATCCACTGTGCCCATCAAACGCAGCCACTGTACCCATAAATTTCCTCCATGTCTTCTTCCGTCCTCTCTCAGACATCCAATCACAGCGCCTGACATTTCAAACAATCAGGTGATAGGTAACAGACCCGAGCACCTGATTGGCTGAGAGGTAGTTCAGTGTTAGCAAAGTGAGTTCCTTCGCTTTGCTAACATAACACTGAGTGAACAGCGAACGCACAGCATGGCGCCCGCTATTCACCTTTTTGGGCATCTAATAGAGCCCATGGCTCTAATCATGTGCTTCCAAAAAATACCCCCGCCTCTGTAATTCAGGATTACAATGCAATGCATGAATCTATCTATGGTGAAAGAGTGGTGCCAGGAGAGACGGAGCGGCGCCCATGCGCCCCTTATGGACGCACCGCCACTGCTCTGTGTACTCTTTGTTCTTTTGAATAGTGTGCTGTAGATAGAGCATGTCAAGCAGTAGCTGAGCTCCCTGGGGATATGCTGATCGCCCAGCCATGCTGCTGGAGGGAGCCCAGACAACCATAATTGAGGAACCTGCAAACTTAGTCATGGCGAGTGAGACCATTCAATATCACACTCCATCTTCCACGAGGACAGGGACCTCCCCGAGGACAGGAACCCCCTCCCCCCCAGGATAGTGACCCCCTTCTCCCCCCTGTGGACAGGGAATCCCTTCTCTCTTGGGGACAGGGACTCCCTTCTCTCCTGGGGACAGGAAATCCCTTCTCTCCTGGGGACAGGGACTCCCTTCTCCCCCTAAGGACAGGGAATCCCTTCTCTCCTGGGGACAGGAAATCCCTTCTCTCCTGGGGACAGGGACTCCCTTCTCCCCCTAAGGACAGGGAAACCCTTCTCTCCTGGGGACAGGGACTCCCTTCTCTCCTGGGGACAGGAAATCCCTTCTCTCCTGGGGACAGGGACTCCCTTCTCCCCCTAAGGACAGGGAATACCTTCTCTCCTGGGGACAGGGACTCCCTTCTCTCCTGGGGACAGGGACTCCCTTCTCTCCTGGGGACAGGGACTCCCTTCTTTCCTGGGGACAGGGACCCCTTCTCCCCTGAGGACAGGGGCCCTCTTGGCCACTCACCCAGAGACAGGGACCCCCTTCTCCCCTGGAAACAGGGAACCTCTGGGCCACTCTCCTGGGGATAGGAACTCCTTCTCTCCCGGGGACAGGGACCCCCTTCTCCCTTGGGGACAGGAACCCCCTTCTCACCTTCATCTCACCTAGGGACCCCATCTTCCCTCAGGATCAGGACCCCACCTCCCTTAAGAACAGGAACCTGATCACCCTGTGTTTGCCAACCTCACTTCCCTGCCTTCCATGTGTCCTGTGTGAGGGTCCTCCTGTGACAGCTCTTATCAGGACTTCATCCCACTGTGTGATCCCCCTACATGACTGACCCCTCTGTGGGCACCCCTTACATGAGGTACCCCTCTGTTTGCTCCCCCTACATGTCTGCATACTCTGACCAGCACCTGTACCATTTCCACATCCTCAGACAGCCTTCTGTAACCTGTGCACACATTCTGACCACCTCTTGTACCATGTCTGCAGCCTCTAACCACCTCCTGTATCCTGTCCGCAGCCTCTAACCATCTCTTGTATCCTGTCTGCAATCTCTGATTATCTCTTGTGTTTTATCATGTCTGCAGTCTCTTAGGGGGAGTCTGGAGAGGAATCAAGAGTGAGAGCGTCGCCAGGATTGGAATTACGGGTGGAGTCAGATGTGTATGGACTGTAGAGAAGAGACTATAGAACAAAACCCAGAGCCACCAACCAGGAGCCATCTAACTGAGCCCTGCACACTGCACCAGAGAGGAGGTCAGTGACAGTGCCATCAGGCCAGTCTGAGGGGGGGTCACTGATGTACGGGCGTGAATATAACTATGTAAGGGGGCACTAATATAAAGCTTTCCCCTTATCTCAGTAACACCCCCCCTCTTACCTTAGTGTTGTCACTCTGCGGAAGGTGGTCTCTGGTCACCAGAGACCACCTTATATCAGAGTCCACTGCACTCCCATTTACATCAGAGTTCCCACTTACATCAGGGTCTGCAGCATTGCCTTTTACATCAGTGTTTCCATTTACATTAGGGTTTTGCAGAGTTCCCCCTGTAAGATTTGAAAGGATGGAGGCCCAGAGACATATCCAAGGTACACAGAGGATACATGGGATAGATTAGAAGGGATGAAGGCCTGGAGACATGTCCAGAGAACACAAAAGATACATGGGATAGATTAGAAGGGATGAAGGCCTGGAGACATGTCCAAAAATCACAGAGGACACATGGGATAGATTAGAAGGGATAAAGGTCCGGAGACATGTCCAGAGAACACAGAGGATACATGGGATAGATTAGAAGGGATGAAGGCCTGGAGACATGTCCAGAGAACACAGAGGATACATGGGATAGATTAGAAGGGATGAAGGCCCGTAGACATGTCCAGAGCACACAGCGGATAAATGGGATAGATTAGAAGGGATGAAGGCCTGGAGACAGTTCCAGAGAACACAAAGGATACATGGGATAGATTAGAAGGGATGAAGGCCTGGAGACAGTTCCAGAGAACACAAAGGATACATGGGATAGATTAGAAGGGATGAAGGCCTGGAGACATGTCCAGAGATCACAGAGGATACATTGGATAGATTAAAAGGGATGAAGGCCCGGAAACATGTCCAGAGAACACAGCCGATACATGGGATAGATTAGAAGGGATGAAGGCCCCGAGACATGTCCAGAGAACACAGCGGATACATGGGATAGATAAGAAGGGATGAAGGCCCGGAGACAGTTCCAGAGAACACAGCGGATACATGGGATAGATTAGAAGGGATGAAGGCCTAGAAACATGTCCAGAGTACACAGAGGATACGTGGGATAGATTAGAAGTGATGAAGGCCCGGAGACATGTCCAGAATACACAGAGGATACATGGGATAGATTAGAAGGGATGAAGGCCCGGAAACATGTCCAGAGTACACAGAGGATACATGGGATAGATTAGAAGGGATGAAGGCCCGGAGACAGTTCCAGAGAACACAAAGGATACATGGGATAGATTAGAAGGGATGAAGGCCTGGAGACATGTCCAGAGAACACAGAGGATACATGGAGTAGATTAGAAGGGATGAAGGCCCGGAGACATGTCCAGAGAACAGAGGATACATGGGATAGATTAGAAGGGATGAAGGCCCGGAGACATGTCCAGAGAACACAGCGGATACATGGGATAGATTAGAAGGGATGAAGGCCTGGAGACAGTTCCAGAGAACACAGAGGATACATGGGTTATATTAGAAGGGATGAAGGCCCGTAGACATGTCCAAAGAACACAGAGGATACATGGGATAGATTAGAAGGGATGAAGGGCCGTAGACATGTCCAGAGAACAAAGCAGGTACATGAAATAGATTAGAAGGCATGAAGGCCCAAAGACAGTTCCAGAGAACACAAAGGATACATGGTATAGATTAGAAGGGATGAAGGCCCAGAGACATGTCCAGAGATCACAGAGGATACATTGGATAGATTAAAAGGGATGAAGGCCCGGAAACATGTCCAGAGAACACAGCGGATACATGGGATAGATTAGAAGGGATGAAGGCCCCGAGACATGTCCAGAGAACACAGCGGATACATGGGATAGATTAGAAGGGATGAAGGCCCGGAGACAGTTCCAGAGAACACAGCGGATACATGGGATAGATTAGAAGGGATGAAGGCCTAGAAACATGTCCAGAGTACACAGAGGATACGTGGGATAGATTAGAAGTGATGAAGGCCCGGAGACATGTCCAGAATACACAGAGGATACATGGGATAGATTAGAAGGGATGAAGGCCCGGAAACATGTCCAGAGTACACAGAGGATACATGAGATAGATTAGAAGGGATGAAGGCCCGGAGACAGTTCCAGAGAACACAAAGGATACATGGGATAGATTAGAAGGGATGAAGGCCTGGAGACATGTCCAGAGAACACAGAGGATACATGGGGTAGATTAGAAGGGATGAAGGCCCGGAGACATGTCCAGAGAACAGAGGATACATGAGATAGATTAGAAGGGATGAAGGCCCGGAGACATGTCCAGAGAACACAGCGGATACATGGGATAGATTAGAAGGGATGAAGGCCTGGAGACATGTCCAGAGAACACAGCGGATACATGGGATAGATTAGAAGGGATGAAGGCCCGGAGACATGTCCAGAGAACACAGAGGATACGTGGGATAGATTAGAAGGGATGAAGGCCCAGAGACATGTCCAGAGAACACAGCGGATACATGGGATAGATTAGAAGGGATGAAGGCCTGGAGACATGTCCAGAGAACACAGCGGATACATGGGATAGATTAGAAGAGATGAAGGCCCGGAGACATGTCCAGAGAACCCAGAGGATATATGGGATAGATTAGAAGGGATGAAAGGCCTGGAAACATGTCCAGAGTACACAGAGGATACATGGGTTAGATGAGAAGGGATGAAGGCCCGGAGACATGTCCGGGCCTCCATCCCTTCTATTCAATCCCATGTATCCTCTGTGTTCTCTGGAACTGTCTCCGGGCCTTCATCCCTTCTAATCTATCAAATGTATCTGCTGTGTTCTCTGGACATGTCTCCGGGCCTTCATCCCTTCTAATCTATCCCATGTATCCTCTGTGTTCTCTGGACATGTCTCCGGGGCTTCATCCCTTCTAATCTAACCCATATATCCTCTGTGTTCTCTGGACATGTCTCCGGGGCTTCATCCCATCTAATCTATCCCATGTATCCTCTGTGTACCCTGGACATGTCTCCAGGCCTTCATCCTTTCTAATCTATCCCATGTATCCTGTGTTCTCTGGACATGTCTCCGGGCCTTCAACCCTTCTGATCTATCCCATGTATCCTCTGTGTTCTCTGGACATGTCTCCGGGCCTTCATTCCTTCTAATCTAACCCATGTATCCTCTGTGTTCTCTGGACATGTCTCCGGGCCTTCTAATCTAACCCATGTATCCTCTGTGTACTCTGCACATATCTCTGGGCCTTCATCCCTTCTAATCTATCCCATGTATCCTTTGTGTTCTCTGGAACTGTCTCCAGGCCTTCATCCCTTCTAATCTATCCCATGTATCCGCTGTATTCTCTGGACATGTTTCCAGGCCTTCATCCCTTCTAATCTATCCCATGTATCCTCTATGTACTCTGGACATGTCTCCAGGCCTTCATCCCTTCTAATCTATCCCATGTATCCTCTGTGTTCTCTAGACATGTTTCCTGTGCCTTCATCCTTTCTAATCTATCCTATGTATCCTCTGTGTTCTCTGGACATGTCTCCGGGCCTTCATCCCTTCTAATCTATCCCATGTATCCTTTGTGTTCTCTGGAACTGTCTCCGGGCCTTCATCCCTTCCATTCTATCCCATGTATCCGCTGTGTTCTCTGGACATGTCTCCGGGAGTTCATCCTTACTAATCTATCCCATGTACCCTCTGTGTTCTCTGGACATGTCTCCGTGCCTTCATCCCTTGTAATCTAACCCATGTATCCTCTGTGTTCTCTGGACATGTCTCCAGGCCTTTATGCCTTCTAATCTATCCCATGTATGCTCTGTGTTCTCTGGACATGTCTCCAGGCCTTCTAATCTAACCCATGTATCCTCTGTGTACTCTGGACATGTCTCTGGGCCTTCATCCCTTCTAATCTATCCCATGTATCCTTTGTGTTCTCTGGAACTGTCTTTGGGCCTTCATGCCTTCTAATCAATTTCATGTACATGCTGTGTTCTCTGGACATGTCTACGGCCCTTCATCCCTTCTAATCTATCCCATGTATCCTCTGTGTTCTCTGGACATGTCTACGGGCCTTCATCCCTTCTAATCTAACCCATGTATCCTCTGTGTTCTCTGGAACTGTCTCCAGGCCTTCATCCCTTCTAATCTATCCCATGTATCCTTTGTGTTCTCTGGAACTGTCTCAGGGCCTTCATCCCTTCTAATCTATCCCATGTATCCTCTGTGTATTCTGGACATGTATCCGGGCCTTCATCCCTTCTAATCTATCCCGCGCATCCTGTGTGTACTCTGGACATGTTTCTAGGCCTTCATCCCTTCTAATCTATCTATTTTCTAATATCCGGGCTCCGGCCGGCGGCCATTTTGTCTATGACTGAATGCCTTGTATTTAATGGGAGAGATTTCCCAGACGCTAGAGAACAAAATATTCCTTGCTGAGGCTCCGGCCGGAGGCCGCCATGATACATAGGACACTGTCATCTCATATAGCTGTAATGGGGGAGAAAATGGCAGGAACGTTTTCTCCGTAATGATCAAGATTAATAATGGGCGATGTGCACCATCTCTTCCCTTATGTACAACACCCTGTACAAATAAAAGGAAATAAATATTACAAAATTGCTTATAAGTGTAAAAAACTGTGCAGTGTGTTCACATATGCATATTACCTGTATATATACACCATAGTTGCCAACATTGCAAAAAAAATATGTGGGACACTTTTTTGGCTGTGGGCGGAGCCGCACAATAATTAGGGGGTGGGGCATTCGTTTGTAGGCGTGGCTTAGCAAATATACAAGTGCTGCGCGCGAAACGCACCGTGGCGAAAAATGGGCGTGGTTTATGTGAAAGCAGGCGTGGCTTATGTGAAAGTGGGCGTGGCTTATGTTAAAAGTGGACGTGGCTTAAATGGGCGTGGCTCAAGAGGGTGTGGTTAGAGTCTGAGATGAATGAGGGATGGAGAAGGAAAGGGGGAGAGGGGAATGACGGGACAGCAGCCCCAGATCCTACACAATAGAAATATGTGTATTCTAGAAAGTTTAACAATCAGCAGATAAAGATACTCCAAACGCCTGGTGTTAACGCTTCAATCATCCCGGCATCATGGTTGTTATGGTGTCAGGATGATTGAAGCACATTATTTCTATTATTACATTGTAATATAAAATTAAATCATTCAACTCACCATAATGCCGAATCAGTGGGATCCCTAAGCGTGTCACTAGCCACGTCGCCTGCCACCAGCAGAGTCTGTCCTTGCATCAGGTGCCCCCGGCAGAGTCTGTCCTTGCATCAGGTGCCCCCGGCAGAGTCTGCCCTTGCATCAGGTGCCCCTGGCAGAGTCTGTCCTTGCATCAGGTGCCCCCGGCAGAGTCTGTATAGACCCCCTCCATCAGTGCAGACCCCCTCCATCAGTGCAGACCCCCTCCATCAGTGCAGAACCCCCTCCATCAGTGCAGAACCCCTGCATCAGTGCAGACCCCCCCTCTATTAGTGCAGACCCCCCTCTATTAGTGCAGCCCCCCTCTATTAGTGCAGCTCCCCCTCTATTAGTGCAGCTCCCCCTCTATTAGTGCAGACCCCCCTCTTTTAGTGCAGACCCCCCCCCTCAATGCAGCACCCCCCCGCTCAGTGCAGGAGCGGCCGGTGTTCTGCCGAGAAAGTTCCCCTCGGCAATGAAGGACCCCCTGTACTGCGCAGGCGCAGCGCTTGCGCAGTACGGGGCTGGGGAACTTTTCGGCAAGACATGGCGACAGCGCCGTGTCTTCTGCTTGCTTCAGATGAGAGGGGAGGGGGCCGTGCAGCACTAGAAGCCGCTTCATTGGCTGCACGGATCGAGCCCCCTTCCTCTCTCCACTTACTCAACACTAGGGGGAAGATCGAGCGGCGCGCCGGCCGCCATTTTGCTGGAGCCAGCTGCTCCAAAAACAAGAAAAACAACATTCCCGATTTTCCTTATGGAAAATCCCGATTCGGGACAGCCTCCAAATCAGGACGAGGGTCCCAAAATCGGGATTGTCCCAGGAAAATCTGGACTGTTGGCAACTATGTATACACACACACATACACACACTGTGTGTGTATATACTGTGTGTGTGTATATATATATATATATATATATATATATATATATACAAACACACAGACAGTAAGTATATACACACACACTGTGTGTATATGTATATATATATATATATATATGTATATACACACACAGTATGAGAGTATATACATTTTTTTTTATATATACACAACGCACATCACTGTGTACGCAATTGAATACAAAGTGCATTTGCAACGAACCTTGAAAACACGCACCAGAGCCCTTTATAGTGGAAGCAAAGTCTCTGGCCTCATCCATACAGGGTGTACCTAACCGTAGACACATGGAGGGCTGAGTTGTTTACCCACACTGTTAAATGCAGGAGTTCTGTGCATCCCTATGCAGGCGTCCCATTCCTGTCAGGACGCAGCTCCTGGTGTGACATTAGTGTGGGGAGTCAGTGCCCACCCCCAAACACAGACACACTGAGGGGGAATTTAATAACTACACCACTTTTCTTGCATTAATCCCTCTTGTTAACTTGTGTCCAATTCATGAATCATCTGTGACCGCTTTGGTTCTGACAGCAACTCGTGCGCGAAATTCCGGTCCTTCTATAATGCGCCAATTTTGCAGTGTTGTGCGTTGAATGAGCCGAGTTCAATATAAAATACAGGCACTTCATATCTTAGGAAAGTGGAGCCAATTAAAAAGAAACTTGCGCAGACAGATATCGCAAACGTTTATCTCAGCATTCTAAAAAGTGGCGCAGTGTAAATCAAATTCAAATGTAGGTTCTAGGCGGTTATACCAGTTTGATGCACGCGGTGCCACTTTTAGAACACGAGACACTTTTGCTAAATTTGTCTGCACCAGTTTTTCTCGCTCTGCCGGCCAAAAGAGTTTTTCTTAACCGCTTGCCTACCGTATGACCTATATATACGGCAGCAAAGGCGGCCCTGCTGCACCAGATCACATACCTAGCACGTGATCTGGCACTTCCGAGTAGAGGGCGCATGCGCTGACAGCAACCCGGATCTGCTGTCACTTTACACACTAGACTAGATGCTGGCCAATAGTTTACCACCGGCACACAGCGATTGTCCGGAACACATGCAGGACATAGCTCTGCCTATGTAAAACAAAGTTGAGCCCTGTTCTGTCAGCAGGAAGGTCATTGATTTAATGCCTTCGCAAAAGCAGGAAATAAAATCCATCACTTCCCTAAGGCCCCTTTCACACTGAGGCGGTTTTCAGGCGTTTTAGCGCTAGAAATGGCGCCTGAAAACTGCCTCCCATTCATTTCAGTGTGACTTTTCACACTGGGGCGGTGTGCTTGCGGGACGTTAGGAAAAGTTCTGCAATCAGCATCTTTGGGGCGGTTGCCCATTGAAATGAATAGGCAGCACTTCCAAAGCACCTGAAAAGTGCATCGGCAGCGCCACCACACAAGCGTTTTTAACCCCTTTTTTGAGGATAAAAGCACCCCACTAGCTGCCGAATAAGCGGCTGTAAAACAAGCATTGCTTTACCGCTAACGGCCGGCACTTTCAGTGTGAAAGCACGGTTAATAAAAGCACCTCACACAGTACACCAAAACACTGGCTAGGCACACAGTTAACCCTTTGATCACCCTAGATGTTTAACCCCTACCCAGCCTGTGTCATTAGTACAGTGACAGTGCATATTTGTAGCACTGATTGCTGTAATAATATCACTGGTCCCCAAAAAGTGTCAGGTGTCCGATTGTCCACCGTGATATCGCAGTCCCACCAAGTCGCTGATAGCCACCATTACTAGTAAAACAAAAAAAAATCACTAAAAATATCTCATAGTTTGTAGACGCTATAACATTTGTGCAAACCAATCAATATACGCACAATGGGATTTTTTTTAACAAGAATATGTAGCAGAATACATATTGGCCTAAATTGATTTAGAAATGTGTTTTTTCTTCTATTTTTTTTAATTGGATGTGTTTTATAGCAGAAAGCAAAACTTCATAATTGTCTGTCTTCTTTTTGTTTATAGCTAAACAAATAAAAAAACACAGAAGTGATCAAATACCAACAAAAAGAAGGTTCTATTTGTGGGAAAAAAATTACACATTTTCATTTATGTACAGTGTTGCACACCCGTGCAATTGTCAAAAGTAAAGCAGTGCTGTAATACAAAAAATGGCCTGGTCATGTGGGGGGTAAATCTTCTGTAGGTCAAGGGATTAATTAGCTCCATTTTAATATTATACAAGTTGCGGGTATCTTTTTTTTTTGTTGCATTCACTGCACCATGACACAAAAGTGGTGCATTTTAGACCCCTTTCACACCGAGGCAGTTTTCAAGTGTTTTATGTCTAGAAAGCGTCTGAAAAATGCCTCCCATTCTCTGCGACTAATGCTTTCACACCCGGGCGTTGCGCTTGCGGGACGTTAGGAAAAGTCCTGCAAGCAGCATCTTTGGGGCAGTTTAGGAGCGCTATATACAGCGTTCCCAAAACGACCCTGCCCATTGCGATGACCTATTAACCATTTACCTACTGGGGCAATTATGACATTTTTCACACATAAAAAAAAGGAGGAAGAAAAGCAGATTGTCTCATATTTGCTAGAAAATGACTTATGGCCCGTACACATGGTCCGAAAATCGCACGAAAAATACCGCTTTCCAAGCGATCGTAAGTACACAGCTTTCGATAGCTGATCACGACAAGTCATCCGATATCCAATGGTGCAAGCACAAAAATTTTCCTCATATGATGATACCAGATCGTACGATTTTCCTTTTAATCAGTACAGTTGTTGTCCGAAAATACAATACAAAATACATGACTACACTTCTGAATTTGTATTCTGTCATAGAAGAATTATCATAACTTTAGTAACCTCTTCAATTTCTACCTGCGACTAAGAAGCCAAAAAAGTCAGATTTTCGGATCGTATGTATGGGACATAGTTCCATAGTAGGTGAGGTTAAAAAAGACACAAGTCCAACCTATGTGTGTGATTATGTGTCAGTATTACATTATATATCCCTGTATGTTGTGGTCATTCAGGTGCTTATCTAATAGTTTCTTGAAGCTATCAATGCTCCCCACTGAGACCACCGCCTGTGGAAGGGAATTCCACATCCTTGCCGCTCTTACAGTAAAGAACCCTCTACGTAGTTTAAGGTTAAACCTCTTTTCTTCTAATTTTAATGAGTGGCCACGTGTCTTGTTAAACTCCCTTCCACGAAAAAGTTTTATCCCTATTGTGGGGTCACCGGTACAGTATTTGTAAATTGAAATCATATCCCCTCTCAAGCGTCTCCTCTCCAGAGAGAATAAGTTCAGTGCTCACAACCTTTCCTCATAACTAAGATCCTCCAGACCCTTTATTAGCTTTGTTGCCCTTCTTTGTACTCGCTCCATTTCAAGTACATCCTTCCTGGGGACTGGTGCCCAGAACTGGACAGCATACTCCAGGTGCGGCCGGACCAGAGTCTTGTAGAGTGGGAGAATTATCGTTTTATCTCTGGAGTTGATCCCCTTTTTAATGCCAATATTCTGTTTGCTTTGTTAGCAGTAGCTTGGCATTGCATGCCATTGCTGAGCCTATCATCTACTAGGACCCCCAGGTCCTTTTCCTTCCTAGATTCCCCCAGAGGTTCTCCCCTCAGTGTATAAATTGCATTCATATTTTTGATACCCAAATGCATTATTTTACATTTTTCTACATTGAACCTCATTGAGCCATGTAGTTGCCCACCCCATTCATTTGTTTAGATCTTCTTGTTTTTGTTTCCACATCCTGCGGAGAAGTTATTGTCCTGCTTTGCTTAGTATCGTCTGCAAATACAGAGATTCAACTGTTTATCCCATCCTCCAGATCGTTTATGAACAAATTAAATAGGATTGGTCCCAGCACAGAACCCTGGGGGACCCCACTACCCACCCCTGACCATTCCGAGTACTCCCCATTCATCACCACCCTCTGAACTCGCCCTTGTAGCCAGTTTTCAATCCATGTACTCACCCTGTGGTCCATGCCAACGCACCTTATTTTGTACAGTAAAAGTTTATGGGGAACTGTGTCAAATGCTTTTGCAAAATCCAGATACACCACGTCTACGGGCCTTCCTTTATCTAGATGGCAACTCACCTCCTCATAGAAGGTTAATAGATTGGTTTGGCAAGAACGATTCTTCATGAATCCATGCTGATTACTGCTAATGATACTGTTCTCATTACTAAAATCTTGTATATAGTCCCTTATCATCCCCTCCAAGAGTTTACATACTATTGATGTTAGGCTAACTGGTCTGTAATTCCCAGGGATGTATTTTGGGCCCTTTTTAAATATTGGTGATAAATGCTAAACAAAACATAGGTTAAATTTGTTTTCCGGACATTAAAAATCGTAATGTTTGTATTGCACATGTGAGAAACCTTTACCTGGAAGTAAAAGGTTTGTTCGAACGTTCAATTATAAAAAGAAAAGATTGTTTATTCACAAAATGTCCCCCCCCTCCAACATAAATTTATATATATAAAATCAGACATCCCCCGGGTGCTGGGTGTGGAGGAGATGTAATTCATTTTTATAATATACAGTGGGCTTTATTTACTAAAGTTTAAGGCTACTTTCACACTGAAGTGTTGCGGGCGCTGGCGGTAAAGCGGCGCTAAATTTAGTGCCGCTTTAGCAGCACTATTCAGTTAAAACCTCCCCGTTAGCGGCCGAAAAAGGGTTAAAACCGCAAAGTGGCGCTGCAGCGCTGCCCCATTGTTTTCAATGGGAAGAGGCGCTTTAGGAGTGGTAAATACAGCGCTCCTACAGAGCTCCAAAGATGCGGCTTGCAGGAATTTTTTGACCGTCCTGCAAGCGCACCGTTCCAGTGTGAAAGCCCTCAGGCTTTCACACTGGAGACACAGCAGCGGCTGTTTCAGGGCGCTTTGCAGGCACTATTCTTTGTGCTGTAGCACCTGCAAAGCGCCCCAGAGTGAAAGGGGCCTTAGGCTGGATTCACACCTATGCATTTTTTGTGCTTTTTGCATTTTGCAGATTTGCACTACAGGTCGTGTTCCATGGGAAACAATGTTAAATGGACTCTAGTGCAAATCTGCAAAATGCAAAAAGCACTAAAACTGCATAGGTGTGAATCCAGCCTTAGAGTGAAAAATCAAGCTTGCTTCTGCATAGAAACGAATCAGCTTCCAGGTTTTATTGCCAAAGCTTAATTGAACAAGCTTAACCACTTCAGCCCCAGAGGATTTGGCTGGCTAAAGACCAGAGCACTTTTTGCTATTCGGCACTGCGTCGCTTTAACTGACAATTGCGCGGTCGTGCGACGTGGCTCTCAAACAAAATTGACGTCCTTTTTTTCCCACAAATAGAGCTTTCTTTTGGTGGTATTTGATCACCTCTGCGATTTTTATTTTTTGCGCTATAAACAAAATAAGAGCGACAATTTTGAAAAAAACGCATTATTTTTTACTTTTTGCTATAATAAATATCCCCAAAAATATATATAAAAAACATTTTTTTCCCTCAGTTTAGGCCGATACATATTCTTCTACATGTTTTTGGTAAAAAAAAAATCGCAATAAGCGATTATTGATTGGTTTGCGCAAAAGTTATAGCGTTTACAAAATAGGGGATAGTTTTATGGCATTTTTATTAATAATTTTTTTTTACTAGTTTTGGCGGTGATCAGCAATTTTTATTGTGACTGCGACATTATGGCGGACCTGTCGGACATTTTTGACACATTTTTGGGACCATTGTCATTTATACAGCAATCAGTGCTATAAAAATGCATTGATTCCTGTGTAAATGACACTGGCAGTGAAGGGGTTAACCACTAGGGGGCGGGGAGGGGTTAAGTCAGTACTAGGGAGTGTTTTCTAACTGTAGGGGAGTTGGGCTGTGTCTGTCAGTACACTGATCTCTGCTCCCGATGACAGGGAGCAGAGATCGAGTGACACTGTCACTAGCCAGAACGGGGAGATGCTGTTTACATCAGCATCTCCCCGTTCCTGCTCTCCGTGAGACGATCGCGGGTATCCCCGCGGCGATCGAGTCCGTGGGACCCACGACCCGACTCACGGAGCTCCCGGCCGTCGCACGCAATGACACGGCGGGAAATTCAAATGGAGCTTTCTTTTGGTGGTATTTGATCACCTCTGCGATTTTTATTTTTTGCGCTATAAACAAAATAAGAGCGACAATTTTGAAAAAAACGCATTATTTTTTACTTTTTGCTATAATAAATATCCCCAAAAATATATATAAAAAACATTTTTTTCCCTCAGTTTAGGCCGATACATATTCTTCTACATGTTTTTGGTAAAAAAAAAATCGCAATAAGCGATTATTGATTGGTTGGCGCAAAAGTTATAGCGTTTACAAAATAGGGGATAGTTTTATGGCATTTTTATTAATAATTTTTTTTTACTAGTTTTGGCGGTGATCAGCAATTTTTATTGTGACTGCGACATTATGGCGGACCTGTCGGACATTTTTGACACATTTTTGGGACCATTGTCATTTATACAGCAATCAGTGCTATAAAAATGCATTGATTCCTGTGTAAATGACACTGGCAGTGAAGGGGTTAACCACTAGGGGGCGGGGAGGGGTTAAGTCAGTACTAGGGAGTGTTTTCTAACTGTAGGGGAGTTGGGCTGTGTCTGTCAGTACACTGATCTCTGCTCCCGATGACAGGGAGCAGAGATCGAGTGACACTGTCACTAGCCAGAACGGGGAGATGCTGTTTACATCAGCATCTCCCCGTTCCTGCTCTCCGTGAGACGATCACGGGTATCCCCGCGGCGATCGAGTCCGTGGGACCCACGACCCAACTCACGGAGCTCCCGGCCGTCGCACGCAATGACACGGCGGGAAATTCAAATGGACGTATATATACGCCCATTTGCCCAGCCGTGCCATTTTGCAGACAAACATAGTCGTGCGCCGGTCCTTAAGTGGTTAAGTTAGAAGCTGATTGGCCACCATGCACAGCTGCACCAGTTTCTAGGACCCCTTTCACACTGGGGCACTTTGCAGGTGCTATAACGCTAAAAATAGCTCCTGCAAAGCACCCTGAAAGAGCCGCTGCTGTCTCTCCAATTTGAAAGCCCCGAGGGCTTTCACACAAGCGGTGCGCTAGCAGGACGGTAAAAAAAGTCCTGCTAGCAGCATCTTTGGAGCGGTGTGTATACCGCTCCTCCACCACTACTGCCCATTGAAATCAATGGGCACCGCGGCTATACCGCCGGCAAAGCGCTGCTGCAGCAGCGCTTTGCGGGTGGTTTTAACCCTTTTTCAGCCGCTAGCGGGGTTAAAAGCGCCCCGTTGGTGGCCGAATATCCCCACAAATTACACCATCAAGCTCTCTTTTTCTCATATATACACTTTGGAGCTGTGCATCTGGTGATCATCATTGAGCCGTGGGATGGCTCCAAAGCGTGTTTTGACTTAATGTAACAGCTGAGTCACACGCTCTGAGGTGAGCGCAATACCTGGGGGGTCACTGGATAGCACCGGAGCATGGTTTTACAGCACAAAGAACACTAGAAGCATGCTGGATTTGCATCCATGGACATATATCATTTACACCTATGTGATTTGATCTATAGGATTTCACTGATCACTTTGCAGCATTGCTTTTATGATTGTTGATCACGTTAATTGTGTGACACTGAGCACTTCTTTTATTTAATATACACTTTAGGCAGTCTGTTTGGCAAGAGATTTGAGGACTTGTCAAGCACAAAGTTATGGTCATTTGTGGTGGTGGAACGCTGATGTATCACAGAGATAACTGTCCTTTTTGAAGTTTTCACTATGGGTCTACCTTGTTAGTAAAAAAAAAAAAATATATATATATATATATACTTTAGTATATTTGCTTTATTGTTTATGCACTTTGCACTTTATTGTGTTTATATTTATCGTCTTTATATAGATATTTTTGATTTATTATCTATTATTCATATATTATTTTATTGGATATATCACTAGTATTTTACTTAGTGTGGTTATTCAGCACATTATGCATATTTTTTTTTTTTTTGCAATATAATATTTTTATAGATATTTTGAATTTATTGATTATTACACTTTAGCACAGCATAATTTTTCCTTTATTGCATTGATTGCACGATATTCGAGACGTGATCTACGCATGCAGCTAGGTGGGGATATTCTCTAGGCATTAGATCAGGGGTCTCAAACTGGCGGCCCTCCAGCTGTTGCAAAACTACAAGTCCCATCATGCTTCTGCCTGTGGGAGTTGTGCGTGTAACTGTCAGCCTTGCAATGCCTCATGGGACTTGTAGTTTCGCAACAGCTGGAGGGCCGCCAGTTTGAGACCCCTGCATTAGATCATTGTGGCTTGCAGGATTTTTTCCCTGTTATCCTTATGGTGGTTGACCATTTCTCGAAAATGTCTCATTGTATTCCACTTAAGAAGTTGCTCACTTCTAAGGAACTGGCTTCCATTTTTGCTTGGGAGATCTTTCGCTTACATGGGCTACCCAAGGTGATTGTCTCAGACAGGGGTAGTCAGTGTATGTCCCGGTTCTGGCGAGCTTTTTGTGCACAGTTGGGAATTCAGCTTGCTTTCTCCTCTGCGTATCACACACAGTCTAATGGGTTCGCAGAACGAGACAGTTCTGCCACGACAACAGTTTGTTTGTGTGCTAGAGGGAGAGACAGCACTCACTTTGACTTTCCTTTGCGGCTAATGAGTGACGTTATGCAGCGCCGGCTGGAGCGAGCGTGTGTCTAGCAATTTACATAGCCTGACAAGAGAGGAAGGAAGAATTTATCTACACCCCTCACCACCACCACTCGTTCTTGGGATTCCACCCAGTGACACAGGCCAGGAAAGGAGGCATCTATTCAGCTGTACATGCGATTTATGTCTGTAAGTGCAATACCTCTACTTTTATATGTTAATTTTTAACCATTAAAACGGTATTGCACTAGGGTAGCTTTGCGCTCTTTTTCTTTGTATGGTGGGGACAGGGTCTGGCTGTCATCTCGCAACCTCCAACTTTGTGTTCCTTCTCTGAAGTTCGCACCTTGGTTTATTGGGCCTTTCCGTATCCTTTTCAGGATTAACCCAGTGGCTTACGCGTCAGACCTTCCTTCTAGTATGCATATCTCAAATGTGTTTCATGTCTCATTGAAACCTTTGGTCTGCAACCACTTTACCACCTCTGCTATGTCCTCAACCTATACAGGTTATGAACCATGAGGAGTATGAAGCACAGTCCATTGTTGACTACCGTAGGTTCCGTGGGCACATACAGTACCTAGTGCATTGGAAAGGGTACGGTTCGGAGGAACGCTCTTGGGTCTCATCCTCGGACGTACATGCCCCTGTCCTCCTCCGTGATTTCCATAGACGTTTTCCCTTCAAGCCCGGTGGTCCTCCAAGGTGGAGGGGTCGTTAAGGAGGGGGTACTGTCAGGGCTGCGCTCAGCCCTTCCTTCTCTGAGCTGGCTGCTCAGCTGTTGGCTAATTGCCAGCTCCTATTTCTCCACAATGACTCACCTGTTGATGATCCTGCTCGTCAGTCCTGCTTACTTAAGCCTTCCAACTCAGTTGCTATCTGCCTTCGCCTTGGTCAACATCACAGAGACTTTCTCCTGTGTTCCTGTTAAAGACATTACTTATGGCTCCTGATCCTGCTTGCTGTTCTACTATGTATATATCTGGTTCCCTGACGTTTGGCTTGGCTGACTATCTGATCCGGTTCCTGAACTCTGGCTATGTTTTGACTAAGTTTACTCTGTTTATCTTTTTATTATTATTATTAAACAAGTGTGATTTAACTGTACTTCTGTCTCGGTCTGATTCATGGTTTCTGACACTACCTTAGCGGTGCACTCCTGACCCCAATGGGGTGCATCTTTCACCTGGTTTCAGGTGACCCGACATACCTTTTGATGCTAGCTCTCAATAGATATATACAGTGGGGACGGAAAGTATTCAGACCCCTTTAAATTTTTCACTCTTTGTTATATTGCAGCCATTTGCTAAAATCATTTAAGTTCATTTTTTTCCTCATTAATGTACACACAGCACCCCGTATTGACAGAAAAACACAGAATTGTTGACATTTTTGCAGATTTATTAAAAAAGAAAAAGTGAAATATCACATGGTCCTACATATTCAGACCCTTTGCTGTGACACTCATATATTTAACTCAGGTGCTGTCCATTTCTTCTGATCATCCTTGAGATGGTTCTACACCTTCATTTGAGTCCAGCTGTGTTTGATTATACCGATTGGACTTGATTAGGAAAGCCACACACCTGTCTATATAAGACCTTACAGCTCACAGTGCATGTCGGAGCAAATGAGAATCATGAAGTCAAAGGAACTGCCTGAAGAGCTCATAGAGAGAGATGTGTGGCAAGGCACAGATCTGGCCAAGGTTACAAAAACATTTTTGCTACACTTAAAGTTCCTAAGAGCACAGTGTCCTCCATAATCCTTAAATGGAAGACGTTTGGGATGACCAGAACCCTTCGTAGATCTGGCTGTCCAGCCAAACTGAGCTATCGGGCGAGAAGAGCCTTGGTGAGAGAGGTAAAGAAGAACCCAAAGATCACTATGGCTGAGCTCCAGAGATGCAGTCGAAAGATGGGAGAGAGTTGTAGAAAGTCAACTATCACTGCAGCCCTCCACCAGTCGGGGCTTTATGGCAGAGTGGCCCGACGGAAGCCTCTCCTCAGTGCAAGACACATGAAAGCCCACATGGAGTTTGCTAATAAAACACCTGAAGGACTCCAAGGTGGTGAGAAATAAGATTCTCTGGTCTGATGAGACCAAGATAGAACTTTTGGCCTTAATTATAAGCAGTATGTGTGGAGAAAACCAGGCACTGCTCATCACCTGTCCAATACAGTCCCAACAGTGAAGCATGGTGGTGGCAGCATCATGCTGTGGGGGTGTTTTTCAGCTGCAGGGACAGGACGACTGTTTGCAATGGAGGGAAAGATGAATGCGGCCAAGTACAGGGATATCCTAGAAGAAAACCTTCTCCAGAGTGCTCAGGACCTCAGACTGGGCCGAAGGTTTACCTTCCAACAAGACAATGACCCTAAGCACACAGCTAAAATAACGAAGGAGTGGCTTCACAACAACTCCGTGACTGTTCTTGAATGGCCCAGCCAGAGCCCTGACTTAAACCCAATGAGCATCTCTGGAGAGACCTAAAAATGGCTGTCCACCAACGTTTACCATCCAACCTGACAGAACTGGAGAGGATCTGCAAGGAGGAATGGCAGAGGATCCCCAAATCCAGGTGTGAAAAACTTGTTGCATCTTTCCCAAAAAGACTCATGGGTGTATTAGATCAAAAGGGGCTTCTCCTAAATACTGAGCAAAGGGTCTGAACAATTAGGATCATGTGATATTTCAGTTTTTCTTTTTTAATAAATCTGCAAAAATGTCAACAATTCTGTGTTTTTCTGTCAATATGGGGTGTTGTGTGTACATTAATGAGGAAAAAAATGAACTTAAATGATTTTAGCAAATGGCTGCAATAGATCAAGGAGTGAAAAATTTAAGGGGGTCTGAATACTTTCCGTCCCCACTGTATGTATTTTACATATGTGTGTTATTACATTTGAGTGTTTATTCCCAGTCCTGTGTTGGATTTCTAGATGGAGTATTTCCTCCCATTTCTAAATCTTGGTATCGGGGTCCATTATGAAGGATTGGTGCCCATAATGAAAGAGGTCATAGAGATTCTGTACTCCAAGGGTCTTCTAAAGGTACAAAAGAGGCACTATTATTATTTGTTTATCCGGAAGTAACTAAGCCCCCTTTCACACGATCGGACCGTTCAGGTCCGCCTGTCAGTTTTGACGGCGGACCTGAACGGGCGCTCCATGTTAGTCTATGGAGCATCGGATGTCAGCGGAGACATGTCCGCTGACATCCAACCCCGGTCCGATCCGCTAAAAGCAGACGGATGGCTCTATGTCCAGGTCCGTCACTGGCGGATCGGATCCGATCCCTCCATAGGCGGCAGCGGCGCCTGACAAGCCCCTCCCCGCTCAGTGAGCAGAGAGAGACCTGTCATCCGCCGCCTCAGCGTAAATCAATGGACTGATCTCCTGCTGAGCCGGCGGACCGTGGCGGGCTCCGTAGAAACGGAGTCCGCCTCGTGTGAAAGGGGGCTTAAGCAAATCTCCACACCATTTTTTATTTTGGGAAGGGTATGTCTGTCAGCATTGCCATGGGAAGATTTACCCCTGACTACCATAGACTTCTTTCAAATTGGTTGGATGCCGTAAAAACAGGAGGTTGATCATCATCTTTTACTGACCACTCACCCAGAAGCAGACATGGTGCCACTTGGAGTTGCCGTGATGCTTTACAGCAGGAGCCAGGACCGTGTTCATAGATTTTCATTGGGTAAGTTGAAGGCTTGGAAATAAAATGTTTTGAAGGTTACCTTGAAGGGTCATCAATCACTGTGTGTTCTTTGCATGTTCTCCCTGTGCGGGTTTCCTCCAAGTACTCCGGTTTCCTCCCACACTCCAAAGACATGCTGGTAGGTTAATTGGATCCTGTCTAATTTGGCCCTAGTATGTGTATGTATGAATGTGAGTTAGGGACCTTAGATTGTAATCTCCTTGAGGGCATGCACTGATGTGAATGTACAATATAAATGTAAAAGTGCTGCGGAAATTGACTGTGCTTTATAAGTATTTTAAATAAATATATTTATAGTGGCAGAGCATTGCCCTGCTAGGGTCTAGAAAGAGGTTATGACCCAGGATTCTTAACCAGGTAGGTTGAAGGGCTTCAGGAAACTTGTGTCATGGAGAGAGGATGCCGTCTTTTAAGTTTTTTCAGTGTTTGGTAGTCAGTTTTGGGAACTGAAGCCTGGAACTTTCAAAATGATCCAGATTGGATGACATCTTCAACCCTGGGTCCAGGTTTTCAGGATCATCAGCACATTGGTCAGGTGTGTGCTGGGCTATTTGTGGTGACCTGAGCAGGGTTCTGGGTTGCAACCCAGCAGACAGGAGGTCTGGCCCAGGAGTTAGGAGATCTTCACCTAGGAGAGAGGTGGGAGCCAGAGCAGCAAAGGGGCTGCTAAATGTATGGCCTAAACATTAATGAATGAGCAGTCTATAGAAGACAGACAGGGACCTGGAGTATAAGGCCAGAGCAGCAGTGCTGCAAGTGCAAGCCAGAAGGGCAGAATGTTTGTTTTTGTTTTATGTTTTCGGATGAAAGATAAATGCTGAATACCCCTGCGTGGGAAACTCCTGTTATGGTGTTTTTCTGAACTTTCTTTTAATAAAATTGGGCAAGAAATGTCCTTAAAGAAGAAAGCGAGTGGCTGAGTCCTTAAAACTCTACCTTTTGATGCTAGCTCTCACAAGATCTATAAGTATTTTACATATGTGTGTTATTACATGTGAGTGTTCATCCCCAATGCTGTGTTGGATTTCTAGGTGGAGTATTTCCTCCCTTTTCTGAATCATGGTATTGGGGTCCATTATGAAGGATTGGTGCCCATAATGAAAGAGGAGATTCTGTGCTCCAAAGGTCTTCTAAAAGGTAAGAAAGAAGCACTATTTACTATTATACATTATTATTTGTGTCTGGAAATAACTAAAGCAGATCTCCACACCATTGTTTATAGTGTGTAGGGTACAATGTTTGTCAGCATAGCCATGGGGAGATTTACCCCGGACTGCCATAGAATTCTTTCACACGGTTAGTCAGGATGCCATAAAAACAGGAGGTTGAGCCATATCTTTTTCTGACCACTTACTATCACGTACCTGATGGTAGAGCCTGACGTGCAGGGAACGGCCTCTCTTGCTCCTCTGATTCTGGCCCCCTGATAGAGTAGACAGGAGGAGCAGAAGTGCAGAGTCGCACAAGTGCCAAACAGTTCGTCTTCACTGTAATGTGGAACAGCAGCAGGTGGCACGGTGCTGGAGCAGGGTTGTCCAAATGATCGGAAGATGCAGGTCGGGCAAGCCGGGTCAAACACTGGCAGGAACGTCAGGAACAGAAGCGGAGGCAGGTGCGTAGTCTGGATGCAGGCAGGCAGATGCGGAGTCAGAACCAGCCGGGTCAGATGCAGGCAGCAGGTAGCAGAGTCAGAGGCAAGCCGGGTCGGTAAACAGGTGCAGGTATCACGGGTAAAGCAGGCAGGAACACACGGGAACGCTGTAGAACGGACAGCACTGGATGCAAGCACAGACCAGGTTTAAATAGCCCCTTGGTAATGTGCACACAGGTGAACCGAAGGTGTTCTGACAGAGGCTGGGGTCACAGGTTGACTTCTCCGTCGGCCATCTTGAGTACTGGCTATTCTTCCCTGACAGGCTGAGGTCACAGGTCGACCTCTCCTTCGGCCATCTTGAGTACTGGCTGGTCTTCCCTGACATTGCCCCCCCCCCTAACGGGCAGCCTCCGGATGCCCAATCTGGCTACTTTGTCAGGATAGGTCCTCTTAAACGTTCAGATCAGTTCTTGGGCATGAATGTTGGTTTCAGATTCCCACGAATTGTCTTCAGGACCGTAACCCCTCCACTTAATAAGATATTGAACTTGACCTCTCCTTCTCCTGCAATCTAAAATCGCCTCTATTTCAAATTCCTCTTCGCCATCTACCACCACAGGTTCGGGTGGCTCTGTATTCCGATCCGGAAAAGAGTTGGGGATGGCGGGCTTCAGTAAGGTTATATGAAACACCGGGTGGATCCTGAAGGTCTCCGGTAACTCCAGCTCATAGGCAACATCGTTAATTCGTCTCTTTACAGGAAACGGTCCCACGAATCTGGGGCCTAATTTCCTTGAAGGACAGGTTAGTCTCAGATTTGTTGTGGCTAACCAGACTTGGTCCCCCGGGTTCAGGATCAGGTCCCCTCTTCTCTTCTTATCGAAGATCTGTTTGTTATAAGCTTGAGTCTTGGCCATTGTCTCTTGCAGCAGCTTGTTGTTGGATCTAAAGAAATCCAATGTTTCAAGTACAGCGGGTACCGGGCATTCAGGAATGTTATTAAACAGAAAGGACGGGTGAAAACCGTAGTTTGCGAAGAAGGGAGATTGTTTCGTGGCTGAATGAGAAGAATTATTGTAGGCAAACTCGGCTAAGGGAAGTAAGGACACCCAATCGTCTTGTGAAAAGGAGGAGAAGCAACGCAGATATTGTTCCAGTGTCTGGTTGGTCCTTTCTGTCTGACCATTAGTCTGCGGATGATAGGCTGAAGAGAATGAAAGTTCAATACCCAAGGATTCACACAAGGATCTCCAGAATCTGGAGGTGAACTGGACCCCTCTGTCTGAGACGATGTTAGCCGGAACCCCATGGAGTCTTATAACCTCTCTGATGAAGATCCGTGCCGTCTCTTGTGCAGAAGGGGTGCCCTTCATAGGAATGAAGTGGGCCATCTTGGACAATCGATCAACGATTACAAAGATAGTACTGTATCCCTCGGATGGGGGCAGTTCCACAATGAAGTCAATTGAAATCATTCTCCATGGTCTATTCGGGACCGGTAATGGCTTCAACAGACCCCAGGCCCTGGATTTGCTGTTCTTATTACGGATGCAGGTGGTGCACGATTCCACATATCTCCTACAGTCTCTTGCCACCCCCGGCCACCAGAAGGTTCGCTGCACCAATTCAGCAGTCTTGCTGACCCCAAAGTGTCCTGCCAGCACGTGGTCATGGCACATGCTCAACGTGGTAGTTCGGAGATCCTCTGGCACGAAGACCTTATCATTATACCAGAGTAGCCCTTCCTGTGTCCGTAAAGTGATCCCAGATGGTGTAGAACTCCTCACAGAGGCTTGTTTAATCTGCGTCATTAAGTCCCCTTGTAGGAGAAGGAAATTTCCCGAGGACAGGATCGTATCCGGGGGAGAGATGTCTTGGGATTTGCTGAACATGCGTGATAGCGCATCTGGCTTTATGTTCTATGATCCAGGTCTGTATGTCAGATGGAAGGTAAATCTCGAAAAGAAAAGTGCCCACCTGGCCTGGCGAGGTCTCAATCTCTTTGCTGTTCTTAGATATTCAAGATTCTTGTGATCTGTGTAGATTAAGATTGGATGTGCTGCTCCCTCGAGAAGGTATCTCCATTCTTCTAATGCTGCCTTAATTGCTAAAAGTTCGCGATCCCCAGCGTCGTAATTCTTCTCCGCGCTAGACAGTTTACGCGAGAAGAACGCAACTGGGTGCAACAGGGCCTTGGGGCCCTGTCTTTGGGACAAGATAGCTCCCACCGCAGTTTCCGAGGCGTCCACTTCTAATGCCGCGTACACACGGTCGGACTTTCTACCCTACTTGGTCCGGCACACTTTCCGACGGACTTTGTCCGCCAGGTGCGCCGGACTTTAAAACGGACGGACTTGCCCACACACGCCGGGACTTTCCGGCGGGCTAAGTCCGCCCGTCTTTCCGACGGACTTTCGCCGGAGTTCCGGCGGACTTTCAGAATGAACGGACTTGCCCACACACGGCCAAGTCCGTTCATTTTGAACGTGACTCAGGTGCGACGGGACCAGAAAAGGATGTCAATCTTGCCGCTTTTATCGGCGAGATTGACACCTTGCGAGCCCCGTCGCGGGGCATACCAGGCCCTTAGGTCTGGTATGGATTATAAAGGGAACCCCGCTACGCCGAAAAAACGGCGTGGGGTCCCCCCTAAAATCCATACCAGACCCCGATCCGAGCACGCAGCCTGGCCGGTCAGGAAAGGGGGTGGGGACGAGCGAGCGCCCCCCCCCCCTCCTGAACCGTACCAGGCCGCATGCCCTCAACATGGGGGATGGGTGCTTTGGGGGAGGGGGGCGCCTTACGGTGCCCCCCACCACAAAGCACCTTGTCCCCATGTTGATGAGGACAAGGGCCTCTTCCCGACAACCCTGGCCGTTGGTTGTCGGGGTCTGCGGGCGGGGGCTTATCGGAATCTGGGAGCCCCCTTTAATAAGGGGGCCCCCAGATCCCGGCCCCCCACCCTATGTAAATGAGTATGGGGTACATGGTACCCCTACCCATTTACCTAGGAAAAAAGTGTAAGTAATAAAACACACTACACAGGTTTTTAAAATATTTTATTAAACAGCTCCGGGGGGTGGGGATCTTCCTCCGGCTTCGGGGGTCTTCTTCCGGCTTCGGGGGTCCCTCCGCTTCATCTTCTCCCGGTGTTCCAGTTCTTCGGCCGGCTCCTCTGCTGTGTTCAGGTAGCTCTCTTGCCAGCAGAGGTCCGGACTTCTGAGCTGCTGGGCTTCTTCTCTTCTCTTCTCCAGATGTTGACACGACGCTCTCTCCGGCTGGACTGGTCTCTGAGGGCTGCGTTGTGACTTATATAGGCGGAGACCCCGCCCCCTTTTGATGTCACAGTCCCTGGGCATGCTGGGACTGTGACGTTTTAGGGGGCGTGGTCGACCACGCCCCCTAAAACGTCACAGTCCCAGCATGCCCAGGGACTGTCACATCAAAAGGGGGCGGGGTCTCCGCCTATATAAGTCACAACGCAGCCCTCAGAGACCAGTCCAGCCGGAGAGAGCGTCGTGTCAACATCTGGAGAAGAGAAGAGAAGAGAAGCCCAGCAGCTCAGAAGTCCGGACCTCTGCTGGCAAGAGAGCTACCTGAACACAGCAGAGGAGCCGGCCGAAGAACTGGAACACCGGGAGAAGATGAAGCGGAGGGACCCCCGAAGCCGGAAGAAGACCCCCGAAGCCGGAGGAAGATCCCCACCCCCCCCGGAGCTGTTTAATAAAATATTTTAAAAACCTGTGTAGTGTGTTTTATTACTTACACTTTTTTCCTAGGTAAATGGGTAGGGGTACCATGTACCCCATACTCATTTACATAGGGTGGGGGGCCGGGATCTGGGGGCCCCCTTATTAAAGGGGGCTCCCAGATTCCGATAAGCCCCCGCCCGCAGACCCCGACAACCAACGGCCAGGGTTGTCGGGAAGAGGCCCTTGTCCTCATCAACATGGGGACAAGGTGCTTTGTGGTGGGGGGGCACCGTAAGGCGCCCCCCTCCCCCAAAGCACCCACCCCCCATGTTGAGGGCATGCGGCCTGGTACGGTTCAGGAGGGGGGGGCGCTCGCTCGTCCCCACCCCCTTTCCTGACCGGCCAGGCTGCGTGCTCGGATCGGGGTCTGGTATGGATTTTAGGGGGGACCCCACGCCGTTTTTTCGGCGTAGCGGGGTTCCCTTTATAATCCATACCAGACCTAAGGGCCTGGTATGCCCCGCGCTCGCCGCAATAGGAAGATTTGTTTTTCCTATTGCAGCGAGCGCGAGATGCAATACCCTGCCCTCGTGTCGTATCTGGTCCGTCGGACCAGCCTACACACGAGCGGGCTTTCCGTCGGACCAGCACACACACGAGCGGACTTTCCGCCCGAAACTGAGTCCGACGGAAAGATTTAAAGCTTGTTTCAAATCTAGGTCCGGCGGGCTTTTGGGAAGAAGTCCGCCGGAAAAGTCCGCCGCCGCCCACACACGGGCGGATTGTCCGGCACACTCTGGTCCGCCGGACCAAGTATGCCGGAAAGTCCGACCGTGTGTACGCGGCATAAGACATACGGTAAGGCCGAATCTGGGTGCTTCAAGACGGGTGCGGATGTGAAAAACCTCTTCAGCGTTTCAAAGGCCGACTGAGCCTCTGGAGACCAGCGGAATCGGGACCCCTGTTTGGTAAGCTGTGTAATGGGGGCAATGATTGCTGAGAACCCCCGAATAAATTTTCGATAAAAGTTTGCAAAGCCTATGAAACGTTGAATACCTTTCTTGTCACATGGAGTAGGCCAGTCCAGGATAGCCGTTACCTTCTGGGGATCCATCCGGATACCTTCGGTGGAAATGATCAGCCCCAGAAATTGGATACTCTGGCGTTCAAACTCGCACTTCTCGGGTTTGGCATATAATCCGTGTTGTCGAAGGCGGGTTAATACACTTCTCACGTGTCTGCGGTGGTGTTCTAGGGAGGAAGAAAAAATTAGCATATCATCAAGGTATACAATGACAAATAAGTCCAGGAAGTCTCTGAGAACATCATTAATGAAATGCTGGAAGGTAGCCGGAGAGTTGCAGAGCCCGAAGGGCATCACAAGATACTCGTAATGCCCAAATCGTGTGCGGAAAGCAGTCTTCCACTCGTCTCCCTCCCGAATGCGCACTAAATTATAGGCGCCCCGAAGATCCAATTTTGTAAATATGGTAGCGGAACCAAGTCTTTGAAAAAGTTCAGGAACTAATGGAAGTGGGTAACGGTTCTTCACCGTCACCTTGTTAAGTTCACGATAGTCCACACAGGGCCTGAACGACTGATCCTTCTTCTGGACGAAGAAAATCCCCGCCCCAGCTGGAGACGTGGAAGGGCGGATGAAGCCTTTCCTGAGATTGTCATTGATATAGTCCTTCAGTGCCACCAGCTCGCTTTCAGACAGAGGGTAAATCCTCCCAAAGGGAACTTCGGCTCCGGGGAGTAGCTCTATAGGGCAGTCATAGGGCCGATGAGGTGGGAGGATCTCTGCCCCCTTCTTACTAAACACGTCTAGGAAGCTGTGGTAGGCTGGAGGCACAAGCTGAATGGTTTCAGAGTCCGTATCTAGACACAGCAGAGCGGGAACATCACAGGAGGTCTGTAGGCAGTGCTGGGTGCAGTAAGAGGAGACAAAGTTAATGCTTCCTTTAGACCAGTCGATATGGGGATCATGGGCCTTCAACCAAGGTATACCGAGGATAACTGGGAACAGAGGGGAAGCGATGGCGTCTAGTCGTAGCAGTTCTCGGTGGTCCTGGGACATGATGGTCAGCAGAGGAATGGTTTCGTGAGTGACTGCTCCGGACTTAATGGTGGAACCATCGGCCAAGTGAACCGAGAGCTTCTGTGCTTTAGGCTGCAGGGGGATATGATGTTCGGCAGCAAAGGACAAGTCCACAAAGCAGCTGCAGGCTCCGGAATCAATTATGGCGGTAGTCTGAAGAGTCCTTCCTGGCAGCTGTAGAGAAATGGGAATAGTAAAGTGAGCGGAGTTGCTAAGCGAGCTTGGGGTTAGCGAGGCAGAAGTAGTGAAGAGAGACTTACGAGGTTTCACTGGGCAGGACCTCAAGTAATGTCCGGATCCCCCGCAGTATAAGCATAAGTTCTGTTGGCGGCGGCGTTGTCGTTCTTCAACAGTAAGAGAGGGCCGCAGCAGGCCGAGTTGCATAGGTTCCGGTGCGTCAGGAGCCGGAGTGGCTGGAGCAGGTGGAGCGGGATAGGATGAGCTGGGTACCCGAGGTAACATCCACACTGGACGGGATGGAGTGGACACTCTCTCTAGTCTTCGTTCTCTCAGCCGGCGATCGATCTGGATGGATAGATCAATCAGAGTTTCTAAGGTAGGGGGTACCCCTACCCGCGCTAACTCATCTTTGAGTGGTTCGGAGAGGCCCATACGAAATTGGTATCGTAGGGCAGCGTCGTTCCAGTTTGTGTCAAATGCCCATCGTCGAAATTCAGAGACATAGTCTTCCACCGCCCTACGACCCTGTTGAAGTGCATGAAGGGCCGCTTCGGCTGAAGCTGTCTGCTGAGGATCTTCGTACAGCTGGGCCATGGCACTGAAGAAAGAGGTTAAGTCGGATAAGCATTCGGCCTTCTGTTCCAGAAGGCGGTGGGCCCAGGACTGTGGCTCCCCTTGTAGCAGGGAGATTACAAAGCCGACCTTGGTAGCTTCTAATGAGAATGTGCGGGGTTGAAGGGCAAAATACAGTTCACATGCATTCCGAAATGCTCTAAACTTGCTGCGTTCACCCAGGAACCGGTCTGGGGTAGGTACCCTGGGCTCAGGTGGGAGCATGACCACGGCAGGAGCAGGAGAAGATCCCTGAGATGAGGCTGATGCTGAAGGTGGACCCTGTGGAGTTGCAGCGCCTGTCAGGGTCTGTAGGCGTCCCTCTAGCTGAGTGTAGCCCTGCTGTAGGTCTTTGACGGCTTTTGCCAAGCCGGCCAGGTGCTGGCAAAGTTCATCCATAGGAGAGGGTCCCTGCGCAGGCTCAGACATGGCTGTCCGTTACTGTCACGTACCTGATGGTAGAGCCTGACGTGTAGAGAACGGCCTCTCTTGCTCCTCTGATTCTGGCCCCCTGATAGAGTAGACAGGAGGAGCAGAAGTGCAGAGTCGCACAAGTGCCAAACAGTTCGTCTTCACTGTAATGTGGAACAGCGGCAGGTGGCACGGTGCTGGAGCAGGGTTCTCCAAATGAGCGGAAGATGCAGGTCGGGCAAGCCGGGTCAAACACTGGCAGGAACGTCAGGAACAGAAGCGGAGGCAGGTGCGTAGTCTGGATGCAGGCAGGGTCGGCAACGGGCTGGCAGCGTGGTAGTAGAAGTAGCAGGCAGATGCGGAGTCAGAACAAGCCGGGTCAGATGCAGGCAGCAGGTAGCAGAGTCAGAGGCAAGCCGGGTCGGTAAACAGGTGCAGGTATCACGGGTAAAGCAGGCAGGAACACACGGGAACGCTGTAGAACGGACAGCACTGGATGCAAGCACAGACCAGGTTTAAATAGCCCCTTGGTAATGTGCACACAGGTGAACCGAAGGTGTTCTGACAGAGGCTGGGGTCACAGGTCGACTTCTCCGTCGGCCATCTTGAGTACTGGCTAGTCTTCCCTGACAGGCTGAGGTCACAGGTCGACCTCTCCTTCGGCCATCTTGAGTACTGGCTGGTCTTCCCTGACACTTACCCAGAAGCAGACATGGTGCCACTTGGAGCAGTACACATTGCCGTGATGCTTTACCGCATGTCAGTTTTAATGCTACATGTGGAGCACTGCCTTGTCAAGTGCTCCCATGTTGTCACCGCAACTGGGAGCCAAATGGTTGGCTTGCTTTTGCATCACAGTCCCGTAATGTAAAATTGTCATGAGCTAATAAGAAAAGAAAAATGGCATCAGGAGGCATTATCGCCTACTGATCACTGGGTAGCCTTTCACCATCCTATGAACAGTGATCTACCACAAATCACTTCACAGGGTCAGTAAACAATACCACTAGTGTAAAAGGAGCCTTTGTGGTCACTTTTTTTAGCTGAACAGGGACGAGTTGGAAACTGGTCAGAATGTTGTGGTCTGTGTTCCACTGGTAGGATTCTGCAGACACTGTGTGGTTCCAACAGGGATAGACACCCATTAGATAGTCTAACCCTTCCCTATTGTATGCAGTTAAAGTGTTACTAAATCTACAACAGTAAAATCAGTCTGTATATGCAGTAAAGCATGCTTGTTCTATTCGCTGTGGATAATCCTGCACATTGTGTAAAATGGCTGTTTGATCCTATCGTCTCTGATCCTCCCCTTCTTTTCACTGTCCATCTCCTGAGAGCACAGAGCCTTTGGAGTCACTTTGCACATGCTCAGTTTGGTGTGTATTTTTTTTTTTTTTGGGGGGGAGGGTGCATGTGATCAACATAGGGCCAATTAGTTGAAGGGTTCCAGGAAGCTTGTGTCATGGAGAGAGGATACTGGCTTTTCAGTCTCCTCAGTGTTCGGTAAAGTCAGTTTTGGGACCTGGAGCCTGGAAATTTCAAAGTGATCCGAGTGGGATGACATCTCCAACCCTGGGTGTAGGTTTTCAGAACCCTCAGCACATTATTTGGTCAGGTGTGTGCTGAGCTATTGCTATTAGTGGTGACCCAACGACTAGGGTTCTGGGTTCCAACCCAGCAGACAGGTCTGGCCCAGGAGTTAGGAGAGCTTCACCTAGGAGAGAGGTGAGAGCCAGAGCAGCAAAGGAGCAGCTAAATGAATGGTCTAAACCAGGAATATGCAATTAGCGGACCTCCAGCTGTTGCAGAACTACAAGTCCCATGAGGCATAGCAAGACCGACAGCCACAAGCATGACACCCAGAGGCAGAGGCATGATGGGACATGTAGTTTTGCAAAAGCTGGAGGTCCGCTAATTGCATATCCCTGGTCTAAACATTTATAAATGAGCAGTCTATAGAAGACAGACATGAGGCCTGGAGTATAAGGCCAGAGCAGCAGCGCTGCAAGTGCAAGCCAGAAGGGCTGAATGTTTTTTTTTTTTTCGGATGGAAGATAAATGCTGAACACCCCTGCGTGGGAAACTCTTTTTATGGTGTTTTTCTGAACTTTTTTTTAATAAAATTGGCAAGAAATGCTCTTAAAAAAGAAGAAAGTGAGTGGCTTAAAACTCCACCTTTTTAATGCTAGCTTCCACAAGATATATAAGTATTTTACATATGTGTATTATTAGATGTGAGTGTTCATCCCCAATGCTGTGTTGGATTTCTAGGTGGAGCATTTCCTACCTTTTCTGATTTGTGGTATTGGGGTCCAATATGAGGGATTGGTGACTATAATGAAAGAGGTCATAGAGATTCTGTACTCCAAGGGTCTTCTTAAGGTAAGAAAGAGGCACTATTATTATTTGTGTAACCAGAAGTAACTAAAGCAGATCTCCACACCATTTTTTTTTTCAAATAACAGTTTTTATTTATACTTTATGACATGAATAAATGCAATGCATTACATGTGTATATAAATGATCTGAAGCTATTAGAACATTGTAAGTGCGCCAATAAAGTTATCAACAAAATATGGTAACTTGCATATATGAGAATAGGAGTCACTAAGGGACTCATAGTCACACAATTTTTTATAGTGTGAAGGGCACAGTGTCTGTCGGCATTGCCATGAGGAGATTTAACCCTGACTGCCTTCTTTTACAGGATTGGCCAGTGTGCTGTAAAAACAAGAGGTTGAGCCACAGCTTTTACTGACCACTCACCCAGAAGCAGACATGGTGTCACTTGGAGCAGTACACATTGATGTGATCCTTTACAGCATGGCAACCAGGACCTTGTTCAGAGATTTCTGTTGGATAAGTTGAAGGCTTGGAAATAAAATGTTTTGAAGGTTACATTGAAGGGTCATCAACCACTGTGTGTTCTTTGTGCAGGTTTTCACAGATGATTACATCAACATGTCTGGCTGTGAAGGAAGATGTGGAATTCTGATTCCTATGTATAAAAAAAAAAAAAAAAAAAAAATGAGTGCAAGGCAAGGAAAAATGCTTGCAAAGGCAATCTGTTATAAGTTTCAGCAAATGGATCCCGCTGCTTATGTACTTATGTAGGGGGATTTGTTTAATCTCTGTATCACCTGAGGCTTTTCACTTCACTGGGTATATGAAAGGGTTTACAACCACTTTCAATTTTTTTTTTTAAATTTTCTTTATTGCTATTTTCAAAGAAGTAAGAGTTACAATACAGAGCCTTTAGGCATTCCCTGGCTCGATAAATACAACTTATAAACCAGTACTTAACAACAGGTTATCTACCTAACAATACAATAGATCAACCTAAATTACTAACTACTGATTCACTCCATTTGAAAAAGCTATGGAATGAGAATGCGCTACACTTCTTCAATAGGGGTGAGGTGTCCCAAGAGGAAACTTTGGTACTAGGCCTAGTATACTAAGGGATTCAAACATAGGGATATTGTGAGGGTCTTAGCTGGTGACAGTATAGAGAGAGTAGTTAGAGCACGTCAGATATAACCTCTATTCTTGAGCAGCATTAGTGGGGATAAAGTCAAGCCATATTTTCCACACTTTGTCAAATTTAGCAATACACCCACGAGAGTGATACGTGGCTTTATATATTAGAATTGCAGAGTTAATCAGAGATTTCAAAGAGTTCAGAGAGGGCGCGTGTAATTTTTTCCATGTTAGTAATATTTCTTTACGGGCATAAAAGAGCAATAGTCCTATGAGGGTCTTGGTTGCTGTGCGGTGCGCCAGAGTGCCCACTAGGCCCAGCAAACAAACTGGTACAGTCTGTGGGATTGTTAAAAGCGAGGCTATGAACTGTGTTGCCTCCTCCCAGAAAGAGTGCACTTTGGGACAAGACCACAACATATGACAGAAACCGGCCTCTAGAGAACCATATTTCCAACAGCTAGGGTAGGCCCCAGGATGAATTTTATTCAGCCGTTGGGAAGTTAAATACACCTGATGTAGAATCCTAAACTGAATTAAGCGGTCCTTTACCGCTACTAGTTGAAAAGGGTATTCCCACTTATCTTCTCAATCCTCTGTATCTATCTTAGAAAAATCCAGTCCATTTAGCTTGTAGAGTTTCAAGACCAAAATGCATTGATGGTAGTAGTGCCCTACATATGGTGGATAAGGGTTTTACCAGCTCGTCATTCCAGAGTAGGTATTCTAAAGTGGAGTGAAGGAGTAATATTAGTTGAGACCCAAAATGGGAAGCAAAGGCACGTCTGAGCTAAAGATATCTAAAGAAATAATGATTGGGCAAGTCATAGTTCTGTTTGAGAGTATTAAAGGGAAGGATAGCTTCATTATCCCATATATGTTCAAGTACCTTAATGCCCCTTTTTGCCCATAGTCTTGGTTCTGGGATAGTCTGAAATTAGCGCTGTCACACTTTAAATGACAATTACTCAGTCATGCAACACTGTACCCAAATGACATATTTATAATTTTGTTCACACAAATAGAGCTTTCATTTGGTATTTAATAACCGCTGGGTGTTTTTTTTGTAAAAAAACAAAAAAAAAAAACAAACATTTTGTAAAAAGGCCTTTTTTTGTTTCTGTTATAAAATGTAGCCAATAATCTTTCCTAATAAACTTAGGTCAAAATGTACTCCGCTAAATTTATTTAGTAAAAATAACCCAAATCAGTGTATAGTCTTTGGTCTGTAGGAAAGTTGGTCTACAAACTATGGTACACAGTGCCTTGAGATAGTATTCATACCCCTTGAAATTTTTAACATTTTGTCATGTTACAACCAAAATCATAGATGTATTTTATTGAGATTTTATGTATTAGACCAGGGCTTGAAAATTCCGCTCACCCGCTCGGCAAACGCAAGGGTAAATTCCTTTCTGGTAAGCACAGTAGTAGAGTGGGTGGCTTGCAATGTGATCCCCAGGCCCTGGAGATCGATTTGCATTCCACTTGCGCTCCAAGCCTCATTTTTAAAGCTGATTTCCGGCATCGCCATTACACTGGCAGCACCACTGAGGGGACAGGTGCAGGAGAGGTCTGCTCTCCACCGCCATGGGGGACACGAGGAGAGGTCTGCTCTCCACCACCATGGGGGACACGAGGAGAGGTCTGCTCTCCACCGCCATGGGGGACACGAGGAGAGGTCTGCTCTCCACCGCCATGGGGGACACGAGGAGAGGTCTGCTCTCCACCGCCATGGGGGACACGAGGAGAGGTCTGCTCTCCACCGCCATGGGGGACACGAGGAGAGGTCTGCTCTCCACCGCCATGGGGGACACGAGGAGAGGTCTGCTCTTCACCGCCATGGGGGACACGAGGAGAGGTCTGCTCTCCACCGCCGTGGGGGACAAAAGGGGAGGTCCGCTACCACCGCCGTGGCGGACATGTGAAGGAGAGGCCTGCAACGGTGCACATCCCTACACCCGCCAGCTTAAGGTAAATTAACTGGGGACCCTGATGTAAGGGGGGGCTCTCTGGGGACACTAATGTAAGGGGAGGCTCTCTGGGGACACTAATGTAAGCGGAGGCTCTCTGGGGACACTAATGTAAGCGGAGGCTCTCTGGGGACACTAATGTAAGCGGAGGCTCTCTGGGGACCCTGATGTAAGGGAAGGCTTTCTGGAGACACTGATGTAAGGAGGGGCCCTCTGGGGACACTGATGCAAGGGGGGGCTCTCTGCTGACACTTATGTAAGGGGAGGCTCTCTGGGGACCTTGACGTAAGGGAAGGCTTTCTGGAGACACTGATGTAAGGGGGGGGCTCTCTGGGGACACTGATGTAAGGGGGGGCTCTCTGCTGCCCTGACGTAAGAGGGCGCTCTTTTTTAAAGAAAAATGTAATTTCATAAGCTTTAAGGGGGCGGGGTTGGGAGACAGACCTGGGCAAGGTTTGGTGGGGCAACTGGTGGAGAGTAAGGTTTTTGCCTGGCTAGTAGGTCTAGACTTGGAATTTTAAGCCCTGTATTAGACCAACACAAAGTGGCACATAATTGTGAAGTGGAAGGAAAATGATGAATGATTTTCAGAATTTTTTTACAAATAAATATCTGAAAAGTGTGGAGTGGATTTGTATTCAACCCCTTTTACTTTGATACCCCTAACTAAAATCTAGTGGAACCAATTGCCTTCAGAAGTCACCTAAATAGAATCCACCTGTGTGTAACGGTAAGGATTAATAGGCGTTTGTCTGGAGTTCTTCTTTAAGATAACATTGATATTTCACTAAGAAACGGCCTAATTCAGTCCTTTTACATGCTGTGTACACCTTTGTAACATATTCAGGCTGTATTTTCATATGTAAATGAAATACACTATATTTTGCACTACACAGTACTGTAAATATACATATGATGCCCATTTTGACACAATGCTTCATGTTTTTGGTCTTTGTGACTCATTTTATTCTCTTGTAAAGTAAATATTGGATTATATTAAATTGTATGTGTTATTGTCTCTTCTGTCTTTATTTATACTACATATGTTGTATTTGACAAAAAACAAATGTAGATGAATAATAAAAAAGAAAAATCGTAGATCTCTTATAGGTGAGGCCAGTTTGTCAACAAAGAATCCAACAAATCAATGTTAGATGATCCAATCCAAAAGACGACTTCAATCAACTTCAGTTTTATTTAATAGTACAGACACTATCTGGCCAAAATTTATGAACACCTAACCATTAGGCCTACACTATATGGTCCAAACTAGAGTTCAGGTGTTTCCAGAGAAGGGAATTTTTAATACTACATCATACTAAGAGATTTGTTGACAGTTGTGCCCTTCAATGTTGTGGTAACAGTTTGGTGAAGGCCATTTTCTGTACCAGCATGACTATGCCTGGTCACACAAAGCCAGAGCCATAATGACATGGTTTGATGAGTTTGGTCTGGAAGAACTTGAGAGACGTATACAGAACCGTAACCTCAACCTTACTGAACGCCATCCATAAAGACGTTTGATGAGTTTGGTGGAGGAACACAGACTTCACCTCAACCCTACTGAACATCTCTGGGATGAAGTGGGATGTGGGTGTGAGCCAGGTCTTCTCATCCAACTCCAGTACCTGACCCCAGAAATGCTTTTTTGGATAAATGGGTAAGGGGAACAGGAGCCTTAGTCAAGGTAGAGGGAATTATGAACAGTTCCAAATACCAGTCAATATTGGCACAAAACCTTCAGACTTTTGCTAGAAAGCTGAACATATAGAGGAACTTCATCTTTCAGCATAACAACGACCCGAAGCATACATCCAATTTATTAAAGGAATGGCTTTACCAGAAAAAGATTAAAGTTTTGGAATGACCCAGCCAGAGCCCAGACCTGAATCTGATTGAAAATCTGTGGGGTGATCTGAGGAGGGCTGTGCACAGGAGATGCCCATCCTTT
Source organism: Lithobates septentrionalis (assembly GCA_037952835.1). Classification (NCBI taxonomy): domain Eukaryota; kingdom Metazoa; phylum Chordata; class Amphibia; order Anura; family Ranidae; genus Lithobates; species Lithobates septentrionalis. The sequence continues at coordinate 314,223 of JBBDGP010000059.1, forward strand.
TTGAATTTGGCCCTCAACTTCTCTGCTCTTATCTGTATTTCCTTCGTTCTCTTCTTTTCTTTCTCCAGCCGCTGCTTCTCCTCTTCCAGTCTTCTGCCACCTTCTCATGTTGTGGGATTGAACGTTTTCCATCCATTTTCAGTCCTTTTTTTTTTACCTTTTCCTGCCTTTCTCTCCTCCCTTTATCTGCTCTATTCCTTGTATCCTTCTGTCTTTTCCTCTCCTCCTTTTGCTCTATTGGCTCTATATCTCTACATTATTTCCAGCCTTGCTTTGTCTGTCCTCGTTTGCTCCTTCTTCCTTTTCTCATTTGCAGCCTGTGGTATCCCCTGCCTTCTCACATTAGCATTAACCTATAAATGAAAAGAAGGTCTGTGGAAGTTCTGATTAAAAATTTGCGTTTCATTGCCATTAATTTGGATTTAGTTTTGTATGGTTGGCGACATGATTTGGAAGTTTCTGTAAAATGTTTTCATTTGATCTGCATTACCAGGGCGGATCCTGGACAGGTGCATGGGGTGCACCGCACCTAGGCGCTACAGGGGGAGGCTGCATTGATCTCTTGTATAATTTACGCAGTTTCAAATTATTAGTTTAAGGGTGTGCACACTTATGCAACCAATGATGGGGCACTACTCCTCAAACTGACCACCAACTCTGAGGCCATGTTTATTCTCAATGATGCTGGGCCCGGGACATTTTCTACCCCCACTGACCACACTCCAGCCCCCCTAAAGGACAAACTGCCCCTTTGTTTGAAAAGTTTATAGACCCCTGCTGCAGAGAATAGGATGCTTGCAGTGAGATAAGATGTCTTTTTTAGTAAAAGATGGCAATACCTGTAGAGGAGAGGATCCTTGGTACCACGTGATAAAAAAAATATGGGAGGAAACTGTTGGCGAATTACATGGTGATGGATGTGGGGTGACGTTGGAATGCTTTCCTACATTCTCAGGACAGTCACGTAGCTACAAAATCTCCTCCACAAGGTAATGGATACATCTTCATGGTATTAGATAGGAACACTTACATACTTCCAATCCCATGTTGAGCTCCTTCACAACCAGCCTGGCGAAGGCTCAGCATCAACAGTGGTTCCAGGCACCGCGCAAACTCTGCCCCATAGTCTGTATTGATCTGCAGACCATATGAATTAGTTACAGTAATTAACATGAAAAGTCCAAGAACAAGTACAGGAACATGGAGAAGATACAACGGAAGGTTGGGCTCTGGCTCAGGTAATTACCTTGCTGCTCTGCGATGGTCTCAAGTGATACAGGAGCTTCACAATTTTCTGCAGTCTTTCCATTAGTTGCTGAAACCATGAAATAATTCAACTGAGCTAGACTTTTCTTTCACCAACTTATAGATGAACAAAAAAGTCTGGAAAAATTATAATTTTATACTTTTTAGAAAAGATTTCAAAGAAAAGTCAGGCTTTCTGCCACCACCCGATGGTTGCCAGCTGAGGTGAGGTTGGCACTTTGTAGTCCGGTAGGGTGACGCCTCTAACACACATTAGATAATTTAATAACTACTTACATAACCCAAGTCCAGGAACTCTGCCTTGTTCGCTGAGCTCAGGAAAGCTGAATATGTGACAATATGGACCTAAGAGAGAAGATGATAATGGCTAAGTACCAAGAAAGTGTCCTCTGAGCAAGAACAAGTGGTCAGGTTTTAACTGATGTAGGTGCCCCAGTGGTATATGCGCTCACCGGACACTTTATTAGGTACACCTCTTCAATTGCTTGGTACCGCAAATTGCTAATCAGCCAATCACATGGCGGCAACTCTGCATTTAGGTATCTAGACATGGTGAAGATGACTTGTTGAAGTTTAAACTGAGCATCAGAATGGGGAAGAAAGGGGATTGAAGTGACTTTGAACGTGGCATGGTTGTTGGTGGCAGACGGGCGGGTCTGAGTGTTTCTGGGATTTTCACACACAACCATCTCTCGGGATTACAGAGAATGGAGGGAAAAAAGGAGAAAATATCCAGAGATCGGCAGTTGTGTGAAGGAAAATGCCTTGTTGAGGTCAAAGAAAAATGCGCAGACTGGTTCCAGATGATAGACAAAAAAAACCCTCAAATAACCACTTGTTACATCCAAGGTATGCAGAATACCATCTCTGAACACACAACACATCCAACCTTGAAGCAGATGGGCTACAGCAGCAAAAGATCACACCGGGTGCCACTCCTGTCAGCTAAGAACAGGAAACTGAGGTTACAATTGGCACAGGATCACCAAAATTGGACAATAGAAGATTGGAAAAACGTTGTATGGTCTGATGAGTCTGGATTTCAGCTGCGACACTCAGATGGTGGGGTCAGAATTTGGCGCATGGATCCATCCTGCCTTGTATCACAGGTTCAGGCTGGTGGTGGAGGTGTAATGGTGTGGGGGATGGGGTATCACCGGTTCAGGCTGGTGGTGGGGGTGTAATGGTGTGGGGGATGGGGTATCACCGGTTCAGGCTGGTGGTGGGGGTGTAATGGTGTGGGGGATGGGGTATCACCGGTTCAGACTGGCGGTGGGGGTGTAATGGTGTGGGGGATGGGATATCACCGGTTCAGACTGGCGGTGGGGGTGTAATGGTGTGGGGGATGGGATATCACCGGTTCAGACTGGCGGTGGGGGTGTAATGGTGTGGGGGATGGGATATCACCGGTTCAGGCTGGTGGTGGGGGTGTAATGGTGTGGGGGATGGGATATCACCGGTTCAGGCTGGTGGTTGGGGTGTAATGGTGTGGGGGATGGGGTATCACCGGTTCAGGCTGGTGGTGGGGGGTGTAATGGTGGGGGGGATATTTTCTTGGCACACTTTGGGCCCCTTAGTAGCAATTGAGCATCATTTAAACACCGCGGCCTACCTGAGTATTGTTGCTGACCATGTCCATCCCTTTATGACTACAGTGCCCCCATCTTCTGATGGCTCCCTACAGCAGGATAATGCACCATGTCACAAATCTCCAATCATCTCACCACTGGATAATGAGGTCACTGTACTCCAATGGCCTCCACACTCACCACATCTCATCCAATAGAACACCTTTGGGATGTGGTAGAACGGGAGATTGACATCATGGATGTGCAGCCGACAAATCTGCAGCAACTGTGTGATGTTATCATGTCACTATGGAGCAAAATCTCCGAGGAACGTTTCCAACACCTTGTTGTATCTATGCCACCAAGAATGAAGGCAAAAGGGGGTCCAACCCGCTACTAGCAAGGGGGACCTAATAAAGTGGCTGGTGAGTGAGTATATATAAGAATAAATATAAAAATCATGCAATAAACCATTAAAACAGAAACAAAGTTTCAATTGTAACTAATGATAATGTTAATAATTTATAAATTTAAAAAAGGATTATTAATTGAATAAACATTTTATTTTAAATTAATAATAATCTTTTATTTTTTTATTAATATTTAAATAAATGTAACTGTGTTTGGTAAATAATAAATAAACTTAATTTTTAAATGAACGGATATAGAAATGTCTAGGTGTTCCGGTGTGTGTTGTAGCCCCAATGAAGGGAGAGATAGATGGATCCTTACTTGCAAGGTGGGTAATAGAGAAGCCAGGTGGGAGAGCTGGTCTTTAAATGCCTTTTCCTTTTCTTCATGTTGACTTGAAACCCAATTAGAATAAAGAATTGTAAAATATTAAATTTAAAATAAATAATCCAAATAAAACAATGACATTACTGATATTTAGAATCTAATACAGTAGTACCTTGGATTACGAGCATAATTCGTTCCAGAAGAATGCGTGTAATCCAAAGCACTCGTATATCAAAGCCAGTTTCCCCATAGGAACCAATGGAAGCTCAGATAATTTGTTCCAGTGTCACTGCTAGTTTATGCAGTACCGCATGTGGCCTGAGGTGGTGGGGGCACCAGAGACAATCAGAAACACTCGGTTCCCGAGTGTCTCCGAGTGGGCTCTGAGTGTCTCTAGCGCCTCCGCACCTCTGGCCACATGCAGTACTGCACACCCCAGATGCTTAAATCCTGCTCGTCTTGCGAGACAACACTCACAAATCGAGTCAGCATTTTTAAAAAAAAAATAGCTCGTACTGCGAAACACTCATAAACCGCGTTACTCGCAATCCAAGGTTTTAATGTATTACTCCTCAGCAGTATGTAGGAAGGTGCAGTTTATTTTCTGCACCGCAGGTGGCGCTAAACCATAATGTCTCTGCAGCTGGAGAAGAATTCATGAGAAACATGGTTCCTCTATGGTTTTCTGGGTCACTGGGGAAGCAATCGAGTTGGAGGTTGTTACCCTATGTGACTCTGGCGGCCATCTTGGGTCAGGCAGAGCCTACTTAAGGTCTTGGGGCGCTTTATGTGAGTGGATAGTGTAAGGAAAGGTACCCTGTCTGGTAGGAACAGTACTAGCAGTTGGGAGAGGTTCCTGACAAGGAGCTTTATATTAGTCACTTGGCGACGGCCCACCTGCAATGTGTCAGAAGCTGGCCAGTGCCTGCTAAATGCGAAGTGATGTACCGGTACGTCGCTGCCTACTTCTGGGTTTAGGGTGAGCACCCCCTGCCTGGCTTCTGCTGTGATGTCACACAGCGAAACCCAGTCAGCGAGGATTGGCCAATGATTCACGGCCAAGACCTGGTGATCGGCTGTGTCCAATCACAGTTTAGAGCTCTGTGTTGGTAAAGCTCTTTACTGAGGGAGATGAGAATTAGAATGAGAGTAAGGTATGTACAAGGTGTCAACATCCTTAATTAAAATGGAACAAGAAAAACTGTGCACTATGGGTACACAGGGGTCGCCCTTGGGGGATTTTACTGGCAAAGAGTATATATATATATATATATATATATATATATATATATATATATATATATATATATATATATATATATATATATATATATAGTATCGAGAGTATTTTGTATAAAAATGCACAAAAGTGCCAATTTTATTAAACATGTAGAAAAATATATATAAAAAGTAACAATACAAATACAATTATACAAGGTGCAAGTACAGACATAATATGCACATCCAATTGTACACAGTAGATATGACAGCCCTGTGCCTACAACCTGCAGCCTATAAGGTGAAAGGTCAGTCGGATGAAGTGTACAGCACGTAACCCGACATGTTTCGGAAATGGCTATGTATTATTCCTTCATCAAGGGATTTACAATTGGGTGATCAAATCTCTATCTGTAATATAAATTTCAAAATGGTAAAGTAGTGTCGTGTATATATATATATATATATATATATATATATATATATATATGCGACTACTAGCAAAAGTTGTAACAAAAGTGATACAGTTTTAAAAAAACAGAAAAACTAGTCATATTTACATCAATCAGATTCATAAGGACAAGCAAAATGTGACAAAGCAAAAAATGAAAACCGAAGGTGAAGCAGGCTGGCTTGGAAAGTCCACGAGATGTATGATGGGCAGCCACAAGTGTAAGACTGAACGCTGCAACACTTTCACAAGAGACGCCTGATTATGGTCTGTATAATTGAATAGTAAATGGAAGGAGCATGTAAGTTAGGCCCATATATAGCAGTGTAAAAGTATATGGGATTAAAATCTCCCAATGCTTTAGTATACGAAGTAATTAAAGTTACCTTATAGTTTTTACATGGATCTCTTGAGACGCAGACCTCCGGGCAGCAGTTCTAAGACTGACAGATACCCTGGGGGTGTTTGCATTTCATAAAGCACAGCTGATTTGGCAACAGTCATTCAGCATCTGCTCCACCGAATCAGCTGCATGTAAAGCAGCTGTGTGTGGAGCTCAGAGCGTCTCCCGGACGCTGAGGCGCGCGGCACGGCCACACCCCGAGGGGCTTGATTATGTCACGCGCCGCCGCGTCACCGGCGGGCATGGGATCCCCACGTATGCAGCGAGGCAGGCGTGGGGTCACAGAAAAAGCTCCTCCTCCCCTGTCCCCCGTACGTGGAGGAGCTTTTTCTGTGACCCCACGCCTGCCTTGCTGCATACGTGGGGATCCCATGCCCGCCGGTGACGCGGCGGCGCGTGACGTCATCGCGCTCCTCGGGGTGTGGCCGCGCCGTGCGCCTCAACGTCAGGGAGACGCTCTGAGCTCCACACACAGCTGCTTTACATGCAGCTGATTCGGTGGAGCAGATGCTGAATGACTGTTGCCAAATCAGCTGTGCTTTATGAAATGCAAACACCCCCAGGGTATCTGTCAGTCTTAGAACTGCTGCCCGGAGGTCTGCGTCTCAAGAGATCATGTAAAAACTATAAGGTAACTTTAATTACTTCCTATACTAAAGCATTGGGAGATTTTCATCCCATATACTTTTACACTGCAGCTTGGTAATTGTTTCCCCTAGCTATATATGGGCCCAACTTACATGCTCCTTCCATTTACTATTCAATTATACAGACCATAATCAGGCGTCTCTTGTGAAAGTGTTGCAGCGTTCAGTCTTACACTTGTGGCTGCCCATCATACATCTCGTGGACTTTCCAAGCCAGCCTGCTTCACCTTCGGTTTTCATTTTTTGCTTTGTCACATTTTGCTTGTCCTTATGAATCTGATTGATGTAAATATGACTAGTTTTTCTGTTTTTTTAAAACTGTATCACTTTTGTTACAACTACAACTTTTGCTAGTAGTCGCATATATATATATATATATATATATATATATATATATATATATATATATATATATATATATATATATATATATATATATATATATATATATATATATACACGACACTACTTTACCATTTTGAAATTTATATTACAGATAGAGATTTGATCACCCAATTGTAAATCCCTTGATGAAGGAATAATACATACCCATTTTCCGAAAAACATGTCGGGTTACGTGCTGTACACTTCATCCGACTGACCTTTCACCTTATAGGCTGCAGGTTGTAGGCACAGGGCTGTCATATCTACTGTGTACAATTGGATGTGCATATTATGTCTGTACTTGCACCTTGTATAATTGTATTTGTATTGTTACTTTCTATATATATTTTTCTACATGTTTAAAAAAATTGGCACTTTTGTGCATTTTTATACAAAATACTCTCAATACTATATATATATATATATATATATATATATATATATATATATATATATATACTCTTTGCCAGTAAAATCCCCCAAGGGCGACCCCTGTGTACCCATAGTGCACAGTTTTTCTTGTTCCTCTTTACTGAGGGAGTGTGATCTGTCAGTTTCTCATCCCTGCAAAGCAAAACAGAGATTTTTAGTAAAAAAAACACATTACACATTGCTAGGCACAAATTTAACCCCTTGATCACCCCTAAATGTTAACCTCTTCCCAGCCAGTTTTATTAGTACAGTGACAGTGAATAGTATTATCACTGATCACTGTATTAGTGTCACTGATGATTTTAGTGGCAGTTAGTCAGTCCCACCCCCCAGCATCAGTGTCGGATTGTCCGTCGCACTATCACAGTCCCATTATTGATCACTGTTCCCCACTATTACTATTACATAAAAAAAAATCCAGTATATATCCCATAATTCGTAGACGCTATAAGTTTCACATAAACCAATCATTACACACTTACTGGGATTTTTTTTTTAATCAAAAATGTGTAGCAGAATACATTTTGACCAAAATTTATGAAGAAAATAGATTTTTTTAGTTTTTAATGGATATGTTTTATAGTCGAAAACAAAAATGAATAGTTTTTTTTTTCAAAATTTTTGTTTATTTTTCTTATAGCACAAAAAAAAAAAAAAGAAAACAGTAACGATCAAACTCCACCACAAGAAAGCTCTAATTGTGTGAAAAACATGATATAAATGTCAGTTGGGTACAGCGTTGCATGACCGCGCAATTACCAGTGCTGAATAGCAAAAAATGGCCTGGTCATAAAGATGCTAAAATCCTCCGGAGGTCAAGTAGTAAAGAAGTAGACTCTTACCATTGGACAGCTTTCAAGAGGCTCTTCCTGCGTTCTGACAGCTTTTCCTGTAAAACATAACATAACCCATCATCAGAAAACCAGGCACAGGTTTCTATTTACCAGTTATAATTATTTTATTCCCAGTGGTGAAGCTGCTTGAACTGTATATGTAAGGGAAGATCTTCACTGATAACTAATTACAGGCCATTGGTATCTTCTCTTGTTTTTAGTCATTATCTGATCTGGAGCCATTATCATTAATTCAACTTTCTGATGCTTTAAAGGCATTGGGAATTGCAAATTTGATCGCAAGTAATCACCAAGAATCTACCACCCATGAGTCTGAGCAAACACCACAAGTCAGCTGCTTGTGAAGTCGAATAAACTGATAACTTCAATACAGTTTATTAAAACAGGGGTGTCAAACTCAGTTTCATCATTGCCCGCACCAGCAGTATGGTTGCCCCTAAAGGGCCAGTTGTATCTGGGGTGCGCTACATGCAGAGGGCACAGTTCAGGGGTGCGCTACGTGCAGAGGGCACAGTTCAGGGGTGCGCTACGTGCAGAGGGCACAGTTCAGGGGTGCGCTACGTGCAGAGGGCACAGTTCAGGGGTGCGCTACGTGCAGAGGGCACAGTTCAGGGGTGCGCTACGTGCAGAGGGCACAGTTCAGGGGTGCGCTAAGTGCAGAGGGCACAGTTCAGGGGTGCGCTACGTGCAGAGGGCACAGTTCAGGGGTGCGCTACGTGCAGAGGGCACAGTTCAGGGGTGCGCTACGTGCAGAGGGCACAGTTCAGGGGTGCGCTACGTGCAGAGGGCACAGTTCAGGGGTACGCTACGTGCAGAGGGCACAGTTCAGGGGTGCGCTACGAGCAGAGGGCACAGTTCAGGGGTGCGCTACGTACAGAGTGCACAGTCCAGGGGTGCGCTACGTACAGAGTGCACAGTTCAGGGGTGCGCTATGTACAAAGTGCAGGGGTGCGCTATGTACAGAGTGCAGAGGTGCGCTATGTACAGAGTGCAGAGGTGCGCTATGTACAGAGTGCAGAGGTGCGCTATGTACAGAGTGCAGAGGTGCGCTATGTACAGAGTGCAGAGTTTAGAGATGCGCTATGTACAGAGTGCAGAATTTAGAGGTTCGCTATGTACATGGGGCAGAGTTCAGGGGTGTGCTATGTACAGAGTGCAGTGAGCGTATGCGGGATCTGTTAGATTCCGGAGCTGCTGAGAGAACAGCTGTCCCTTGAAAACACAGAAGGCTTCTATGTTTACAAATGACAGCAGGGAGTGGGGAGCGGAGGGGGAGAACCGGAGGTAGCGGAAGTGAGTTCCACCACTTTCCATTTGCAAAACTGAGTGCAAGGGCCACATGACAAGGCCTGGTGGGCCGAAATTGTCTCAAGGGTCTTGTGTTTGACATTTGTGGGTTAAAAAAAAATCAAATCCAAAACAGAAAAATACTGTGACAATGACTTTAATATTGATTGGATTTTTCCGCTGGGTTTGATTGGAGCGATCTTGACCCACCTCTTTGCGGTCGACCAAAACCACCATTTTTTCTTTGCAATGTAGATAATCCAATTGAATCACAAGTTTGATCGCTCTTTCAATTTGCCATTAAAGATTTGAGAAACCCAGTTACAGATTTTACTATAGTGAGGTCTCACTTTCTAGCATAGTCCTCTTGGCTGCCTTCACTGTCTATGGAGAACAAAATAAAACTTAATCTACCAGTAAAATACTTTCTATACTGCAGACCCACCGCTGAAAATAAATCTGCTTCTATGTGTCTTCCCTGAATTCTCCTTCAACATGCTAAAAGACATTTTAAAAAACATTTCAATTTTCATTAAATTTTTTAGGCCCAATGACATCATCACCGGGTCTTTGTGCTCCTCTATGCAATGCAGGCAGATCATGTCTGGTGGGAGGGGCTGGCAGGGGGCTGTACAGAGCTCCCTGATAACATCACAGCACCCGGCCGTACACCTCCCAAGAGCCCTCAGTCCTGATGCAAGCAGTGGGCGGGCTCTCGGGAGGAGTTAAGCAAATATCAAAATGTCTTGATGGGTGGATATCAGTCTTGGAGGAGTGGGCGTTCCTGGACAGGCTGAATTTGCATACATACCGGCCTGGGTAACACCCACAAGTGATGCTGAGCCTCCACAACTGAAAGAACTAAAATCCAATTGGTTGCTTTCACACTGATGCGGTTTTGCTGCATTTTTACTGTGCTAAAAATGTAAAAAAAAAAAATGCAATTCCACTAAATCCTTATGGGACTTAGGGGTGCGCTATGTACACAGAGTGCAGAGTTTAGGGGGCGCTATGTACACAGAATGCAGAGTTTAGGGGGCGCTATGTACACAGAGTGCAGAGTTTAGGGGGGCGCTATGTACACAGAGTGCAGAGTTTAGGGGGGCGCTATGTACACAGAGTTTAGGGGGCGCTATGTACACAGAGTGCAGAGTTTAGGGGGGCGCTATGTACAGAGTGCAGAGTTTAGGGGGGCGCTATGTACACAGAGTGCAGAGTTTAGGGGGGCTCTGTATGTACACAGAGTGCAGAGTTTAGGGGGGCGCTGTATGTACACAGAGTGCAGAGTTTAGGGGGGTGCCGTATGTACAGAGGGCAGAGTTCAGGGGTGCCGTATGTACAGAGGGCAGAGTTCAGGGGTGCGCTATGAAAAAAGAGTGCAGAGTTCAGGGGTGCCGTATGTACAGAGGGCAGAGTTCAGGGGTGCCGTATGTACAGAGAGCAGAGTTCAGGGGTGCCGTATGTACAGAGGGCAGAGTGCAGGGGTGCCATATGTACAGAGGGCAGAGTTCAGGGGTGCCGTATGTACAGAGGGCAGAGTTCAGGGGTGCCGTATGTAAAGAGGGCAGAGTTCAGGGGTGCCGTATGTACAGAGGGCAGAGTTCAGGGGTGCGCTATGTACAGAGGGCAGAGTTCAGCGGTGCGCTATGTACAGAGGGCAGAGTTCAGGGGTGCCGTATGTACAGAGGGCAGAGTTTAGGGGTGCGCTATGAAAAGAGTGCAGAGTTCAGGGGTGCGCTATGAAAAGAGTGCAGAGTTCAGGGGTGCGCTATGTACAGAGGGCAGAGTTCAGTGGTGCGCTATGTACAGAGGGCAGAGTTCAGCGGTGCGCTTTGTACAGAGGGCAGAGTTCAGCGGTGCGCTTTGTACAGAGGGCAGAGTTCAGCGGTGCGCTATGTACAGAGGGCAGAGTTCAGCGGTGCGCTTTGTACAGAGGGCAGAGTTCAGCGGTGCGCTATGTACAGAGGGCAGAGTTCAGCGGTGCGCTATGTACAGAGGGCAGAGTTCAGGGGTGCGCTTTGTACAGAGTGCAGAGTTCAGGGGTGCGCCGAGTGCAGGGGTGCGCAATGTACAGAGGGCAAAGAGTCTTCAGAACACTGTGGGTGTGGTGCGTTTTGAAAACTCCGCCGTGCTGCATCTTTGATGTGGTTTTCAAAACAGTAAACCGCATCAAAAATGAAGCTTCCTATTGAAATGAATAGAAAATGTGGCAAAAAACGCATCAAAAATGCACTGGTGTTGCTTTTTTGGTGCCTTTTTTTTTTCGTTTTAAAGTCCTGCATGCTGGGTAAAAGGCATCCAGAAAATGCACTGGAAATGCATCAGCAATTGCATATGCATTTTTACAGTGTTTTTGTGCAACAGAGCAGTAATGAAAGGAACCTTGAATGAAAGAGGTGGGGCCAGGGACAGTTAAGCTGGGGAGGAGAGGCTGGATGATGTTGGATGTCTTCCAGCTGGGAAATGAGGCGCGCTCTGACTTTCTGCAGCTTTTAATGTACACTGTGGGCAGCTCACAGTGTGCAGTGAAATCAGAATAAGTCAGTAGAAGAGCCAGTACCAGTGTGCCAGACTGAAGGGAAAGCCGGAGGTCAGCTTCATTTAATATACCAAAATGACTGACTCAATATAACAATTCATTGTGCACCAGGGTGGTCTTAGTGTTTCACAGCAGCCCCCAGGGGTAATACTGTATTCTCAGGGCAACTAAGATTAGGGGCCTAGCATGCAATATACGTCCGGTATGTTTAGAGATACATGATATTTTGAATATATATATATATATATATATCTATAGATATATCTATCTATCTATCTATAGATATATCTATCTATCTATCTATCTATCTATCTATACATACACATACATACATACACACACATACATAGATTTAACCACTTCCCACCTGGCCTATAGCAGAATGACGGCCGAGAAGGATAACAGCCGCCGTACGCCCGTGGTGGGCGCGCATCGCGGCGATCGGTGGCGCGGCGTGTCAGTCTGACACAGCACTACATGAACCTCAGTAAAGAGTCTCCGACGGAGGCTCTTTACCACATGATCAGCCGTGTCCAATCACAATGTAAACAGGAAGAGTCATTGATCGGCTTTTCCTCATTAGCGTCTGACAGATGCAAGTAGAGGAGAGCTTAACAGCTGCTCTCCTGACAGGGGGGGTCTGCGCCGATTGTTTATCAGCGCAGCCCCCCCCTCGGATGCCCGCCTAGGACCACCAGGGAAGGCCACCACACTGGCTCACCAGGTATGCCACCCTAGATCACCAGGGAAATGCCAATCAGTGCCCAGGCAGCTGCCAATCAGTGCACATCAACAATGCCTGCCAGTGCCATCAGTGATGCATATCAGTGCCCATCAGTGCCACCCATAAGTACCCATCAGTGCAGCCTTTCAGTGCCCAGTGTCGACTATCAGTGCCCACCAGTGCCACCCATGAGTGCCCATCAGTTCCGCCTATCAATGCTCATCAGTGCCGCCTATTAGTGCCCATCATCAGTGCCACCTCATTGGTGTCACCTCATCGGTGCCGCCTTATCAGTGCCCATCAGTGAAGGAGAAAACTTATTTATTTACAAAATTCACAACAAAATAACAATTCTGTTTGGGTACAGTGTATTATGACCGTGCAATTGTCATTCAAAGTGCGACAGCACTGAAAGCTGAAAATTGTCCTGGGCAGGAAGGGGGGTAAGTGCCCGGTATTGAAGTGGTTAACCACTTGCCGACCGGCTCACACAGATATACTGCGGCAGGTCCGCTCTCATGCACGAACTGTGTGCCCGCGGACTCGGTGTCTGCCGGCGGCCTGCGTTCGCAGCAATAAGAGGCAGAACGGGGAACTGCCTATGTAAACAAGGCATTTCCCCGTTCTGCCTAATGACATGGCAGGGATCTACTGCTCCCAGTGATCTCTGTCATGTCCCTGGTAGTCCATCCCCCTACAGTTAGAACACGCCCAGGGAACACACACTTAACCCCTTGATCGCCCCCTAGTGTTAACCCCTTCCCTGCCAGTGTCATTTATACATTGATCAGTGCATTTTTATAGCACTGATCAATGTAATAATGTAACTGGTCCCCAAAACGTGTCATTTGGGGTCATATTTGTTTGCCGCAATGTCGCAGTCCCACTAAAAATCGCAGATCGCCGCCATTACCAGTAAAAACTATAAAAAAATAAATAAAAGTCCAAAAAATCTATCCCGTTGTTTGTAGACGCGATAACTTTTGCACAAACCAATCAATATACACTTATTGCAATTTTTTTACCAAAAATATATAAAAGAATACATATCGGCCCAAACGGAGGAAGAAATTTGTTTGTTTATATATATATTTTTTTGGATATTTATTATACCAGAAAGTAAAAAATTTGTTTTTTTCCAAAATTGTCGCTCTTTTTTTGTTTATAGGGCAAAAAATAAAAACCGCAGAGGTGATCAAATACCACCAAAAGAAATCTCTATATGTGGGACATCGATTTTGTTTGTGTACAGCGTCGCACGACCGCACAATTGTCAGTTAAAGCGACGCAGTGCCATATCGCAAAAAATGGCCTGTCATTAAGGGGAAAATTCCTCTGGGGCCGAAGAGGTTAAAAAAACCCCATGTAATTATAGTTGAATAATCTTCGCATTTCTCTGCAAATCTTTCCAGAAGTGGTTCCCAGATGCATTGTCAGCATTATTCGGAAAGTAAATCCCCATCCTTCTAACTAATATTAGCTGTTTAGTGCCACCTAGTGATAACTGAGAAGAAATACACACGGGCCGACTTACTAAAACTGGAGAGTGCAAAATCTGGTGCAGCCATGCACAGAAACCAATCAGCTTCCAGGTTTGTTTGTTTTTTGTCAAAGCTTAATTGAACAAGCTGCAGTTAGAAGCCCATTGGCTCCAATGCAGAGTTGCACCAGATTTGGCACTCTCCATTTTTAGTAAATTAACCCCAATGAATAGCTGTTCAGGTCTTTATAGTATATGTGTAGGTTAGTCTGTCTGGATGAAAAAAAGACACAAGTCCATCTAGTTCAACCAAGGTCTTGTGGGTTTCAGAATGGCTGAGAAATGGGAGGAGACATAGGCGTGCGCAGGGGGTGTGCCAGGGCACACCCTAATCACTATGTGCGGTGCCAATTTCCCCCCACTGCCAGGGCTTTCCCCTTTCCTGTTGCCCCCACCCCCCACCCTGCTGGCTTCCCTCCTCCCCTCTCCCTCCAGCTGCTGCGGGGGAGGTTTCAGGATGGACAACAGGGGAATGGACTAGTAAATATGTAATTTAATGGCCGCTTCCATTTCTAAATGAAGACTGAATACGCTCACTCAATGTGTCCATTCATAATGGAAGCTTAGTAAACTGTTTACTATGCTTCCGTTTGTGAATGAACAGGAAGCCGCTCAGCACAGAGCACTTCCTATTCATTCACTGTGCAGTGCAGCTGAGGCTGCAGAGAAAGGGGCGTGTGTGTGAGGTTTGGGGTGCACACCCCCCAATGTAAGGGGCCGCACACACCTATGGGAGATGTCAGGGATTTCTAGTTTGTGGCTCTTATTCTGGGGAATCCCAAAAACATTGAGGAGCTCCAGAATACCTGCAAGCTGCTGAAGAGAGTGTTGATTGAGGTCTCCGCTTCCTCAGCGCTGTTGCGGACTTCTTCGATCATGGCCTTCAGAAGAACAATCACCTCTCGGGTGGAGGTCTGCAACTCCTTCACTGTCTATATTCAACAAACATAAATAAATGTACGATCATTTCCTAATTCCTTCCAGCATTCTATGAAATAGTTATAGTAAATCACTTGTTACAAACATGCATTTCCTCTGCTCTTCAACTCCATCTAATGGCCACAATGCAGTATTTTATTACTGGTATCTAAACAACAATATTGATTAAAGCAGAGTTCCGCCCCCCTTTCCAAAAATGAAAAGTCTGCAGCTACACATACTGAAAGACACATCATGCCTACTTCCCTTCCACATCGGAAGATGTCCAGCAAAGCCATCAGCACAGAACTGGCGAACACCAGTGGGACCCGGGTATACCCATCTACTGTCCAGAGAAGTCTGGTGGAAACCAGTGGGACTCAGGTACACCCATCTACTGTCCAAATTAGTCTGGTGTAAACCAGTGGGACCCAGGTACCCCCATCTGTTGTCCGGAGAAGTCTGGCCAAAAGTGGTCTTCATAGAAGAATTGTGGCCACAAAGCCTCTGATGTGGAAAAAAAGGCTAAGCGACTCAACTATGCAGGAAAACATAGTAACTGGAGTGCAAAAAATGGCAGCAGGTGCTCTGGACTGATGAGTCGAAATGTGAAATATTTGGCTGTAACAGGAGGCAGTTTGCTGGGGGAAGGGCTGGAGAGCAGTACAATCATGAGCGTCTGCAGCCAACTGTGAAGCATGGTGGAGGTTCCATGCTAGTTTGGAGCTGCATTTCTGTAAATGGATTTGGAGATTTGGTCAGGATGAATGGTGAGAAATACAGGCAGATACTTCTCCATCATGCCATACTATCAGCGAGGCGTGTGATTGGCCCCAAATTTATTCTGTAGCAGGACAACCACCCCAAACATACAACCCATGTACAACATACAACTGAACTATCTTCAGTGTAAAGAAGAACAAGGAGTCCTAAAAGTGATGGTTTGGCCTCCACAGAGCCCTGATCTCACTTTCATGGAGTCTGTCTGGGATGACATGAAGAGACAGATGGATTGGAGGAAGTCGACATCCACAGAAGAGCTGTGCTTAGTTCTCTAAGATGTACATAGAACAACCTACCTTCCGAGTTTCTTCAACAACTGTGTGCAAGTCTACCTAGAAGAAGGCAAGGGGGATCACCCCAAATATTGGGTTGGATTTCTCTTTTATTTGTTTAGGCTGGGTTCCCCGCATCCAGTTCGCAATAGCAGGAGATTTTGACTGGCTCTCTATGGAGCTGGTTCACATATCTCCGCAGCGGGTCCGGTGCGTCTTTTGGTCCATTTCAGGTCCAAATTCAGCCGAAAATTCAGGCTGAAATCGGACCTTAAAACGGTGAACCAGGGCGCACCGGACCCCCTGCTGTGAGCCGCATGCGTGCTCACATGTGAACCCGGCCTCACTTTCCATTTTGTTAATTGATAAAAAAGTAAACTATTAACAATTCTATTTCTGAAAGCATCCTTCATTTACAGCATTAGAATCACACCTGCCTAAGACTTTTGCATAGTAGTGAACAAAGCTCCACCTTCTTCTAGGTAAGTTCCCGCCCCCTTCACCCATAAGATGGCACCGTCTCTGGAAGTTGTCATTCCCCACCTACTGGACGACGGAGGAAGAACAGAGCCTACACTTAGCAGATGGTCAGTGCAGATGATCGCTCTGGAAGCCCCCGATTTTCTGGAACAGACCATGTGACCATGGCCTTGGCACTGGTGACGTCATCGGTTGCTGGTGTGGAGTTTATATGGACTAAACCGTCTGACTCACCATGACAGCTTGGTCCAGCTTTTCACATCCCAGGACATAAGCCGTTTCAATATCGATGCAATGGGCGTGGCTCTCCCTGCCAAAACAGAAGTGCACCATTTATTATATGTAGCGATAATATTTAATAAGACCTCCAGATCAAGAGTCATAAAATTACAGATATTTACATATGATCTTCAAAACCCAAATAAATGTTTAAAAGGGTAACTCTTGTGGGGGGAAAAAATAAGAAATAAAGAAGAAATAATGTAGCGTATACAATTGCGACACTAATCATATTGTAATTGAATGTGATTAAAAATTATCTTTCCTTTTCAATCTACAGCCGCTGTAATTTTCTGAGAATGCAATATGGCCGCCTGGAGTTGTTCTGTACACAGAGTGTGTACTGACCACTCCCCAGAAACATCATTTTCTGCTTGTCCGATTGGCTCACCAATTTTCATAGAAGTCTGCCCAAGATACAGGTCAGATTTCAGGCATCCCCTGCAACAAAAATGTCATTTTCGGAGAGATACTTTCAATAGGAGCACGTCTAAAGGGATTCAGGCCCAGCGGATTTCCTCATTTGTGCCCTGCAGCTGCACACCTGATAGTTAATTATGACACCACTCGCATTAGACCCACTCAGAACAGAGAAACACACAGGGATTACTTCACAATAACAAAGAGGTAGGAATCTGCAACAAATGTTGTTATAATCCTTGCAATGTACAGAGATCACCCAAAGGGGAATGATTTTTTTTCTCAACAAAAGTGGAGTTGTGCTTTAAATCAGCTGAATACATTCCTGGTGCAGCAACCAAAAAGTATAAAAGTCTCGAGTTGTGCAGCCCCTGTACACTTGGATGGAAGGCATATAGAGGAATCGATCTCCTCCATTTTCCTCCTGCCGCTGCTATAAGGCTGCAGAAAGAAAATGGAGGGAATCGGTTCCTCTATATGCCGCCCCTCCTATCCACCTCCTGCTGTGATCGGGCTCCTGTGTACTCCCCCCGAGCCCCCCCTCATCCCCGCAGCGCTGCAGAGTTCCCACCCCCTCCCCTCTCCTGCCGCCTGCTGCGGGAGATGTGTCAGGATGGAGAGCGGTGAAGGGGAGTGGTAAAATGTGTCATTTAGTGACCTCTTCCTTGTCTTAATGAAGAGTCAGTGATCCCTGCATACAGGGCTTTCTTTCTCAGAGAATAGGTGCAATAACCCCTCCCTTCCAAGTCACCCATTGACTCCGCCCCCCTATCCACCTCTGAGCACTGTTCCTTGGCTCCACCCCGTACCCATCTCCCAGTACCACCCCTTTTAGAGAATACAGAACCCAATATCATTTTGTGGTGCTTTAAGGCAGTAAAATGCCAAACTGCAATGTTGTTCTATGATCTGCAAGCTAAATGTTCAACAGGTCCAGCATGAGGACCTTCTCAGTGACAATCATCAAGCTACTAATGCCGCGTACACGCGACCGTTCTTTCCATCGGAATGAACTGACGGTCTTTCCGACAGAGTTCCGCTGAAACGGACTTGCCTACACACGATCACACCAAAAGACCGATCGTTTAGAACGCGACGACGTACATCGGGACCAGAAAAAGTTCAATAGCCAGTAGCCAATAGCTGCCCTTGCGTCGTTTTTGGTCCGTCGGAATAGCATACAGACGAACGGTTTTCCCGATAGGAACTGATTCCATCAGAAAGTTTGGAAACATGTTCTATTTCTAGGTCCGTCAGAATTTTCAAATGAAAAAGTCAGATGAAGTCCACACACGATCGGAATGTCCGACGGAATGATTCCGCCGGACCTTTTCTGCTGGAGAGTCCGGTCGTGTGTACGCGGCATAAGTGTTCAGATGTATAAGGATAATACACTATTGGAGCTCCTTTCTTTCTTCTATATGGCCTGTTCCGGTCCGAGAGAGTGTACTGGTCTCTTATCAGAAGGAGAGTCCCTCTACATATTGGACGGAAAAACGGCGTAAGGAGGGAGAAGGACGCTAGGAGTCTGGAAGTACTCACATCTATGATCGATCAGAGACCCCGCAGAGGGCTATATCTGCAGGCGATAACGACCTCGCTACTGACAGGAGGTCCACCACATCTGGTAAGGGTCTCCATCATCTTTGGTGTACGTTCTAAAGAGAGGCCTATCCCTCGTCCCCTCGGTGGTGGTGGAATCAACCTGTAATTTTCATCTTCAGTGGTTTTTTCTTTTTATGCATTTGAAATTGGACTCAGCGTTCATCATTTGTGAACTATATACACATTGTTTCACTTATATATTTTTTTTGCACTATATGAATTTTTTATGCAGACTTTTTTCAATTGCCTTTTATTTTCACTGGTATGGATAGGTATAGTCCTTCATAATCTATTCACTAACGTAGTGTTATTCTGTGCATTGGGTTTTTTGAACACATATATTAACCACTTGCCGACCGGGCCATAGCTGAAAGACGGCTACAGCGCGGTCGGCTTATTCTGGGTGGACGTCCGTGGGACGTCATTTCAGAATGTTGCTCCCGCGTGCCCCCGGGAACATCCGTGACTGCCGGATCACGGTAAATAGCCGCTGGTCGCGGCCGTTTACCACGTGATCGTTCCGTCAAATGACGGAGCGATCACTTGTAAACAAACCGGCATCACGTCATGACGCCGGTTCCTCCCTCCCCTCTGTGTACCAATCGATACAGTGCGAGGGGAGAGGGGGAGAGATTGCAGCAGCGCTGTGGGATGGATGTTTAGTGCCCACAGCTCTGCTCAATGTCAACACTCTGCCAACACTCTGCCAACACTCTGCCAAAAAATACTCGCCAATACTCTGCCAATACGCTGCCAAAAAATACTCGCCAATACTCTGCCAATAAATTTTAACAGAAACAAAGAATTTTTTTTTTTTTTATCGAATTTTCAGTTTTTTTGATTTATAGCGCAAAAAATAAAAGACCCAGCGGTGATTAAATACCACCAAAAGAAAGCTCTATTTGTGTGGAAAAAAAGGACAAAAATTTCATATAGATACAGTGTTGCATGACTGAGTAATTGTCATTCAAAATGTAAGAGCACAGAAAGCTGAAAATTGGTCTGGTTAGGAAGGGGGTTTAAGTGCCCAGTTGTCAAGTGGTTAATTTAAGATTGTTACAATATTAGTGCGACTATCTCCCTCTTACATTAGTAAAATAGATCTAGAACAATAGATCTACCCCAGCAACAATGAACTACCAACAGTCAGCATCAATAGACCCTCCAGCAGCCAGCAACATTAGACCCGTCCCTCAACAGTAGATCCCTCCCAGCAATGATTGCTCCCCTGCAACATAAGACCTACCACCAGCAACCAATAGATCCCCCACCAGCAACCAATAGACACCCCCCCTACAAAATAGATCCCCTCCAGCAACAATAGTTTCCCCAATAGCCAGCATCAATAGACCCTCCAGCACACCCAGGTACCTCTTGCCATTACATACATTCAGTGCTGGAGGTGCCGGAACTGCGTTTCCCCCACTTTCTCACTGAAAAAAAAAGCCCTGCGTAAAGATCACTAACTCTGTCTATTCATAACTGAGCCACAGTAAACTGAGTTTACTATGCTTCACTTTGTGAATGAAGGGGAATCTCTATACAGAGCTATTCCTGTCCATTCAGTCAGTAGAGCTGAGGCTGCGGAGATGGAGATTGAGGGCTGTGTCGTCAATCTGCTTTCTCCGTTTCAAAGGTGGAACATCAGACTCCGGATATCTCACAAAAAACCTCCAAAAGGGGCTCCTTAAATTGTAAAAAATTATTAAAAATGAGATTGTAAAAAAGAAATAAAATAAAATGGTAAAAATATAATTAAAAACAACTTTGCAAAAAAGAAAAAGAAAAATTACATGGTAAAAAATAATAAAAAATAAAACAACAAAAATAAAAAAACTACTGACACCAGAGGCTACACCTACCAGGGTCACAAAGGTCGCACTTGCAACCAGGCCCTGGTGTTCCGCCACTGTGAGGGGGGGAGGAGGCTTTATGGTTTCTTGCACCGGGGCCCTCAAGTTACGCCTCTGTTCCCAAGAACATTCGTATGAAAATTCTAAGTACATTTGATGATTTGACGAATGCCGCTGGAAAGTACTTTAAAAGTTTTTTCACTTTTAACATCAGATTTTTGGAATGAATGTAATTTCCTAAACGAATATCACATTCACTGTTGGAAATTTGTTCGTTAGAGAAAAGTTTTCCATCGTGCTCCTTTGAAATATTCTCATGACTGGTGAAAAACGATTGTCGATTTGACCCCACTAATGATTAGACAATTAAACGAACATTCTTATGACAAAATATCTAATGAATTCCTGCTAGTGTATGGCCAGCATTACGGTTCATTTCCTTCATAAAAGAGCCACAGCCTGAGAAAAAAAAGCCTGTCCCCTGCCAGCAGGGCTTCCATTATGCCGCGTACACACAAGCGGACTTTACGGCGGACTTTGCCCGGCGGATTTTTCGACGTACTTTCCGACGGACTTTCTGAATGAACGGACTTGCCTACACACAATCCACCAAAGTCCGTCGAATTCGTACGTGATGACGTACGACCGGACTAAAACAAGGAAGTTCATAGCCAGTAGCCAATAGCTGCCCTAGCGTGGCTTTTTAGTCCGTCGAACTAGCATACAGACGGCGGACTTTTCGACCGGACTCGATTTCAACGGATAAATTTTAAACAAGTTTCAAATCTAATTCCGTCCAACTTTTGAGAAAACAAAGTCCGCTGGAGCCCACACACATCGAATTGTCCGACGAAATCCAGTCCGCCGGGCAAAGTCCGCCGTAAAGTTCGCTCGTGTGTACGCGGCATTAGAAATCATGGGGCTCTATACAACCTACCTGACAGCCCCCTCCTTGGGCACCTGGAGAAGAAGAAAGAACTTACATTTCGAGCATTCGTCTCTCGTACTGCCCTACCGCTCGGTGCACCGTACAGCCACAGCAGCTATTTGGCTTCACAGGCTGCCAGCAGTGGGGGGTGGATGGTGCCTCTGTGCCCGCACCTAAACGCTGGGATCTCATGCACCGGAGCT
Source organism: Lithobates septentrionalis (assembly GCA_037952835.1). Taxonomy (NCBI): domain Eukaryota; kingdom Metazoa; phylum Chordata; class Amphibia; order Anura; family Ranidae; genus Lithobates; species Lithobates septentrionalis. The sequence goes on from JBBDGP010000059.1 coordinate 336,015, forward strand.
GAACACCCAGTATGCATGAGGCCTAAAGACCCCACACCCCCTCCCCCATTCCCCAGGAATAATAGAGTACATACAATCAATGGCCAATTTATTAGGTACACCTGTTCAATTGCTTGGTAACACAAATTGCTAATCAGCCAATCACACGGCAGCAACTCAATGCATTTAGGTATCTAGACGTAGTGAAGACGACTTGCTGAAGATCAAACTGAGCATCAGAATGAGGAAGAAAGGGGATTGAAGTGACTTTGAACGTGGTATGGTTGTTGGTGGCAGACGGGCTGCTCTGAGTATTTCTGGGATTTTCACACACAACCATCTCTCAGGGTTTACAGAGAATGGTGGGAAAAAGAGAAAATATCCAGTGAGCGGCAGTTGTGTGGAGGAAAATGCCTTGTTGAGGTCAGAGGAGAATGGGCAGACTGGTTGCAGATGATAGAAAGACAACAGTAACTCAAATAACCCCTCATTACACCCAAGGTATGCAGAATACCATCTCTGAACACACAACACATCCAACCATGAAGCAGATGAGCTACATCAGCAGAAGACCACACCGGGTGCCACTCCTGTCAGCTAAGAACAGGAAACTGAGGATACAATTGGCACAGGATCACCAAAACTGGACAATAGAAGATTGGAAACACGTTGTCTGGTCTGATGAGTCTGGATTTCAGCTGCGACATTCAGATGGTGGGGTCAGAAATTGGCACATGGATCCATCCTGCCTTGTATCTCCGGTTCAGGCTGGCGGTGGGGGTGTAATGGTGTGGGGGATGGGATATCACCGGTTCAGGCTGGTGGTGAGGGAGTAATGGTGTGGGGGATGGGGTATCACCGGTTCAGGCTGGTGGTGGGGGTGTAATGGTGTGGGGGATGGGATATCACCGGTTCAGGCTGGTGGTGGGGTGTAATGGTGTGGGGGATGGGATATCACTGGTTCAGGCTGGTGGTGAGGGTGTAATGGTGTGGGGGATGGGGTATCACCGGTTCAGGCTGGTGGTGGGGGTGTAATGGTGTGGGGGATGGGATATCACCGGTTCAGGCTGGTGGTGGGGTGTAATGGTGTGGGGGATGGGATATCACCGGTTCAGGCTGGTGGTGGGGGTGTAATGGTGTGGGGGATGGGGTATCACCGGTTCAGGCTGGTGGTGGGGGTGTAATGGTGTGGGGGATGGGGTATCACCGGTTCAGGCTGGTGGTGGGGGTGTAATGGTGTGGGGGATGGGGTATCACCGGTTCAGGCTGGTGGTGGGGGTGTAATGGTGTGGGGGATGGGATATCACCGGTTCAGGCTGGTGGTGGGGTGTAATGGTGTGGGGGATGGGATATCACCGGTTCAGGCTGGTGGTGGGGGTGTAATGGTGTGGGGGATGGGGTATCCCCGGTTTAGGCTGGTGGTGGGGGTGTAATGGTGTGGGGGATGGGGTATCACCAGTTCAGGCTGGTGGTGGGGGTGTAATGGTGTGGGGGATGGAGTATCACCGGTTCAGGCTGGTGGTGGGGGTGTAATGGTGTGGGGGTGGGATATCACCGGTTCAGGCTGGTGGTGGGGGTGTAATGGTGTGGGGGATGGGGTATCACTGGTTCAGGCTGGTGGTGGAGGTGTAATGGTGTGGGGGTGGGATATCACCGGTTCAGGCTGGTGGTGTGGGTGTAATAGTGTGGGGGATGGGGTATCACCGGTTCAGGCTGGTGGTGGGGGTGTAATGGTGTGGGGGATGGGGTATCACCGGTTCAGGCTGGTGGTGGGGGTGTAATGGTGTGGGGGATGGGGTATCACCGGTTCAGGCTGGTGGTGGGGGTGTAATGGTGTGGGGGTGGGATATCACCGGTTCAGGCTGGTGGTGTGGGTGTAATAGTGTGGGGGATGGGGTATCACCGGTTCAGGCTGGTGGTGGGGGTGTAATGGTGTGGGGGATGGGATATCACCGGTTCAGGCTGGTGGTGGGGTGTAATGGTGTGGGGGATGGGATATCACCGGTTCAGGCTGGTGGTGGAGGTGTAATGGTGTGGGGGATGGGGCATCACCGGTTCAGGCTGGTGGTGGTGTAATGGTGTGGGGGATGGGGTATCACCGGTTCAGGCTGGTGGTGGGGGTGTAATGGTGTGGGGGATGGGATATCACCGGTTCAGGCTGGTGGTGGGGGTGTAATGGTGTGGGGGATGGGATATCATCGGTTCAGGCTGGTGGTGGGGGTGTAATGGTGTGGGGGATGGGGTATCACCGGTTCAAGCTGGTGGTGGGGGTGTAATGGTGTGGGGGATGGGGTATCACCGGTTCAGGCTGGTGGTGGGGGTGTAATGGTGTGGGGGATGGGATATCACCGGTTCAGGCTGGTGGTGGGGGTGTAATGGTGTGGGGGATGGGGTATCACCGGTTCAAGCTGGTGGTGGGGTGTAATGGTGTGGGGGATGGGGTATCACCGGTTCAGGCTGGTGGTGGGGGTGTAATGGTGTGGGGGATGGGGTATCACCGGTTCAGGCTGGTGGTGGGGTGTAATGGTGTGGGGGATGGGATATCACCGGTTCAGGCTGGTGGTGGGGGTGTAATGGTGTGGGGGATGGGATATCACCGGTTCAGGCTGGTGGTTGAGGTGTAATGGTGTGGGGGATGGGGTATCACCGGTTCAGGCTGGTGGTGGGGGTGTAATGGTGTGGGGGATGGGGTATCACCGGTTCAGGCTGGTGGTGGAGGTGTAATGGTGTGGGGGATGGGATATCACCGGTTCAGGCTGGTGGTGTAATAGTGTGGGGGATGGGGTATCACCGGTTCAGGCTGGTGGTGGGGGTGTAATGGTGTGGGGGATGGGATATCACCGGTTCAGGCTGGTGGTGGGGGTGTAATGGTGTGGGGGATGGGGTATCACCGGTTCAGGCTGGTGGTGGGGTGTAATGGTGTGGGGGATGGGGTATCACCGGTTCAGGCTGGTGGTGGGGTGTAATGGTGTGGGGGATGGGGTATCACTGGTTCAGGCTGGTGGTGGTGGTGTAATGGTGTGGGGGGTGGGGTATCACCGGTTCAGGCTGGTGGTGGGGTGTAATGGTGTGGGGGATGGGGTATCACTGGTTCAGGCTGGTGGTGTAATGGTGTGGGGGGTGGGGTATCACCGGTTCAGGCTGGTGGTGGAGGTGTAATGGTGTGGGGGATGGAGTATCACCGGTTCAAGCTGGTGGTGGAGGTGTAATGGTGTGGGGGATGGGGTATCACCGGTTCAGGCTGGTGGTGGGGGGTGTAATGGTGTGGGGGATGGGATATCACCTGTTAAGGCTGGTGGTGGGGTGTAATGGTGTGGGGGATGGGGTATCACCGGTTCAGGCTGGTGGTGGGGGTGTAATGGTGTGGGGGATGGGATATCACCGGTTCAGGCTGGTGGTGGGGTGTAATGGTGTGGGGGATGGGATATCACCGGTTCAGGCTGGTGGTGGGGGTGTAATGGTGTGGGGGTATCACCGGTTCAGGCTGGTGGTGGGGGGTATTTTCTTGGCACACTTTGGGCCCCTTAGTACCAATTGATCATGGTTTAATCACCACGGCCTACCTGAGTATTGTTGCTGACCATGTCCATCCCTTTATGACTACAGTGTCCCCATCTTCTGATGGCTCCTTCCAGCAGGATAATGCTCCATGTCACAAAGCTCCAATCATCTCACCACTGGACAATGAGGTCCCTGTCCTCCAATGGCCTCCACACTCACCACATCTCATCCAAGGGGGACCTAATAAAGGGGGTCCAACCCACTAATAGCAAGGTGGACCTAATAAAGTATCCGGTGAGGTGTATGTGTGTTGGCAGTCAAGACCTTCCCTCCAGTAGCAGGCAGTTCAATAAGGGCGGGTAGCTTGGGTTAAAGATTATTCTTGGCACACCTTTAGATTACTGGGCACGATCCAAAAGGTACTTAAAGAATCTCCTTACTGCTCTGGGTCATCTGCTGTACTGATAGGACTGGGCTGGCTTTACCCATTTATCAGGCCCTGCCTGCCAGTATGCCTCAGAGGGACACTTGTCTATGTGGACGCAGTGGTCTCTCTGCAAAGGTCTGGCACACACCCTGAGAGTTGGATATCTGCAATCTGACTGACTCAGTAGGGGCCATTTTGGATCTCTCCAGACAGACCACTGCTTCCACATAGAGAGGAAATGTCCTCTGCAGCATGCTGGTGGGGGGGGGGGGGGGGGGTTGTGGGCGACGACAGGCTTTTCTACTCAGGCTGTGGCTTCTTTCTAAAGAAAATGAACTGTAGGACTTTCACACAACATGACCCCGGTATGTCTACAGACTGCGGCCATTACTCCAACCTATTTTTTAATGTGCGATTCCCGGGGGGGGGGGGGGGTCTTGATTGGAGAGTGTGACCCCAGAGCAGAGATCACCTCCCCTCTCTAATAACACCTTCACCATTAATTAACTCCAATTGCAGGGGATGCCTGTAATTTGGCTTGTAGTTCTGTACAGACTACAAGGGTAAAAAAAAACCCAGACAATCACACAAGCAGGAAATAAGATTTCTGGGTCATAGGTCCCCGCTGTCCCTCATTTGGAGGGAATGTCACTTATTCTAAACCAATTCACAGACATTAACCCCCTCAATACCGGGCACTTTCACCCCCTTCCTGCCCAGGCCAGTTTTCAGCGCTGTCACACTTTGAATGACAATTGCGCGGTCATGTAACACATATGACATTTTTATCATTTTCTTAACGCAAATAGAGCTTTCTTTTGGTGGTATTTAATCACTGCTGGCTTTTTAATTTTTTACAAAAAAAAAAAAAAAAAAGACCAAAAATATTGCAAAAAAAAAAAAGTTTTTCTAAGGGCACTTTCACACTGGGGCGGGGGCGTCGGCGGTAAAGCTTTACTATCGTTTTTGCAGCGCTTTTCAGCCGCTAGCGGGGAGCTTTTAACTTTTAGCTTTTAAAAAGGGTTAAAAGCACCGGCAGAGTGCAGCTGCAGCGGCGCATTGGCGGTGCTGCCCATTGATTTCATTGGCGGTGCTGCCCATTGATTTCATTGGCGGTGCTGCCCATTGATTTCATTGGCGGTGCTGCTCCAGTGTGAAAGACCTCAGGAAGCACTCGGGTTTTCACACTGGAGTGAGAGGAGAGGCGCTTTACAGGTGCTATTTTTAGCGCTATAGCGCCTGTAAAGCGACTCGGAGTGAAAGTAGCCTTAGTTTCTGTCAGTAAATTTTGTAAATAAGTAATTTTTCTCCTTCACTTATGGGCACTGATTGGGTGGCACTGATGAGGAGGCACTAATATGCCCCACTGATAGGTGGCACTTATGGGCGGCACTGATGGACACAAAGGCAGCAGTGACTGGCATCACTAATGGGCACCGATTGGTGCCACTGAGGAGCTTTACTGTAATCAGGACACTGATGACATGTCCAGCTGTCCCCTGCGAGGAGATGCCGCTGATCGGCTCTCCTCGCCTCTGTCAGTGTGAGGCGATAAGAGACGATCACTGGCACTTCCGTGTTTACAAGTGACCAGCTGTGATTGGACACAGCCGATCACATGGCTAAAGAGCCGCATGATCAGCTAATTACAGAGATTGGGGTCCTGAGAGCAGAACCGCCCCCACCGTCATTTGACGGTGGGCGGGCGGCAAGCAGTTAAAGTGGTTGTTATCCCACAGGGTGAAATTTACATTATCCTCTCTGTTGATTCGTGGAATGTCCCCCCTGTGTTTGTGCTTTATAAAGAAATGCATCTATATACCTGTTTACAGAGCGCAGATCGGCGCTCACGTGACCCGCCGGCTCTCTCCTCATCAGTCAGGAGGGGAGGAGGAGAAGAGGAGGCCCCACCCACTGAAGCTGTCATGCGAGAGAGGAGAGAGGCAGCAACATCACAGATGTCACTATACTATATTTATTTCTCACTTTATTGCTAAAATTACTGTAAAATTTAAGACGCAGCTGGGTGTAGTAAGATGTCCGCTGCCGCCTTCTGACTGCAGGTGTTCTGTCAGATTAGCAAACCTGGTAGTGGTTTAACAGCTTGCTCCCACTTTCACCCCCTTCCTACCCAGGCAAATTTTCAGCTTTCAGCGCTGTCATAGTTACATAGTAGGTGAGGTTGAAAAAAGACACAAGGCCATCAAGTCCAACCTATGTGTGTGATTATGTGTCAGTATTACATTGGATATCCCTGTATGTTGCGGTCATTCAGGTGCTTATCTACTAGTTTCTTGAAGCTATCAATGCTCCCCGCTAAGACCACCGCCTGTGGAAGGGAATTCCACATCCTTGCCGCTCTTACAGTAAAGAACCCTCTACGTAGTTTAAGGTTAAACCTCTTTTCTTCTAATTTTAATGAGTGGCCACGAGTCTTGTTAAACTCTCTTCTGCGAAAAAGTTTTATCCCTATTGTGGGGTCACCAGTCTGGTATTTGTAAATTGAAATCATATCCCCTCTCAAGCGTCTCTTCTCCAGAGAGAATAAGTTCAGTGCTCGCAACCTTTCCTCATAACTAAGATCCTCCAGACCCTTTATTAGCTTTGTTGCCCTTCTTTGTACTCGCTCCATTTCCAGTACATCCTTCCTGAGGACTGGTGCCCAGAACTGGACCGCATACTCTAGGTGCGGCCGGACCAGAGTATTGTAGAGCGGGAGAATTATCGTTTTATCTCTGGAGTTGATCCCCCTTTTAATGCCAATATTCTGTTTGCTTTGTTAGCAGCAGCTTGGCATTGCCTGCCATTGCTAAACCTATCATCTACTAGGACCCCCAGGTCCTTTTCCATCCTAGATTCCCCCAGAGGTTCTCCCCCCAGTGTATAGATTGCATTCATATTTTTGCCACCCAAATGCATTATTTTACATTTTTCTACATTGAACCTCATTTGCCATGTAGTCGCCCACCCCATTAATTTGTTCAGGTCTTTTTGCAAGGTTTCCACATCCTGCGGAGACGTTATTGCCCTGCTTAACTTAGTATCGTCTGCAAATACAGAGATTGAACTGTTTATCCCATCCTCCAGATCGTTTATGAACAAATTAAATAGGATTGGTGCCAGCACAGAACCCTGGGGAACCCCACTACCCACCCCTGACCATTCCGAGTACTCCCCATTTATCACCACCCTCTGAACACGCCCTTGTAGCCAGTTTTCAATCCATGTACTCACCCTATGGTCCATGCCAACGGACCTTATCTTGTACAGTAAACGTTTATGGGGAACTGTGTCAAATGCTTTTGTAAAATCCAGATACACCACGTCTACGGGCCTTCCTTTATCTAGATGGCAACTCACCTACTCATAGAAGGTTAATAGATTGGTTTGGCAAGAACGATTCTTCATGAATCCATGCTGATTACTGCTAATGATACCGTTCTTATTACTAAAATCTTGTATATAGTCCCTTATCATCCCCTCCAAGAGTTTACATACTATTGATGTTAGGCTAACTGGTCTGTAATTCCCAGGGATGTATTTTGGGCCCTTTTTAAATATTGGTGCTACATTGGCTTTTCTCCAATCAGCTGGTACCATTCCAGTCAGTAGACTATCTGTAAAAATTAGGAACAACGGTCTGGCAATCACTTGACTGAGTTCCCTAAGTACCCTTGGATGCAAGCCATCTGGTCCCGGTGATTTATTAATGTTAAGTTTCTCAAGTCTAATTTTAATTCCGTCCTCTGTTAACCATGGAGGTGCTTCCTGTGTTGTGTCATGAGGATAAACACTGCAGTTTTGGTTACTGAAGCCCCCTGATTCACTCGTGAAGACTGAGGAGAAGAATAAATTCAATACCTTTGCCATCTCCCCATCCTTTGTAACCAGATGTCCTTCCTCATTCTTTATGGGGCCAATAAGGTCTGTCCTCCCTTTTTTACTGTTAACATACTTAAAGAATTTCTTGGGATTTTTTTTGCTCTCCTCCGCTATGTGTCTTTCATGTTCTATCTTAGCTGTCCTAATTGCACCCTTACATTTCCTGTTGCATTCTTTATAAAGTCTGAATGCTGAGGATGATCCCTCAACCTTGTATTTTTTGAAGGCCTTCTGCTTTGCTTTTATATGCATTTTTACAATGGAGTTAAGCCATCCAGGACTTTTGTTCGCTCTTTTAAATTTATTACCCAATCGGATACATTGGCTAATGCCCTTATTTAATATGCTCTTAAAGCAAACCCATCTCTCCTCCATATTCTTTGTTCCTAATATTTTATCCCAATTTATGCCTTTTAGCAAGGTTTGTAGTTTAGGGAAGTTGGCTCTTTTGAAATTCAGTGTCTTTGTATTCCCTTTATGTTTCCTATTTGTGTGATTTATACTGAAACTAATTGACCTGTGATCGCTGTTACCCAAATTGCCCCGTATTTCCACATCCGTGATCAGGTCTGTATTGTTGGTAATCAGTAGATCCAGTAATGTTTTATTTCTAGTTGGTGTGTCTACCATCTGACCCATAAAATTGTCCTACAAGACATTAAGGAACACACTTTGAATGACACTTGCGCGGTCATGCAAGACTTTACCCAAATTACATTTGTATATTTTTTTCCCCACAAATAGATCTTTCTTTTGGTGGTATTTATTCACCGCTGTTTTTTAATTTTTTGTTAAAAAAAAAAAGAAAAAAAGAAAAAAAAAAAAAAAAGACATTAAATTTTGAAAAAAAACAAAAAACAGCTTTGCAAACAGGTAATTTTTCTTCTTCATTGATGTACGCTGATAGGGCGGCACTGATGGAAAATGATAGGTGTCACTGATGAGGTGGCAATGAGAGGGTGGCACTGAAGGGCATTGATAGGTGGCACTAAAGGGTGGCAGCGATAGGCACTGAGGGGTAGCAGTGATGGGCAGCACTGCTTGGTGGCACTGATTGGCACCACTGGTGGCATTAATTGGTGGCACTAATATGCACTGATTGGTGGCACTGATATGCACCGATTGGTGGCACTGGCAGATGGCACTGGTGGGCACAGATGAGGTGGCTGTGGTGAGATGGCAATGTCCCTTTCACAGAAGCCGGTGATCAGTTTTTTTCTCATGCTGTCAGTGTGAAGAGGAAAAAAAAACGATTACCGATCTTCTGTTTGCATCACGTGATCAGCTGTCATTGGCTGACAGCTGATCACGTGGTAAGGGGCCGTGATCTGTGATCAGCCGAGTCTCATTGACTCGGTGATCACAGAGCAGGTGGGGAGCATGCAAGAAGGCGAATGCGAGGTTAACGCATGCGCAGCTGACGGAAAGTCCCTTCCGTTACCTAATGTGACGGTTTGCCGATTCTGAAAACAGCTGCCACGCATATGCACGGGAGTGAGGTCATCGCGACTCAGGCCACTCGAAGAGGCTGCAGACATGATACAGGAGATGGTCAGAGACTGCAGACACTCGCATCTGCAGGGGTCCGATGCATGCTGGTTCACCGTTTCAGGTCAGATTTCAGCCTAAATTTTGGGCTGAATTCAGACCTGAAATGGACCAATAGACGCACATTGTTTTTGTGCAAAACGCACCGGACCTGCTGCAGAGATATGTGAACTGGCTCCATAGACAGCTGGTGAAAATCTCCTGCTAATGCGAATTGGATGCGAGGAACCAGCATCTAATTCTCAATGGTGTGAACGCAGTCTAAATGGGTGCAATTCACAGAACACTTAACCACTTCAGCCCCGAAAGGATTTACCCACTACCTGACCAGGCCATGTTTTGCGATACGGCACTGCCTCGCTTTAACTGATGTAGCACCCTGATGTTGTGGCAGGGTTGCTAGTAAATTTACCTGCCAGGTATATTTGCCTTGGCCAAGGGATAGGCGATTGATTGATTCCACCCTAATTCTGGAATTGCTGCACTTCTCTCTTCTGTCACTAGGTGGCCTGGTATCTGGTGACATTAGATAAGACAAGGGCATTGCAAGGACAGATTAGGAATGGATGGGGTGTCTCAGCAAATGAGCATGGATCTTCTTGGGTCCCTTGGCCTGCTGGGAGGGCCTATTTAATTGGGTGAGGTCAGGTGATCGGGGGTTCTGTGCCACCTGGACGCAGGCATGGACTGGCCATCGGGACTACTGGGAGCTTCCCGGTGGGCCGATGGCTCAGTGGGCTGGTTTCAGTGACAGCAGCCCGCCGCCTCCCTCCGGTCCTCTGTCCCCCCCCCTGCAGCGCTCACCTCCTCTCCCTACCTAGTTATGCAGTGCAACTGAATAATGACATGATGCTCAGGAGTCGGCACTGAGAAGCTCATCATACGATCCGAAAGGAGGGCGGCCACACACACACCGCTGTAACATAAGCTTCCTCAGCACTCGTTCTCCTGCTCTTTCCTTCCCTGCTCTCCATCCTGTCTGCTGCCATGGAGAATCTAGATCGTCAGGGAGAGAAGGTAAGCCCTGGGGGGGGACAGAGCAGCATGGGGGGGGGGCGGGGAGAGGAGCATATGGGGGACCAGAGCAGCATGAGGGAGGGTTAGGAAAGAGAGGAGCATATGGGGCACCAGAGCAGCATGAGGGGGGGGGAAAGAGAGGAGCATATGGGGGCCAGAGCAGCATGAGGGGGGAGAGGTGATCATAGGGGGGACCAGAGCAGCATGTGGGGGACCAGAGGAGCATGTGGGGACCAGAGAAGCATGGGGGGACCAGAGAAGCATGGGGGGACCAGAGAAGCATGGGGGGACCAGAGAAGCATGGGGGGACCAGCGGAGCACATGGGAGACCAAAGTAGCATGGGGGAGACCAAAGCAGCATGGGGGAATAGAGGAGCACGCGGGGGACCAGAGGAGCACGCAGAGTACATAGGGGACCAGAGCAGCTTGCGGGGAATAGAGGAGCAGCATGGGGGGACCAGAGGAGCACGGGAGGGGGGGGGGAGACGGGGGGAACCACAAGGAGCATGGAGGAGGGGACAGACAGCTGGCTCAACAACTATAGAATGGGAATTTCTCACTTCCTTGCGTAATCTTATCCCATTTGGGGGGGGGGGGGGCACCGAACTGATTCTTTGCCCCAGGTGAAATAATGTCTAGCTTCCCCACTGGTACTGCCTATAAGAGAAATAATGTAGAATGGTTAATGGCTAGTGAGGGGGGCTTGGGTGGCAGGCCGGGGAGGGGGGGGCGGGTTTGTCTGGCCAGCATGGGAGAGACCTGTCACCTGTCAAAGTGGGCCAGTCTGGATAAAGTCCAGAGCCACATTTTGTCCCAGTCCAGCCCTGCCTGGACGGCTGTCTGGGTCGACGTGTGTTGTGCTGCCCTGGGCTGCTAGGCCAGAAACCTAAGGCCTATCTCGGGGACATCTGGCTGCTAGGCTGTCTGAGGGTCTATCCAGAAGCAAGAGAGCAGCGCAGGGCTGGGATCGCAGTCCAACCAGAAGTGACGGTTCTGGTGGCCGGAGAACCTGTCGCGGTCGGAGGTAGAGGGGAAGCTGTCGCCACTAAGGGACCATCCACCTGGTTACCAGGGACCACAGTGAGTAGCTGAAGAAAATACTGGAGCGGTGTTCTCGCCAACTGGGGATGGTGAAGAATCGGGAAACTTCAGCAGGTGCCAAGCCAGGGACCCAGCCAGTGGATGTGACGCTTGCAGACCTTGTGTGCCAAGCCAGGGACCGAGCGGGCCAGTGGGGCGACGCTTGAGGAGTATCTGTGAGTGCCAAGCTAGGAACCCAGCAGGGATGCCGGGGTGACACTTGAGGAAGATACTGAGTGAGAAGGTTGGAAGAGCTCAGGAGATCCAGTGGCAGTAAGTCTAGTGTGAGAGACGCGGAGCTCAGATCTACAAGAAGTGAATGTAGAGGAAGTAAAGGAATTTGTTATTATTATACGAGATTTATATAGCGCCAACAGTTTACGCAGCGCTTTACAATGTATAGGGGGGACAACACAATTACAGTACAGTTCAATACAAAAAGGTACAGGAGGGCCCGGCTTGTAGAGCTTACATTCTAAAGGGAGGGGGTGGTGGTACAAAAGGTAATAGCTGCAGAGAATTATTTGATGGGGGTGGCTCAGGGACAGTTGTTAGGTGGGTGTGGGATAGGCTTCCCTGAATAAATGAGTTTTCAGGGATCTCCTAAAGGTGGACAGGGTAGGGGCTGATCGGACATACTGGGGCAGGGAGTTCCAGAGGATGGGAGAGGCTCTGGAGAAGTCCTGAAGGCGAGCATGGGAGGAGGTAACAAGGGAGCTAGAGAGCAGGAGGTCCTGGGAGGAGCGGAGGGGACGATTTGGGCGATATCTACAGATGAGGTTGGTGATGTAGCTGGGGGCGATGTTGTGAATGGCCTTGTATGTTATGGTTAGCATTTTGAATTTTACACGGTGGGGTAGGGGAAGCCAGTGAAGGGATTGGCAGAGAGGAGCAGCAGTCACGGATCGATTAGTGAGGTGTATTAGTCTAGCAGCAGTATTCATAATAGACTGAAGGGGGGAGGAGCCTGTGTAAGGGTAGGCCATTAAGGAGAAAGTTGCAGTAGTCAAGGCGGGAAATAATCAAGGAGTGAATAAGTTGCTTTGTGGTGTCATTAGTCAGGAAGGGTGGAATTCTGGAGATGTTGCGGAGGTTAAGGCGGCAGGATTTAGCTGGTGATTGGATATGGGGGCTGAAGGAGAGGTCAGAGTCAAGGATTACACCCATGACCCTGGCATGTGTGGAGGGAGGGTTGTGTTGTTGATATTAATGGTGAAGTCACGGGGGTGGGGGGACCGTGAAGGAGGAAATATAACAAGCTCAGTTTTAGAAAGATTAAGTTTGAGGAAGTGGTGTGACATCCATACCGATATGTTACAACTTGTGTTAGAAACTGTTACAAGACTGTTGCCATAGGAGACAGCAATCCTACACATGCAAATGTGGTGTCCTGCTGGGTGCCTTTCCCTGCCCGGCTGTCTACCTGTAGAAGTCTCGGTGTCTGCTAATTACCATTGCAACTACCTAAGGGTGTCCTGGCCCTAACCCTCTCTCCCACAGTTCTGTTCAAGAGAAATCTATCTTGCATTACACCCACCATGCTTTGTAAACCACTCTATACAGAAGGATGTCAGCTGTCCCTAACTCTGGAGGTTCTCAGACCAAATGGACCCGGGACCTTGCTACACTGACAATTGCGCAGTCGTGTGATGTTGTACCCAAATAAAATTGACGTCCTTTTTTTTTCCACAAATAGAGCTTTCTTTTGGTGGTATTTGATCACCTCTGCGATTTTAATTTTTTTGCGCTATAAACAAAAAAAGACGGACAATTTTGAAAAAAAAAAAAAAAAAAAAGTAATAATTTTTTACTTTCTGCTATAAAACATTTCCAAAACATTTTCACATATTTTCACATATTTTAGGTTAAAAAAAAAAAAAAAAAATCGCAATAAGCGTATACAGTGGCTTGCGAAAGTATTCGGCCCCCTTGAACTTTTCAACCTTTTGCCACATTTCAGGCTTCAAACATAAAGATATAAAATTTTAATTTTTTGTGAAGAATCACCAACAAGTGGGACACAATTGTGAAGTGGATCGAAATCTATTGGATATTTTAAACTTTTTTAGCAATTAAAAAACTGAAAAGTGGTGCGTGCAAAATTATTCGGCCCCTTTACTTTCAGTGCAGAAAACTCACTCCAGAAGTTCAGCGAGGATCTCTGAATGATCCAATGTTGTCCTAAATGACTGATGATGATAAATAGAATCCACCTGTGTGTAATCAAGTCTCTGTATAAATGCATCTGCTCTGTGATAGTCTCAGGGTTCTGTTGAAAGCGCAAAGAGCATCATGAAGACCAAGGAACACACCAGGCAGGTCCATAATATTGTTGTGGAGAAGTTTAAAGCCGGGTTTGGATACAAAAAGATTTCCCAAGCTTTAAACATCCCAAGGAGCACTGTGCAAGCGATCATTTTGAAATGGAAGGAGTATCAGACCACTGCAAATCTACCAAGACCTGGCTGTCCCTCTAAACTTTCAGCTCAGACAAGGAGAAGACTGATCAGAGATGCAGCCAAGAGGCCCATGATCACTCTGGATGAACTGCAGAGAACTACACCTGAGGTGGGAGAGTCTGTCCATAGGACAACAATCAGTCGTACTCGGCACAAATCTGCCCTTTATGGAAGAGTGGCAAGAAGAAAGCCATTTCTCAAAGATATCCATAAAAAGTCTCGTCTAAAGTTTGCCACAAGCCACCTGGGAGACACACCAAACATGTGGAAGAAGGTGCTCTGGTCCGATGAAACCAAAATCGAACTTTTTGGCCACAATGCAAAACTATATGTTTGGCATAAAAGCAACACAGCTCATCACACTCAACACACCATCTCCACTGTGAAACATGGTGGTGGCAGCATCATGGTTTGGGCCTGCTTTTCTTCAGCAGGGACAGGGAAGATGGTTAAAATTGAGGGGAAGATGGATGCAGCCAAATACAGGACCATTCTGGATGAAAACCTGTTGGAGTCTGCAAAAGACCTGAAACTGGGACGGAGATTTATCTTCCAACAAGACAATGATCCCAAACATACAGCAAAATCTACAAAGGAATGGTTTCACAAATAAAACGTATCCAGGTGTTAGAATGGCCAAGTCAAAGTCCAGACCTGAATCCAATCGAGAATCTGTGGAAAGAGCTGAAAACTGCTGTTCACAAACGCTCTCCATCCAACCTCACTGAGCTCGAGCTGTTTTGCAAGGAAGAATGGGCAAGAATTTCAGTCTCTCGATGTGCAAAACTGATAGAGACATACCCCAAGCGACTTGCAGCTGTAATCGCAGCAAAAGGTGGCTCTACAAAGTAATAACGCAAGGGGGCCGAATAATTTTGCACGCCCCACTTTTCATTTTTTTATTAGTTAAAAAAGTTTCAAAAATCCAAAAGATTTCGTTCCACTTCACAATTGTGTCCCACTTGTTGGTGATTCTTCACAAAAAATAAAAATTTTATATCTTTATGTTTGAAGCCTGAAATGTGGCAAAAGGTTGAAAAGTTCAAGGGGGCCGAATACTTTCGCAAGCCACTGTATTGATTGGTCTACAAAATAGGGGATAGATTTATGGCGTTTTTATTATTAATATTTTTTTATTGGTTTTTACTAGTAATGGTGCCGATCAGTGATTTTTAGCGGGACTGCGACATTGCGGCGGACAGATTCGACACCTGACATTTATGACACTTTTTTGGGAACCAGTGACATTATTACAGTAATCGGTGCTAAAAATATACACTGTCACTATAATAATGACACTGGTAGGGAAGGTGTTAACATCAGGGGCGATCAAAGGGTTAAATGTGTGTTCCCTCACTGTGTGTTCTGACTGTATGGGGGATGGGCTGCTTGGGAGAACACACAGGTCCGTCTTAATGCTTAGCAGAAAGACAGGATCTGTGTGATCTCCAAGTCAGAACGGAAATCTGCCTTGTTTACACAGGCAGATCCCCGTTCTGTCACTGGGGGGAACGGTCCGCTGATTGGCTCCCCCGCTAACCAATGGAAGCGTGCGCGCGCCGACCACAAAAACGAGTTCCCGAGCCGATGTACACCGACGGCGATTTGCGGATCGTGCCACCTTGCCGCAGTATAATGACGGCAGCTGGTAGGCAAGCGGTTAATGCAAAGCGTTGTCTGATTGGACTTCACCACCCTGCCTCTCCATCTCGTCCAATAGAGAACACTTTGCATTTTCTCAATGAATGCAAAGTGTTCCGTGAATGGCACCTGTGCCGAGTAAACGACCTCCTGTGTTTACAATGCAGCAGGGCAGCCACCAGTATTAATTTTGGCAGCAAATTTCGATTTACATTTAGTCTTAGTTTTAGGACTAAAATGTCATTTTAGTTTTAGTCCCATTTTAGTCTTCTGCAATTGTTTTAGTTTTAGTCGTATTTAGTCGACTAAATCTCCAGTACATTTTAGTCGACTAAAACTGATTTTAGCCGTCTAAAATCGAATGAGTGTAATTAAATTGTAATGAATTAGTTAACATTTCTCTACAATTTCCAAACTCATTATTTACTGCTGGAGTGAAAAATCTCAAGTTATTATTTATGGTATTGAGGTATGAACATGCACTACAGACCAGTGTTCATTTCGAAGTCAAATTTTAATTTAGTTTTAGTCTTAGTCTTTTGACTAAAATGCCATTTTAGTTTTAGTCGTATTTTAGTCGACTAAAATAGTATTCATTTCTTTGACTAAAATGTTTAAAATGTTTTAATTAAATTATAGGTATTGAAATTTCCTTTAAAATTTGGCTGTTAGGGAACGTAACGAATACGAATTATCCGAAATAAAGAATGCCGCATTAAACATATGGAACGGAACAAAATAATAATAAAAAGTTGTTTATTATTACTTTGTTACGTTCCATATGTTTAATGCGGCATTCTTTATTTCGGATAATTCGTAACTTCGGATAAATTTGGATTTGTTACGTTCACTAACAGCCAAATTTGAAAGGCAATTCCAATACCTATAATTTAATAGTTATTATTAGTTATTTATTAATTCTGATTTTCAAATTTTCGGATTTTCATTCTTATTTTTGTATTTACAAAAATTTGGAACAATTTGGAAAGTCTAAAATTTGGATATTTCTGAATTAACGAATTTGTTTAAAATTCGTTAACCACTTAACGCCCGGCCTATAGCAGAATGGCGGCTGCTCTGTTATCCTGACTGGGCATCATATGATGTCCAGCAGGATAACATTCCGGCGCGCAGCGCGGCGATCGCGGATGCAGCGTGTCGGTCTGACACACCGCATCTCCGATCGTGATAAGGAGCCTCTGTCAGAGGCATCTTACCATCTGATCAGCTGTGACCAATCACAGCTGATCATTGCGTGAACCAGGAAGTGCCGGTAAACGGCATTCCTCGGTTCGTGCTGACAGGGAGAGCAGATCGGCGGCTCTCCCTGTCAGAGGGGGGTCTGTGCTGATAATCAGCATATTGATTATCAGCACAGTCCCCTTTAGATGTGCGAGTTACCAATCAGTGCCCCAATAATAAAGTCTGCCAGTGCCCACCACAGTGCTCACCAGTGCCAATCAGAGCCCACCACAGTGCCAATCAGTGCCCGTCAGTGCTGCCCGTCACAGCCGCCTGTCAGTGCCCATCAATTCTACATATCAGTGCCATCTTATCAGTGCCCGTCAGTGAAGGAGAAAACTAAATTTTATGACAGAAACTAAGAAAAACAGTTTTTTTCAAAAATTTGTCTTTTTTAGTTTGTTTAGCAAAAAGAAAAACCGCAGAGGTGATCAAATGCCACCAAAAAAAGCTCTATTTGTGGGAAAAAATGCTAAAAATGTAGTATGTGTACAGTGTAGCATGACCGCGCAATTGTCATTCAAAGTGTGAGAGCGCTGAGAGCTGAAAATTGTCCTGGGCAGGAAGGGGCGAAAGTGCCCGGTAAATGAATTGCACGTGTCTAATGACAGGATTGTGTGACCAGCTCTCTCTATGGAGCCGGTTCACACATCTCCGGAGCGGCCGCGGAGCAGAAAAGGGTCCTGTGCGTCTTTGGGTCAGTTTCAGGTCCGAATTCAGGCAAAAAGTCGGACCTGATTCACCTCTGAAAACTGAGAAGAGGGACGCACCGGACCCCCTGCTGCGAGCAGCTCTGCACATAGTGTGGACCCAGCCTGGGGCCCCATTCACACATGGCAAGCGCTGCAAGAAAAGTGTGTTTGCATTTTCATTCTAAAAATTAAATCTAAATGCGAAAGCTCAGTGCAATTTTACCATGATTGTTGTGTTAAAGAATTGTGCTGCAATCGTGGCAAAACACGTCTTTAAAAATTGCGTGGAGCTTGTCGCCCCAAAAAAAGAAGGATCTTCCTTTGGGCAGCAAACATGCATAGGGCAGAACATTGAAGTAAATGGACTGCCATATGCACGGCACACGGAATCACATAAAAATCGCCCATACATAATCACAAGTTCCTGATACACAAAATGTGAATATAGGGCCTATGGTAGACCCAGCCAGTGCCAAGTACACATTTCCTGCAGATGCCTGCGGTGTGAAGTCACCTGTTTCTTGCATTCCAGGTAACAGTTGGCACATTGTAGAACTTCTTCAGAGTCAGCGGAACTGTCCACCAGGAACTTTAGTAACCGGTCCACAGGGGGGAATTCCCCTTTACTATGGAGTGCAAGAGAAATAAAAACATCATTATCAGTCAGAATCAGTTTTGCAAAAATGACTCCACTTATCTCTACTGGTGAAGCCAGAGCTGGACCAAGACATTGTGCTGCTTGGGTCCAAGAATTAAATGCTGCCCCCCCCCCCCTCTAAATAATAATAATAATCACGCCCACCAAAAGGCCCCCACATCCATTATTTTATATCATGATAATTAAAACTAAAATTGATCAAAAAGTTAGATTTACATGCAACAGCACCTTGTCTATATGCAAAATTACATAGCATTATGTTCAGTTCCAAGGGGCGGGCTAGGGTAGTATATAGACAGGCTAGGGTAGTATATGGATGGGCTAGTGTAGTAAGCGGGCACACTAGGGTGGTATATGGACAGGCTAGGGCAGTATAGGGACAGGTTCGGGTAGTATATGTAGACAAGCTAGGGCAGTATAGGGACAGGTTCGGGTAGTATATATAGACAAGCTAGGGCAGTATAGGGGCAGGCTGTGCGCAGAGTCAATAGCTACAGACCTCCAAACTTCATGTGGCCTTCAGATTAGCACAACAACAGTTGTAGAGAGCTCCATGGAATGGGTTTTCTTTGCCGAGCATCTCCATCCAAGCCTTACATCACCAAGTGTAATGCAAAGCGTCAGATGCCGTGGTGTAAAGCACGCCGCCACTGGACTCTAGAGCAGGGGAGACGTGTTCTCTGGAGTGACCAATTACACTTCTGTCTGGAAATCCGATGGATGTGTCTGGGTTTGGCGACTGCCAGGAGAACTGCATTGTGCCAAGTGTAGTTTGGTGGAGGGGGGATTATAGTGTGGGGGGGGGGGATTGTGGTGTGGGGTTGTTTTTTAGGGGTTGGGCTTGGCCCCTTAGTTCCAGT